>JAQHUG010000074.1:3330276-3490547 GCA_028555095.1 Dicrostonyx torquatus
CTTCCCATAGGGCAGGGTATCCTGCCCCATCTCAAGGAAGCAGGGGGAGGGCGGTGGGGTAGTGGGGGAGCGGGAGGGCCGGGAACAAGGGGAGTAAATGTAAATTTTTCTTTTAACAATAAAAAAAAGAAACAGACTAAAGAAAATTAAAAAAAAAGAAACCAAATGAATTAGATTCAAAGCCCACTATGGTCAATGCAAGGTAGGTGTTACACCCTGGCTAAATCCAATCATACTTTTCAAAGTACAAAATCACTGATGGATAAATTATGACTATAATAAGTCTGATATTTCAAGGGGAAAAATTACAGTTTCCATATATTAACACATGGTATTTTTGCTTATCTTTAGTAGACATAAGCTTTTAATTTTTTTTTTTTTTTTGGTTTTTCGAGACAGGGTTTTTCTGTAGCTTTGGAGCCTGTCCTGGAACTAGCTGTTGTAGACCAGGCTGGTCTCGAACTCACAGAGATCCGCCTGCCTCTGCCTTCCGAGTTCTGGGATTAAAGGCATGCACCACTACCACCCTGCAGCCTTTAATTTTTTAACATTTATTCTAGGTTATATTTAAGAGCATTTTGCCTGCATATGTATCTGTACCACATGTGTGCCTGGCACATGCAATGGATATATGTATATTTTTAAAGATGATTATTGTAATCATTTAACCATTACTGCAAACCAAATTACCCCAATCCACCCACAACAACAACAACTTTACTTCTTAAGCGAGTACAGGTTGGCCGAGTATTTACACTTCTAGGTTATGCTCACCTGGGGTGGACATGTGCTACTCATGAATTCCTTGGATCAGCGGGCTGATCATAGCTAAGTCTCACTCTTCCCATGGATATGAGAATACTACAGAGGGCAAGCCCAGATCTACCAGCTTACTTTTCATTTCCTCTTATAGTACATCTACTCATGTCCTTTTGTCTAAGTCACATTGCTGGACTCATTGTCGAGGAACAGCCAAGCACACTACCAGTGGGAACTGCAAACATACGTGGGAAAAATCAAGGATACAGAAGAACAAAAATTTCATTGGTTGATGCAATTTACAAATATATTTGGGGATTTTCTTTACCATGCTGTCCTGGTTAACTTGCTTTGGCATGGGATGTCAAAAGGCTGGCCTGCAGGGTTCAAGCTCAAGGTTGGTAGCCATAGTCAGGTGATGGCTGAAGTTGCACAGAGTAGTGTAGAAGCAGGTTGGCACCTTCCAGACATCTTGCTCTCATTGCTTTCCACTGTGGTATTTCCATGTGACTGAGGGTGAGTGCTCACAAAAACGGTACCCTAACAAGGCAAGCATGTGCTCTGCTTACATTAAGGACAAGGCTTTACACAGGTTACCATATAAAAATCCCAGTGCCAGGTGTGGGGTACTTTCTGAGTTGCTGGTCAGGGCTGCTCCAGATACCCCCAAAACAAATACAGGCTATGGTCATTGTTCTTGGTTGCCCATAAGAACTTGATGGTAAGACCCCTATTGGTGGCTGGGCTAATAACACACTCTTTTTATTATTTGTTTGTCTGGGATAGGGTTTCTTTGTAGCTTTGGAACCTGTCTTGGAACTAGCTCTTGTAGACAAGACTGGCCTCGAACTCACAGGGTTCTACCTGCCTCTGCCTCTCACGTGCTGGGATTAAAGACATGTGTTCCCACCAACCAGATATAATTTATTTTTTTAATTTTATTTACATTCCAAGCACAATTCTTGCTCCCACCCCTCCTCCTGTTCTCCCTCTCCTCCCTGAAGTCCACGTCCCATTCACTCCTCCCAGTGGGTAAGGGCTCTCATGGGAGTCAACAAAGCCGGACACATTAAGTTGTGACAGGACCAAGCTCCTCCCCCTAAGATGATCACTAGAGACTATTGACAGTTCCAACCATTTCTCATCAAACCTTAAAGGTCACCTACTATGGGTCTGGATATATATATATATATAATATATATATATATATAATTTGAGATGCATTTCTGATCAACACTTGTAAAAGGTTAAAGATTTTTGGTTGCTTTCCAATTTGCTTAGATAGTCAAATGAATTTATCAATTAATAAATTATATTGCTCCCACACACATTGTGGGAATTCCCCCTGGTTACAGTATATTCTAATAAACCATCATTCGGAATACCCCTTCCCCAAAGAAGTATGTCATATACAGAGAGATTGTCATCCACTCTCGCACAATGAACAGAAATGTTGTTGCCAAGGCAATACACAAAAGATGAGACTAAACCACCAAAGACATTTCTCCCAACTTTTATCTTCCATATTGACAACAATATATCTACTGTTGTCTTCTATTGCATTATTGG
The DNA here is from genome assembly GCA_028555095.1 of Dicrostonyx torquatus. Taxonomy (NCBI): domain Eukaryota; kingdom Metazoa; phylum Chordata; class Mammalia; order Rodentia; family Cricetidae; genus Dicrostonyx; species Dicrostonyx torquatus. The sequence continues at coordinate 3,332,605 of JAQHUG010000074.1, forward strand.
TTTATTTCCTGCTTACTTCTAAAAACCTTCTATAAAATTGAGTATTGTGGTGGGTGTGATGATGTGCCGCTCAGACCCACTCCAAGGAAGGATTTGTTTTCTCAGTCTCAGGAAACACCTTCAACCATCAGACTGTCTGGAAACATCTTCCAAAGTGTTTACATCCTCGACTGATATGAAGGAGAGGGTTTATAAAGGTCCCACCATTCTGGTCCACCAGGAGACTCTTCTAAACAACCAATGTTACTCCTAATGCTCACAGTCAGTCACTCAAAGCTGGTTTGGGGTCTGTGTTACTGTTACACAATCTCTCGCAGCCTTACCCACTAAATCTGTATTCTTCATTCTGCTTTCCTCAGATGTTGTTCACAAGGATGCTCCCTTGGAAGCAATCCTGTCTCAGTATCTTCTCCCTGGAAAATCCAAGCTGAGGCAATACATATTTACTATCACAATCTTTTCTGAATCAGGAAGTACTTCTCAGATAAATATTGCCTCTGAACCTTTGTATCTTCTCTGGCTCGTGACTGCCTTTCCATTGGCTGTTACCTCAGAGAGGGGGTCATGTCTATACAGAAGTCTCACTTCATCCTTAGCCTAAACTGGTTCTGTCAGATGTTCTGTCACAACTCCTTGTACTTTTCACAGTGGCATTTACTTCAGTTTTAATTCTATCTATAGGCCAAAGTGGTTATTTGCTGAATGCCTGAATCACCTTTGATCACCAGTGGGCAGAAATTTTTTCTTTCTTTCTTTCTTTCTTTCTTTCTTTCTTTCTTTCTTTCTCTTTCTTTCTTTCTCTCTCTTCTTCTTCTCCTCCTCCTTCTCCTCTTCCTCCTCTTCCTCTTCTTCTTCTTCTTCTTCTTCTTCTTCTTCTTCTTCTTCTTCTCCTTCTCCTTCCTCCTCCTCCCTCCTCCTCCTCCTTCTTCTTCCTTCTACTCCTTCTCCTTCCTCCTCCTCCTCTTTTCTTCTTCTTCTTCTTCTTCTTCTTCTTCTTCTTCTTCTTCTTCTTCTTCTTCTTCTTCTTCTTCTTCTTTCTCTTCTTTCTCTTCCTCTTCCTTCCTCTTCCTTCTCCCTCTCTTATCTTTCCATTGTTTTATATACAGTTGCTGTTGTACTTCCAACCAATAGTATTTTTTTAATAAATATTAGTCAAATGAATGAAGGTTTGAATACAGATGGGAAGAAAGAAAATGAAGTCTTGAAGAAAAAATTGTAATCAGCTACATGATTTTTAAACCTTCTCATCACTAAAAATCAACAACTGAAATTCTTAAGCCATCTCAAACCATTTCAGGAATGGAGATTGAGATTCTTTTGGGATCAGCATGAGGTCTCTTATAAATTAATCCTGTTCATATTTTCTGGTAATGGATTACATAACTTATTTCCAAGAACTGCCTTTACAATCCAGAGTTATTTTTAATCCAATTTGAAACCCATGTAATGAGAATTCATATAAGGAAAAAAATAGTTCTATAGTTAAATCACTTACAAAACAAAGTTAATTCCCATTGCTCAAGTTCTAAAGGAGAAAAACCCCCAAAGTGAGCTGGGTTGTCTCATTAAATTTTGTTCAGGACCTATTATTACCAATCTACTGGCTCAACCCTTGAATTGGATTAGAGTATCACTATGGTTTCTGTATTTATAATATTATAAGGAATTTATAATGTGTCATAGGGGCTGAAATTTCTCAAGCTTATTTTAGTCTAAAAGCAGTCATAATACTTAATCAAGGAAACTTTTGTTTTCCTCGTGCCATTTAATAGTATGTACTTAGCTCATATGCGACTCTTGTATGATGGATAAATGTTATTATGTCCAATTTAGTGAGGAGTCAGAAAGGCTGAGTGCTTAATACCAAGTACATTCTGCAAATCTCTGAGATGTGTGTAAAAGTAACTTAACTGTTCTCTTGAGTTTTTAAGAGCCTCAGGATATAGACTTGTTTTTATCCTGCTGAAATCACTCTAGCAAGAATTTCAACATGCTAACAATTCCTTTTCTTTCCCCAGACAGAAACAATTAAACCAATCTCTCATCCTTCAACCTGTTTCTATTTGCTAAATCAGTCTGATTCTTGGGCCAATTGTCTCAGGAGAGTTAGATCAAAATTTTATTTAGTGAAAGAGAAGACATATATAAACGATAACCAAAGCACACAGCACTTGATATTTCATCATGACGGTTTTTAGGAAGAAACCAAAATATTAATATGTTTGCTTTTATTTCTTGTTTTTTCCCTATCTTTCATTATTCTCTACTGAGTTCTTGACCACTCTTACCAAAGTACTTTGGATGTGGAGGAGGAGTCTATGCCCCATTACAGTTGCTGGTCATTACAATTCTAGGGGGGCTGGACATTGAGCTTAGATTTGAAAAAGAATTCATAGTTATTTTCATTAGCTTTTATGAAAATATAGCAGTTACAAAAGGAGGCAACCAAGTCTATTGTGGCCTCGAAGCTGTTCTAGATGTTGGATTACCTGTGCAATTTGTTTTTATTGGTGTCTTGTCTCCTTGTTCTGAAAATATGTAAACTTTAAAAGGTAATGTACGTATCTGTATTAGTACAAGTATAGACTGTGCATTGTACAAAAGTCAGCCAAAGATGATTTCTTGTTTTATGTTTGATCAGGTACAATATACAACACATGCCTTATAGTTTTTCTAGGTTTATTTCTTCATCGTTTGTAGTCAGGATTTTCAGGGGTCATCCTTGATCAAACTTGATCATCTTCAACTTTGACTGAAGCCACAGCCTGTTTGTTTTCTGAGGAAATAAATGCAGAGCCTATTTCCCAAAGTAACATATTTTTGACTTCCATATTAAAGTCTAGACATTTTAAAAATATATAGGTTGTTTTTAATACAGCAGTATTTATAATCAAATGTCTCTTAGCAGCTATTGCTTCTTCCTTAGATGTAAAAAAATTCAGACAACACAATAACCTACAATATTCAGAGTCTCTGTATCTTTTCCATCTTTGTGTGACTTTTTAAATCTTGCTTTACTCTTTTTTTTAAGAAATGTACTTTATTATTTTTAAACTATATATTTCTTTTTATGACTATCTTGACATATCCTGCATCCAGGTAACAACATCAGCTGGGTCTTGCCTGGCTCATTCATCTGTGCTTGGGATGAAGGGTGAGGATGAAGAAATTAGCAGGTAGAAAAAACATAGATACAAAAGAAAAGACAGAAAGACAGAATAGAGTTAGGAGAGCATTTAGTAAATACTGAAATTTTGCCTCATGTTTATTTCTCATAGACTTTGTATACCCCAATCCAAAGAGTAGTGGGGAGGCAAGAGGCTTCTTTGCCAAAATACAAAGAACAAGCAAAGTTTGTTTCTCAATACCCAAATCATCAAGTAACCACACCCTAGATCAAAACATCCTGTTAGTAGGCACAACTTGGGTCAAACCTTTCATATAACTTTGAAGGAGCAGAGTAAGTCTGAACTCTCTGATCTTTAGTCAGAGTGAAATGGATCCATTTCAGTGAGCTCCCACATATTCCCCCATATTTTTAAATAAATTTATTTATAAAATCCTACAGGACAGATGACTGCGTCTGTCTTAGATTGTCTTCATCCACCTTTTAGACTTACCTGTCATTGGTACATACATTCTGTGTGAACATCCTGTCTGAGGTTGCCTGGAGAAAAAAAAAAAGGTCTTACCTGTCATTGACCACTAGCCTATTCATAAAGGTTAGGGGAGAGTGTTCCTCTGAGCCAACTTTCTATTAAGTTGGTTCTCAAATAACTAGATAATATTAGGCAAGCAGATAATTCTTTGAGGTACACATGATACTATAGCCATCATATCTCCTAATAAAGGAATAAAGGATGACCAGGATGGGATGGCCTTTTTAAATTGGTTTAGGATGTCTTTAATACTTGTTAGCTGCATCAAATGCCAAATTTGTCTTATTCGAAATATCAAATCTAAGGACTCATTAGCACGTCAAATTTTTCTTAAATAAGTTCTAACCTTTTTCTAATCAATCGCATCTTCAAAGCGAACCAAAGTAGGAACAAACATTAACAGGTCAATACTATAATTCTAGTATGAAAATTAATAATAAACACACAATTTGTCAAATTATAATTCTCATAACTTCATTTTAATCCAAAAACAAAATAAGTTTCTGTGATGGGTGAGCTATGAGCCTTTTTCCTCTCCCATAGTCCAATTGCATTGCTGTTACCAACTTCCAAAGATATATTTGAACCATCCCAGTCTTTGAGTAGCGGCTAAAACTTTTATGCCACTCCTCACAGGCTGAAGAGGGGCTTCAGTCACATATTGCCTCCATAATACTGTTCTGTTGGTTTAACAAGTCTCTTTCCCTCAGAGGGAAAATTTCTGGGGTTCCAATCCTCAGGTCCTCTATTTCAACAACAGATTGAACACCATACTGCTAAAGTTAACTTTTGCATCCCAAGATATTTTGTAGATAAATGGCCAAACATTCAGTCAGTGTTCCTGGGCTGGCTTCAGATAGGGTCCACTGACATGTGGAAATCTGTGTAGCAGGTCTGTCAGGAAGGTGGCAATCACCAACAATCATCAGGATCTCCTTCCCTTCTCAGAATGCAGAATTATGACATCAGAGGGTCAGGAACACAGATTTCAGCAATCTCACTGTGACTCTCTTGGGAGGGGAGCCTTAGCATTCATGACATCATTGTGACTGTACTACTCTTTTCTACACACCAGACCAAATGTTCAGACAACCACTGAACTTCATTTTCCTGTGAAAAAGAACACAAATATGCTCTCAGCTCCATATTAAAACAGGATCAGGTCCTTTCCATAATCCAGTGCAAGGGTCTTTCCATCTTGCTTTAGCAAAGGTCATTCTGGTGTCATCATGCCAAAATCTATCCATGGCAGATTGCTCACAGGCATCCTCATTCAATAAATTTAGAATAAAAGGGTAGTATTTAAGGCACTGTGTGGTGACTGAGGGTATGACTTACCCTTTATTATCTTTTGAAGTAGTGTTTTCAAGGAGCAATGGGCACGCTCCACAATTTCTTGTCCTTGAGGATTATAAGGAATGCCTGTTTTATGCTCAATATTCTACTGGGAACACAATTGCTGAAATGCTTTACTGATATATCTGGATCCATTATCCATTTTTATGATTTTATTAATTCCCATATATGAAAAACAGTTTAAACAATGAGTTACCCATGCTTAGTAGCTTCTCCATTTTGTGCAATGGCCATTAAGAAACCGGAATATGTATTGATTGCCACATGCACATATCTTAATTTACCAAATCCTGCAGTATGAGTAACATACATTTGCCATAAATGATTAGGAAACAGGCCCCAGTGATTTACTCCCAGATTAACAGGCAAATTCTGTGTGCATATATCACATTGTTTAACAATCAGATGATCAATTTCTCTTGTTAAACTCAATTGTCTTTTAAACTTTTACTATTTTGATGATGTAAAGCATGTGATCACTAAGCAAGCTCAACCTGAGATAAAGCAATCAATTGAGTAAACTTAACAGTTAAATCATTACCTTCAGCCAAAGGACCAGAAAGATTTGAATTGCCCTAATATGACCCACAAAGCATGGCAATTTTCTTTGATGAATGGCATTTTGAATTTCCTGGAGCAGTTTTCTAACTTGACTATTACTAATTTCAATGTAGGGGGCAGTTTCTAAGACCTGAAGAGCTATAAAAATGTAACGACTGTCATTATATAAATTAGACCCATTATTTGCAAAAAGTTGGAATGCTGTAGCAAGAGTTCACAGCTCAACTATTTGAGCTGAGGCTGGGTTTGTTTGCACTACATACCCTTTATCATCAATGAATTATGCTTCTCTTCCATTAGAAGAACCATCTGTAAAAATTAACATAGCATCCTTTAAGGGATTTTTTTATTACAATTTTAGGAAAAATAAAGGACTGTACTTGTGCAAATTGCTGCAATTGATTAGATGGAAAAGGATTATCAACTTGACCTAAAATTTAAGCAAACAGAATTGCCCAAGAATCATTACTTTGAAATAGTCAAATCAACCTTTGCTTAGTATAAGGAACATTGATCACATTAAAACATTGCCTAGATTCCTTCTGGATTTTCTGTACTAAACAAGCTACTGCTTCAAAATAAGGGTTTAATACATTGACTGGCCAAACAAGAAGATGTAGTCATGAAAAGAGCATTGATTTTACCATAATACTACCATAGAAGCAAGTCTTGGAGGCAAAATATATGCTTGTGAAGGTTGATCATAATTAATATAATTATGCTAATTATACCTGCTAATTCTGTATTGCATATTCCACCTGAGCCAGTACCTGTAGAGTAGCACCTGTAAGATGTCTAGAGGAATTGGAATCACTACTCCTCTTAAGAATCTCACTGAGGGACTCAAGATCTCCCATAGGGAATTGTAAATAGGGTCTCAGCTGTTGAATATCTCCCAATAAACTCTGAAAATCATTCGAAGTTTGTAAGCCGTCTTTTCTAATCCAAGCTGCAACGCTCCCAATAGCTGACAGTATTTTAATTTTACAGACTCATAGCTAGTCAGGCAGCTTCCTGAGGATACAGTCACTGTTGTCTGCCTGCCTGATGAAGGTGCTCTCTGAGGCTTGACTCTTCCATCAGGAATGGGGACCAGGAGACCTGCTGGGACTGAATGAGGCACAGGCTGCCTGTTCCATGCTCAGTGCTCTGCTGGAGGCCAGCAGTGGTGGTGGCAGCTGGCAAACTTAGCTGCAGCACAACCTTGGCTGGTCAGGAGCTTAGGTGGGCGAGGTCACACCATATTTTTCACTATCCTCTTTTTCCTTTCCCCAAGCTCAAGAGCAGATAGATGGGGTGGTGCCAAAAAGCTTCCACGTCTCCAAGTCTAGGAGCAGTCTCAAAATGGTGGCATTTCCCAGAGGTCTAGGCCTGAAGTCATCCCAGGGCCTTGTGTCCCACACTCCTTTCATTCCCTCACCTGCTCCCTTGCTTGCTCAGTAGTGGTAGTGGCTCTGAGACCATAGTCCCTATAGATCAGGCTGACTGAAAATGTAGGTGAGAACGCACTCTCACTTCCCCAATCCTGGAGCAGTTCAAAAACAGTGGCAGCTGTGCCACCAGTGTGGGGAGGGAGCAGAAAGTTTAAACTATTTACAAACTCTAAGAATTTCTGTACTTGTTGATGCTGTACCCCAGTTCTCCTGGCTCTCAAAATATACCCAAGTAAATTTACGGACAGCAGAATATGATTTCCTTGTCCCATATCTATAAATTTTATTTACAATTTTACTCCCAATATAAACTCATCATTTCCCCACATTTACTATTTATCCAAGTGCTCACTTTTCATTTCTACACCTGTAGTGTCATTATTCATGTGTGGCGTTCATCAGGTTACTTCCACATCCAAGTCCCATGTCCGAAGTGCCATCTGTCCTGTCCCATATTGGGCGCCATTTGCCATACCCTTCATCCAGGTGACAAGATCAGCTGGGTCCTGCCTAGCTTATTCTTCTGTGCTTGGAGCGAAGTGTGAAGATTAAGAAATGGCGGGGAGAAAAACCAAAAATACAAAAGAAAAGCCAGAGACACAGGATAGAGTTGGGAGGGCATCTGGCAAATCCTGTGATTCTATCCCGTGTTCATTTCTCATAGGCTTTGAGATCTACCCCAATCCAAAGAGGAGGAGGAAGGCCGAAGGCTTCTTTACTAAGATACAAAAATAGACAAAGCAGTTACCTTTCTTAATACCGAAAGCATCAAGTAATCACATCCTACATCAAAACATCCTGGCAGTAACCACACCTTGGGTCAAACCTTTCCTATAACCTGAAGGAGCAGATTAAGTCTGAACTCTCTGGTCCTCAATCAAGGTGTAACGGATCCATTTCTATGATCTGAACAGAGAATTCTCAACATAAGAAGTTTGAATGGTATAGAATACTTAAGGTCATGTTCAACTTCCTTAGTGATCAGGGAAATGCAAATCAAAACGACATACAAAATTACCAATGAAGTACCACATCATTCAGAAACACTCAATTTATATTTAAATGCTGTGAAATTGGGGCTACAATTAGATACTATTTAATAGTTTTATATGTTTTAAAAATAATTTTGTTATTTTAAAGCAGGTGTTCAAAAGGGGTTTTGCAAACAAACTTTATTCATCAAGTTAGGAGAGGTGTGGATGATTAAAGAGATGAATAAAGATCTATTAAATGAAAATAAAAAGTGCTTAAAAATAAAAGTAAACAAAATGATATTACTACTAGAAAAAGAACAGTATGTTAAAAATCTCTCAATAAATGGAAGTGCCTTGTAGCTACATAGCTCCATTTAACATTCAAGGAGGTAACGGTTCTTTTAGCTTAGGTACACACACACACACACACACACACACACACACACCCACACACCCCAATGTATATTTGACCCACCTTCACTTACTTTTAATTGGAAAACTAACAGCAGCTGCCTCATGTCTACTCCAGGAAAAGGAAAATTAATTAATTGAAAATCTAAAAACCTTAAAATTTGACTTTGATGTTAACATCCTGGTGATTTTGTTTATTGTGAAATGCCTTATTCAGAGTCCTGTACTTTCCATGTTTGTCTCCGGGGATCCACATTGGATTGGCTTGGATGTCTCACTATCCTCAGATAAAAAACCAGTACAGTAGCTAATCTTGGCTCTCTACTAGACATGCCTTGGAAGAGGGGAGACTCTGTCTCAAAGGACCACAACCAAACACCCAAACTCTTCAAGTTTTATATTTTATTTGTAAATTCTGGGGCTATTCAAGAGCTTTTGAACATTTGTCTTTTTCCTCCATATTGTAAGGTCCTAGAATTAAGGATTAAGATTCATACTTGCTACATGATAATGACAGATATCCATGGAGGAAATTCAATGAATTTCCTACAGAAGGGATTTCCAACGAAGGTTCCAAATGTCTACATTTGAAATAGACAAGTGTTATATACTAAGCACTCGCAGAAATTTGTATTGTAAAGTTATCCACTAATCCAACCTTGCTTTCATACCACGTATCATATGCTATGAATTTTGATACACACGTATTTCAGCAAATTATAGAACACAAAAGATGGAAATTCATGCGTTTCAGAAACAAGTTAAATTGTTTTTAATGCCATGAAGTAATAAATATGTCCCTAAATCACATACTTGGAGAGTTTGATGTTAGTTTTAATAATGTAGACCATTAGACAGCTTACAAATTCAGTAGGAATTTGTTTTGATCAAATATTCAGTTAAGAGGTTCTTTCTGGGACCTGAGTAAAACCTGTTTTAATTCTGCCACAGTTTAAGTGCAGAAAGAATCTGAGTGCCAAGTAGGTGAGGACGAGAACCCTGCTCACAATTGAGAAGAAGCTGGTAGAGATGTCAAAGATCTTTCCAATGAGGATTCTCCCAAACACTGGTCCACAGAACAGGAAAATCCCATTTGTGGCCCTGTCACATGCTCCTTCTGCTCTACCATAGCGCACATTGGTAGCTGAACCAAAGACCTCGGCATAAAGGCTGCTATTGTAACTAGTTGTAACCACTAGACTAGATATGAAGACTTGAGACATATACGATTGCTGGGACATTTGAATTACCTCTACTTGGGTTAAATATTAAAGGGCCTTAAGGAGGAAGTGGCATTTGAAGGAATTACAGATTTGGGCTAAGTCTGTGTCAAAGGTCTTCACTAGGAGGCTCGATCATGTGTTATATTCGTGTGTGTGTGTGTGTGTGTGTGTGTGTGTGTGTGTCCCCTCTCGTCTCTGGTTTCGACAGTCTTTGAGCAGATTCCAGAGCCATGCAACCAATACTACATTAATGTAATGAAAGTATGATCGTAGATATTGGTAGTGTATGAATGAGTGCTATGATGAATTCCTGGGGCAAGGGTCTGAGGGCACTAGGAGAAAGGTGAAAGGGGGCAGTCCCTGGAAATCAGAAGAGGGTGGGTTTTGAGGCTAACCGGGAGGGAGGCAATGCAGGCTCCGAGCGGCAGGGGGCGCCGTCGTGCGGCCGCGCCCGCCCCAGTACCGAGCAGCCGTCGCCCGGCGCAGTCCGTCCGCCATGCGCGCGCTGCTACAGCTGCTGAGCGTCGGCCGAGGGTGGCGCGTGGGGGCCGCCGCCCGCCCTCCGCGTCGCGTCATGTCCCTGTACCGCACGGAGGAGCGCGGCCATCCCCACTCGGAGGACTACCGCCTGTTCTTCAGTAAGTGGCTCGCCGAGTTCCGCGCCGGCCCGAGGAGCAGCCGCGCCGCCGTGCTCTGCCCGGCCGGGTCCGCAGCCCGCGCCCAGCCCGGGGCGACGGTGGACAGATCTCGGCACGGAGCGCGGACACGCAGGGCGGCGCGGGGGGGCAACCGCCCTCTGCTGCGACCGCAGGCGGCCCGCGGCGCCGCGCTCCACCCGCTGACCTCCGCGGCGTGGCCAGCTGTCCTCCCGCGCCGCCCTCCTCGAGAGTAGCTTAGCCCATCCCCCGCTCCGGGCAGACGCTGAACTTTGGGGACCGGAGCTTCACTCCTAAACCCGAGTTTGCGTTGCGATTGGACTCCGAGCGCCTGCGTATTTGGAGGGAGGAAGCGGGAGGGGAGTGTGAGCCAGCTACTGCGATAGACTTGTGGGCAAATGCCTTAGTGAACCCTGTTATTTTGTAGGGTAACTTATAAATAAAACAATAATAAACTGAGTTTATACCTAAAAGTTTGCACCCCGGATGCCATCCACAAACAGAAGACTGACTGGCGTTCTAGCAAGATGGTGGCACCACCTCTTGCCTTGCACATTGAGCAAACATTGAGAGGAAGGCCACCAAAGTCAGAAAAGCTCCTGGCTACTCCCTTTTTATTTTCACTGTGTAGATTTTTTTTTTTTAAATCAGTGACATGAAGTAGCCACGTAGGTTGAGTTACCTTCATGCCCCATTAACTTCAGAGCCCTGAGGAGAGCTGTAGTGACCTAAAGTTTTGTGCACACCTGTTGGGAGGTTCCACCCGGAAGGGGTGAAGCTAGAATCTTGGAAATCCATCGTTTGTGCTTCGAGACCCCATCCTGGGCTAATTTCTTAACTTGCTAAGCATTAGGTTTTTTTTGTTTGTTTTTTTAGCTTTGTAAACTAGGGCGGTGGAAATTGCTCTGTGTGCAAAGTAGTCATAGGACTTACAGTGTAACTTATAATCATTAATAACTATACTATGATGTTTATAGTTACCTTTCTGGAACTTAAGTTTGAGGATCGTTTTATGATAAAGGAGCAAAGCTAACTTAATCTCTTGTCTTTTGTTTTTTGTTTTGAGACAGGGTATGCCTCTGTCTCCTGTATTGAACACATGGGCCTCTTCAACTGGCAAACTCCAGTAGTTGTAATGCATCTGATACTAAATAGTTTTCTCAAAATTAGTTTCTGTGCTACAGTTTCTCCATCCTATTTTGTTTAGGCAAGACTGATTAGGTCTTTTTAAAAGAGGGCCTGTGCACACAACGGGAGCCTGGGTAAGATACCAGTCTCAAAAACAACAAGAATAAAAACAACCCAAAAACCCAAGGAGAAACCCTTAGTAAGTAGACCCATTGCTGAATGGAGTGTGTCCCCAAAGTTACAATGTAACAGTTCTCCATGAAGAAATGGCAGATAGCTTCCTAAGCAGAAAAGCCTTTGTGTATAATATGGTGAAAATGTCTGAGGTTTTCAGTAAGTACAGTAACATGTAGTGAATGTGTTCTGTCAGCAACAAACACAGCAGTCTTTCCCACGATGGCAGAATTGATTGAGTAATAGCAAATGTAGAAGCTACACAGGTTTTGTGGGGCCCCACTTTGCCAAGGAGTTTCAGTTTTCCCTCATTGCTGGTCCAGGCAAACAGGCTCTTTGTGCACAGGTACGTGCGCACGTGTGTGGAGACCAGAGGTCTTAAATTGTTCCTTGGGTGCTGTCTGCTTGTCGGGGACCGTCGCCTCAACGTAGAAACTGATGTTTTTCCCCAAATGTGTGCTCGGAGATGCGCGGAAAGAAACAGGCTTTCACACCATTACAGTTTAAAAGGCTTCTCTTATTCTTCAGCGAGGCCTTGTATTTATTATATTTCCCTAAAAATCATTCTGCTCTCTAGGCTCTCTTAAAACCATTTCTTCTCTGACACTGCTTTCTATTTCTTCCTCTGCTATGTTCCTTCTTTCCTATTTCTCGCTCTGTTTCTCTCTGTTCCCCCCTTCTTCCCCTCTTGGGGACTTATATCTCTATTCCTTTTTCCGGGGCATCTCTTTCACCCACTCATTCCCATTCACACCTCAGCTCGGAGATAGCTACCTTTCTTGGGGCAATCTACAAATGAATCAGAGAGGCTGGAGCGAAAACCTCGGCTATTGTCTTTCTAAATAGTCGGGCACCGGTAGGAAACCTTGGCATCCCCTGGCTAGCAGGTATCAGAGCCCACATCTGCTACAGTTTTTAAGACAGTCTCAGTGGTCTGGAGATAGGTGAGGCTGGATGGATGGTGAGCCACAGAGATCTGCTCCTGCCCTTCCGAGCACTGCGATGACAAACATGGTCTACCATGCCTGGCTTTCTTCCATGGGTTCGGGGAGTGAACTCAGATCCTTGATGCTTGTACAGCCAGCGTCGCTAGCTCCCCAACTCAAACAGGCTCTTTTGTTTTGATCTTAGTTACTGTCGACTCGGAGATCACATCATACACGCCATGCAGTACGTTACATCTGTATGTGTAGGTTTCAGAATGACGGCCCAAGTGCTGAAGAGGTTGTAGCTCTTCGAGGAGTCCTGAAAACAGGCTGGTGCAGATGCATGGAGCATCCCTGTAGGCGTTTGTTTAAGGTGCTGGGAAATCGAATAAGCCAGAGGTGTGAATCAGGGTCAGAGCTGAGCTGAGCGTCAGCGTTAAGTCAAGTTGGCCGTGTGACGTATGGGGACTGTGGAAACTGGTGAGAGACCCAGGTCTAGTCAGAGGAGCAGGCCAGGAGAATTCTGGAGCTCTCTGCCTACTGGTCCTTTGACCCAGCTGATTAGATGGCAGGTCAGCCATCATCATAACCCTTCAGTGTTGGGTGTCCTTGCTGAGGACAGGAGATAGAAATAGAACAGTCAGTTTAGTGTAAACGTCCTGGGTTCTGTCCAGACCAGATGCCAGGAGTGCTGTAGGGAGCTCTGGGTCCTTGTCTCTTCTCCTAGGAGGTGTGTATGAAGGTGTGACTGAAAGTCCAGTGCAGACACTGATCCCTTCTGAGTCTCTAGATTTTCATGATGAATTTCATGGTGAAGATGGCCTATTTCTCTTCCCTAGTCTCTGACACCTTCTCAATTGTTTTAGAGATTGTTGGGGCGGGGGACGTTGTGATAGTGTTGGAAACCATTGAGGGTGGCTCTGTTGAGACTCAGTAATGGGAAGCAATTTCGTCCTGGCCAGAAGAATCTACCTGTGGCCCTGGGTGGAGACAAGACAATCTGACGTGCTCCGAAGATTAGAACATTATGTAGCATTGTCTCCTCCCTCAACAGTTAATCCATCTGGGCCTGTCAATCACCTTGCCAAGAGTGGCCCTCAGGGATCCCCCTGTTAAACGTAAAGCTATGCTAAGGAGATGGGAGGAATAATTATCCCTTTAATAAGTAATAAGGATAATGTACATATCCTCCACAGAAACCCCAGGCTAAGTGTAGACGCTTGCAGAGCTTCTAACTTGTAGCACAGCTGAGCTTGCCTTCTTTTCTGAGTTACTTATAATACAACCTTTTTTTCCCCCCAAAGCTTAAACATGACTTTCCTGATTCTCTGGGCTTTCTCCTTCTCTGAAGCTATGCCAGCTCCTTTCACCATGTGACTGCTTACAAATTATGGCGTTCTTTCTTTTTCACAGTCTTCTTCCAGGTAGCTGCCACAACCTCTGGAGATTTTTCTATTTCTAATAAAACTGGTGTTACTCTTCCTTTCAAATCTGTTTCTAAATTCTTTTATTAATAAGACAAGAAACTCCAAAGAGGAAACCCTAATTTGCCCAGTAATAGGTGGTTCCCAGTGTGGGGACATGCTTTTCTGTACAGCGTCCAGGTGAGGATGCTGTAACTTTTTATTCATTTGTTTTGTTTGATAAGTTCTTGGGCCTGGCTTTCCTGATAGGATTTTATTATATTTGTGAATATTGAGTGTGTGTGAGTGTGGGTGGGTGGGTGGGTGGGTCCTCGAGATAAAATACAGGTTATTGGGTTTGGCAGCAAGTGTCTTTAGGCACTGAACTATGTCACCAGTGCTTGAGAAGATTTTAATATGCCACGTGCTCATTTGGTCCCAATTTACTTGGATAATTTGTTAGAATATCACTCTGTGGATGTTTTGGGGATGATCTATTTCTTTATATCATTGCTTATTTATTCATTCATTTATGTGTTTGTCTATGCTGGTAGTACTGTTCATGGGGTGTTGCTTACATATCCTTACCTATAGCATTTATTTGTTCTTTCATTTATCTGTTTGCTTGTTTGTTTATGCTGGTGGTGCTGTCCAGGGAGTGTTGTTTATAGATCCGCCAAGGTACAGAGTCCTCCTGCCTCTGCATTTGTGCTCAAAATGGAGCCAGATTCTGCTTGTAAAATGAGGTTTCTCAGGGTGTGGCACATCTGAAAAAATACTGTTACAATGAGATAGAATGAGATATAGCTTAGACCTGGGCACACTCTAGTCTCAGCTCCTGTTATAATGAGATACAGTGAGATAGCCCGAGACCTGGGCACACTCTAGTCTCAGCTACTGTTATAATGAGATACAGTGAGATAGCCCGAGACCTGGGCACACTCTAGTCTCAGCTACTGTTATAGTGATACAGTGAGATAGCCCTAGACCTGGGCACACTCTAGTCTCAGCTACTGTTATAATGAGATACAGTGAGATAGCCTGAGACCTGGGCACACTCTAGTCTCAGCTACTGTTATAATGAGATACAGTGAGATAGCCCTAGACCTGGGCACACTCTAGTCTCAGCTCCTGTTATAATGAGATACAGTGAGATAGCCCTAGACCTGGGCCTGTCTAGTCTCAGCAGAGTAATGGGGAACAAAAGGTGTCTGAGTGCGGAGTGGGCACGGTATGGGGATGTAGTCGAATAATTATGAAGACTGTAAAGACAGAGAAAAGCTGTTGAGAACCCTGGCGTCTACAGCACAGCTGGCCTGAGCACTGGATTTGGAGTGAGGAGGCCTGGGTCTTAATCTAGTCCTCCTGTTGTGTGCTGCTGGACAGGTGGTGGCAATGTTTCTTCTGGGGGCACTTCTGCCTTAAAAGGAATCAGCTGACCCTGTTGTAATCCTCAGTGTCCTTCAGGCACTACCATTCCTTTGAGTCACAGGATGCACTAGTAATAGCTGTTCAAGTAATCTGTGCTGGGCAAGGTCTTTGGCGGATTATCTCTGCGGTTAGACTGTATCTTTTTTTTTTTTTTTTCATCTAATGTACTTAAGATTATTTTGGAAGTTGGATGCCATAAGTAAAATTTATTTTCATTCAGTTGAGTAAATAGGGTAGAACAGAAGAAGGAAAACCAAAAGGTTTTACTGAAATAAATGACAAGAATCTGAATAAAAGCTGGTGCTTTCTGGGGGAGGGTTCCAATGTCAGGACAGTTCCCTAACCTACCACCAGATGGCACCCGTGGCCCAGGACTGTTTTCTACTTCCTGCAAGGGCTGGATGAAATGATGGGCATCTACTTGAGGGAGAGCTGAGGACAGGGACATGAGGACCATGTCGCTTTTTATCCAGATTGTCACAATAATTGACGGAGAGTTTGAAGGGATGGGCCACACAAGATGGCAATGCTAGCTCCTGGTTACATTTGATACTGTGTAATCCATCAAGACAGGATGGTCCCAGCCTGGACTCAGGCAGTACGGGATGCAGAGGAGCAGGTCAAGGGTGTTAGTTATGGTCTGAAAACCGTCCCTCAGCGCTGTTACAGCGGAAACACTGCCCGCATTTGACACATAGCCATAGGACAGTTTTGAACTTCAGTGGGTTTTCTTTGCCCCCATCATAATTAATGAGGATAATTGGTTGATGAAATGCTTTTTAAGAATTGGCGCTGGACTTTGTAGAAGTAGACACGAAACTGAGTGACAGTGGACAAGCACATCTCGGACAGCCAGCTCCTCCCTGCCTTGTGGCCTTGCTTAGTGACTTAGTGAACGTTTGTCACTTCGTTTCTGAACGTCACTTAACCCGTTACTTCCCCGTCTTTGTCTTCTTTCATAATCTATGTATTTGACCATCCCTCTAGTTATATATATATATATATTTTTAAATAAGCTGAGAAGTAGTGGGTTTTCCCATGGCTTTTTTCACACACTGTTTAAGTTAGCCCTTCCCTCTGGAGCCCCTCCCTCATTCAGCCTTTCGACCCCCGGTATTCCACCTCACTGCTTTCATGTATTTACTTGTAATCTATTATCCTACCGGAACGTGCCTCCCCTCCGAGGCCTTGTTTGCTGGCTTGCACCTGTGCTCCACATTGAACACAGAGGAATCCCCACTTGAGAGGGAAAATGCAGAGTTTGTGCTATTGGCCCTGAGCTCACTAAGTGTGAAGTCTCATTCATTTACATGAAAATTTCATTTTTTATATTTTAGACACTTCACAGCTAAGTAATATTCCATTGTGTATGTGCACCACGTTTTCTTTATCCATTTATCTGTTGATACACGTCTTGTTTGATTCCATTTCCTAGTGGTCCTATTTTTTGTGCTGCCAAAATTGTCTTCAGCAAGTCCCCCCACCCCCCATGCCTGTGAGTTCACCCCCTACTTTTTCCTGCATCAGTTTCAGGTCTTAAAGCTGAGGTCCTTGTCCCGTTTTTGTGCATGATGAGAGATACGGATCGAGTTTCATCTTTCTGTATGTTAAATCCAGTTTTCCTAGCATAATTAGTTGAAGATCTTGCATTTGCCCAATGTTTATTGTTGGTATCTTTCTCAAAAATCAGGTAAATGTAGTTGTGTGTACTTATATCTGAGTCCTTGATTCTATTCCCTAAATCCGTTTGTCTGTTTTTGGGTCAGTGCCATGCTGCTTTTAATTCAAAATTTTTAAGAACTAATAAATAATTTTACCAAAGTGGCTAGATACAAAATTAACACACAAAAATAAGTAACCTTCGTATTTACCAATGACAAACATAACAAAAAAGAAAAACAATTAGAGAAACAATTCTGTTCACAGTAGACACACACATGTGAACACACACACCTGGAAATTAACCTAACCAAGGAGACAAAAGCCTCTGTAATGAAATTTTAGGACACTGAAGAAGAAAATTGAGCCGCAAGAAGATGGAAAGACAGCCTGTGCTCATGGATTAGCAGAAAAAGAAACTGTGAAAATAACCACCCTACCAAAAGCAAACTACAGATCGGTGTAATTCCAACCATATTCCAATTTTATTCTCCACCAGACTTAGGAAAAAAAAATCCAAAAATTTTAGGGAGACACAAAGACCCTGACTAATCGAAGCGATACTGAAGGAAACAGTATTGTGAGTGGGTGGCACCACACTTGACTTCAGATTGTCCTGCCGAGTGATGAGGAACACATCCTCGCTGTTACATTGCATGGGGTAATAGAATGATAAGACTGAATACTTGGAAACTTGGAGTTTGCAGATTGTCTTGGGTGTAGCCTTGAGTCTCGCCGTAACCGTGACGATAACGAATCAGCTTGCTTACACAAGATTTACAAGTGTAGCCCTGCCTGTCTGCTCCCTTTGATACTGCGGGTGGCTTTTGTTGGTGGTGGGAAATTGAAAGTTACTTATTTTAGATTTTAAGGTTTTCATAAAGAATGGGAAAACCCATACTTTCCGTAATTTGCACTCTTGTTGGCATGTGGTGGAAGGCCATTCGCTTTAGGAAACAGCGTTGTATGTAATTCAAGTTACTTTTATTTATTCTGGAATCGAGTCATACAGATGTTCGGTAATGTGATTTCTTTCTCATTTTCTTCTTTTTTGTAAATAAGGACGGAAATTACTGTACGTTTCTTATTACGTCTGAGTAGTGGGTGGTTACATGTTTGAGCTGGGGAAAACTTCCTACAAATAAGTTCCTGTATAGTTGAATCAATACATTTAAATAGTAGCTCCTAGGTAAACATTTAAAAGTTATATTTATTTGACATTAAGTCTTTAGAACCTTAAAATAGTTCCGTTTTTCTGAGTGCAGAACTGTAAAATAGAAATCATGTGGTTTATATCAAGAAGAGGGTATATTTTCATTGAAACTCATCTTTCAAGTTTTTTAAAAAGTAATGCAAAACTCATTTTCGTTTTGTTATTAAGCTTCCACGAGAATCTCTATAAATGGGTCAGTAATATTGCGTATGTTGGTGTTTGGTGTATAAATGTTATAATAGAGTATAATGTTAGGATATATAATTATAAGGCATGCGTAATATATTACATAATTCTATCACATGTTGTGGAACATTTTGTTATAATATAATATAATGTTATGATATATAATTAATTATAAGGCATGTGTAATACGTTGCATAATTCTAACACATGTTATAGAACATTGTGTTGTATAGTATGTGATATCATAATGTTATCAGTATTAGGTAAGGGTCCCACAGCCTATTTGGCTTTCTCAATTGCAAGTACATTTTCAGCAACGTGAGACAGCAAAACCATAGAAACTTCCAGAATGATAAGATGAACAGTAGTTTTGAAGGGGAAGTTGTGAGGCTGGAAGGCCTGGCACACACTCGTGAGCCTGATGGAATTCATTTGTTTTGTCTAGGGCTGCAGCCTGCCCCACACCAAGACCAAATGTGGTGGCTGCGGCCATTTATCTTGTCGGCTTCCTAATAAACACCATATTAAAGTCAGAGCAAGAAAGAGCAGGCAGTAGACGCCA
Source organism: Dicrostonyx torquatus (assembly GCA_028555095.1). Lineage (NCBI taxonomy): Eukaryota > Metazoa > Chordata > Mammalia > Rodentia > Cricetidae > Dicrostonyx > Dicrostonyx torquatus. The sequence continues at coordinate 3,351,560 of JAQHUG010000074.1, forward strand.
CCAGAGCTCGAGTGCACAGCATTTTTTTGTTTTGTTTTTTCAGAGATGTGTGTCTGTGAGTATGTCAGAGGGGGTGGAGTTAGGAGGATGCTAAGCTGTTTTGTAGAGCTTTGGGCATTGTGGGCATACTGAGATAAAAAGAGAGAGAGAGAGAGCGAGAGACAGACAGAGAGAAAGAGAGAGAGGATGAATGTGACTCTCAAAACTGGTAAGAGTTATTTGATAACTTTCTTTATATTGTCCTTTGTGTGACCCTTCTCTTATTTCTAAGCTCTAACCTTTGAAAGCCTCGGGAGTCAATGGGAGTCAATTCTTAGCCCATGTCTCTTCACTGTCTCTCTCCCCAGGAGTTGGTAAAGGACCAGAGGGACCTATTTTAGGCCATGTAAACTATCCATCTCTGTCATAACTGCTCGGTGCTGCGTTTTGGCACCCAGCCATCGGCAGCCAGAGTCAACTGACTATGCTATGGCTCTGGGCGGACCTACTATGCACCTCAGTGTTGGGGCCATCTGTGAGTCCTAGGCTTGCACCGTTAGTCTCACGGCCTGCTTCGCACCCTATATTTCTCCTTTACTACGGAGCATATTACATTCACCACACATGAAATCTTGGTCATTTGCCTATTCTTAACATGTTCTGATCAAGTAAATGGAATTAGCATATTCATTGCCTCTGTTTGTAGCAAGAACATTGGAAGCCTCTTGTCTAGCTGTTGGAAAGTCCATGCTCCATTTTCTTAGCTGTGGTCACTAGTGTTCTGTGGTGCCTGGTGTAACTACAGTGATGTGTCTTTAGCTAATCCTTCCCCTGTAGCCTGCTTGTCCCTTCTCTTACCTTTGTCCCACGTCTGGAGCAGTCACTTGGGACATACTCATACATTTTGAAATGTACCTAGAATACAATTTTTCCCCTGATCACATCCATCCTTGCCACATCACCCATGTCACCATCAACTGCAGTTGGACAGTTGCAGAAGCCTCCTGATTCCTTCCGTTTCATCTACTTTACGTACCAAAGATAGGTTGTCCCTTTTAAAAAGCTCAGTTTAAGCAAAGCGTTCTTGCTATTTTACTCAAAAGAAATTGAAAATCTAAGCTAGGGTGCACGGTTCTTTCTAATCAGATGTGAAAATTACTGACCACAGCTATTTCCCCTCTCACCACTGCCAACTGTCCTTTTGCCTTTGGTTGTTGCATTCCTGCCTGGCTGGCTTCCTTGGTGTTTCTCATCATCTCGTCTGTGATGTTCTCCTCGGCACCTTCTTCTTCCTGGAGGAAAAGGACCCTCTTCCTTGCTTCCTCCAGGCTGCTGCTGCCACACTGCCCATGTGAGAGACACCTCCGGGCCGCCCAAAGTCACCAGCATCCTCTCTTTCCTTGCCCCGATGTGCCTTCTAGTGCTTACCCTTTCTGTTATAGCTTATACATATTCATCACGTCTGTCTCCCACTAGAATATAATGTGCACAAGACCAGGAAATTAGAGTATGTATTCCTGGCACATCGAATGGTGTTTGGAAAAGCACATGTGTTCTGTGAATAATTACCACATGAATTAATGTAAGGAGACCTAGTAAGTAGGAAAAGCAGAAATCAGAAACGTGAGAATTTGACTATTTTAACATTAATGAGGTGGTGGGGAGATGGCTCATTGGTGAGAAACACTTGTTGCTCATGCAGAGGACCCAGGTTTACTTCTCAGCACTCATTTGGTAGCTCACAAGTACCCATAATTCCAGTTCAGGGGATCTGACGCCCTCTGCTGAGCTCTGCAGGCACCAAGAACGCCAAGGCACCAAGGTATACATATATACTGCATGCAAAACACCAGCATCAGAAAAGTAAAAATAACACAACCCCAAGCAAACACTGATGAGTGTTCTCTTTCCTGTCCCGCTCTTCCCTAGCATTGCCCACACCACGGCACATGTCTTGCAGGAGGTACCTTGGTGCCAGGGTAGGGAAAGGAAATTAAGCCCTTGGAAAGGGGGAGAAGTGGAATAGTAATGAGTTTTTTATTTGCTAACTGCTGAATGCCAGCTAGATGCTGGAAAGTATAACAAGACAGTCAAAACCAAGAGGCAACAGGTGCTGAACGCTTTTAGCCTGGAGGGCAGAGGAGGGAGTCACAGTTTAATACGATGGCATCATTGCTAAGTTGTACACCTCTGTTTTTAGTGAGCTGAACTCAGAACTTACCTACTTGTTCAGTCAGCTGTTTTGTGATCATTTTTATTAATCATAGTTTGGGCCTTTTGGTCCGACATCTTGCCAGCACTGGCTGGACCTTTCTTCCTATGGGTTGTAGGTGGGAAGTGTGGATTATACTGTTAGTTTTCTCCTCAGGAAATGGATATCAGTTTAGGCTAATTCACTTAGTAATGAGTCTCTTTTCAAAAGTCAGATTTCTCCTAATTGCAGTGTTAGTCTACTGTAGATAGTTTCTACACCGGGTATTTGAAGCCAAGCACAATATTGAATTAAATGATTTCAGTAACCGGCTGTGGGTAATTGGCATTTATTTTTCTCTTTAGGCTGGACCAAGTTTTGAAAGTTGACTTAGAATTTTAAGGTGTAAAGTTAGCATTGCTAAAAGCGTACAAGTTCCACAGTAGATCAGGACCTTACTGCTATACAGAGCGGGTGTGCACGGCTGTAATTCTGTTGCTTTTCCCTTTGCAGAGAATGTAGCTGGTCACTACATTTCCCCTTTCCATGACATTCCTCTGAAGGTGGATTCTCCTAAGGTATCATTTTTACTTTTTTGGGGGTTGGAAAACTTCTTGTACATGATAGAATGAAAATGATGTTCCACTTTTTGCCTGAAAATTTCCATGTAGAGATGTGCTGGGCAGGCAGGAGGAGAAACCAAGGAGCTGGAACAGGGCTGTAAGTGTCTTTTGTGAATTAAACTTTGTGAGAAGCTAGGAAAGGGGGGCTATTTGCGGTCTATGAAGTTTAGACTTTGGTGGAACTGAAGACCCAAGAGTAGTGATCTGGGAAATTAACCTGCTTATTTTGAATCATAAAACAGTTAATATTTGCGGGTGACTTCTGTGTGCTAGCCGCTCTGTGAGCGTTTTATTTTCTTTAACCCATACTAAGTTGCTAGAAGCCGTCCAAGGGCCGTGAGGCAGCCGGCATTGCATTGGTTTTCATAGCAGCACACTGCTGGCAGGTGCCAGAGCCAAGTCTGGATCTGGCCTTCCTGACCACAGAGGTCCTACCCGTTACCACTCCATGAGACAGAACTGTTCATGAGCTTTTCTCTGGAAAACCACTTGGCAGTCAGAAGGATGTTGGTGAAGTGGGGGCTGTGAGAACTGCTGCCGAAGGGGGAGGTGAGGGGCCTGAAGTTCGGGTGCCTCTAGGCAAGTGCTCAGTGTTTACCACGTGTTATTCTAATTCTGATGGCGCCTGCTGTTACTAACTTCCTTCTTGCTGAGGTCCCTTGGTCTCAAATGTGAGATGGGCTTAGTTTAGATCTAGTGTTCAGCCTGTTGCTTCAGTGCACATCTGAAGTTCAAGGAGTTGTGAACTATCAAATCCCTCCTGCCTTCCCAGCACCAACAGTGTGCTTGCGTTTGTTCATCCATTCGATAAATATAAGCCTTGCACACTTATTCTCTGCCACATGCTGTTTGTGGCCCTCGGTATGCAATGGTGAAGAAGTCAGATGTAGGTCACACTCAGTGGGAGGACACAAACAGCCATAGAAGAGGTCAGTCAGATAGTGTTTAATACTGTAAAGGAGACTGTAGGAAGAAGAGTGGCCAGATGTAGTGTCTCAACTGGGGTTCACCATAGCAAATGTGTGTATCTCATGACAATACCACACATCTGTGGGTGTGATGTTCTGTTTATGGGATATGAGGATGAGGCAGAACACAGTATAAGGCAAAAGGCCAGTGAGTTCCTGAGGTGCAAAGATGGAGACACACAGGTTTCCAGAGGTGCAGAGATGGAGACACACAGGTTTCCCTACTTTGGAGCCAGTCATGATTAGAATTTTTGCACCTTGTATCTTGGGATGTAGAGTTTTCAGAACGAGAACAATGTTTCAGGACAGCGTGACTTGGAATCATCATTGTCTCTTTATTTTGTTTCTTCCTGAGCAGTCACCTTGGCGTGTGTTGCATACACCCAGTGAACGTTTGTGAACGCCGTAGTCTTTCTTCCCACCACACTATCTGGCTTAACTCGGAAATGCTTAGTGGGGGCCTAGTAATCACACCTTGATAGAATTCACAGGCAGGAGGTCCAGCCAAGCACTTGCACAGCTTGTTAGTCAAGCTCCCGGGAGTTTCATTCCGATAATGGCTGTTGGAGGCGCAGTCACTGGAACCCATCAGGCTCTCTCTACAGGGCCTGTGCATGCGACAGGCCGACTTGGGAAGCGCCGTCAAAGAGCTCCGGATTTTCTGATAAATTATTGTTAAAACACTTTGATCCTCTGTTCGTTTGAGGCTGGGCGTGCTGAGGGACAGGGCTACTGGCAGGTTGTCTGCTGAGTCCGATTTCTGGACAGCAGCAAATAGGGCTTGTAGGCATACGCAGGTTTTTGTTGCTGGGCTCTGCACCCTGCGTTCTTTTATGAGATGTTCCAATCATAATTACCATCTTTGCTCTTACAGGAAAATGGCATTCCCAGAAAGAAAGCACGAAATGATGAAGATAAGGTATCTTTTGAAGTTTCCATTGCCAGAATCATTTTTAAAATTTTATTTTATGTATGTGTGCATGTTTGTGTCTGTATGTGCACATGCATGCAGGTGGGAACGTGTAGTGACCAGAGAGGATGTCAGATCCCGTTCAGCTGGCACTGCAGATGGCTTGGGTGCTAGGAACCCCACTTGGGTCCCCTGGGACAGCAGCAAGCACTTTACCCACAGAACCATTTCTCCGGTCTCTGGAGTCATTTTCAGACTGTCTGTTAATGACCTTGGTGACAGTTTGTGTTTCTAAACTGCTTCTGATTCTCCCCCTGCATTTATCTATTATCTTATTCCTCCCCCCACCCAGGGAAAAATAAAAAGGAAAGGACTAAGAGAGGGGTTAGATTTTCCTGCTATTTTTCTGATTTGAAATATATATATTTGATTTTCTGATGAATGTTGGCAGGCAATTGTTGGCTTATTACTAAAGCCAATGTTAGGAAAATCAGGCTGATACTGGCTTTGATCAACTCCAGCCAGAGCACACTGCTGTGGGAGAGAAGGGCGAGGGAACATGATCCCCTGGTCATCGAGTGCAGATGGTGACCAACAGCGTGGCTTGCAAGCTAAGGTTTCAGACCGGTTCCTCATCCTTTGCTCTTTTGGCCCGGTTCAGATCTGTGCAAGAGGCTTTGGCGGGTGTCGCTGTGCAGCCGTTGACTAGCCTGGTCCCCTCTGTCATCACCTTGTATTCGTCCATCTGCGTTTGTTCTCTTATAGCCAGGCTTTCAAAGATGAGTGAATTGTGTAAACATCTGCCATGTACTTAGGCTTTGCTCTTTCACGCCTTTTCAGACGTGTTTAAACAGGTACACGGGTCTCTCACGAAGGAGCATAGGGGATGAAACAGAGCAGCAGAGCTGTGTGAGGTCGTCACGCTCAGCTTTGTCTGCCTCACGCTTACCTTTCAAAGAAACCTTGTCTTCTCTAGAAGATTTTAACAAAAAAGCTGTGGCTGCTAAGTGGCATTCTTTGAGTTAGTAGCACCGGTGTTTTGCCAAGAAAGTCCCAGAATGTGGGCGACCAGTGCTTTAAGCCCGCTAGGACTTCATATTAAAATTCCTCAGAGAACTTTTAAAAGTTAGCAATTCTCTGGCTTCACCCAAGACCAGTTGAATTGAAAAGGTGAGCACTGGGGCCCTAAGGAATCTTTCATGGTTTTTGTTTTTGTGGGTTTGTTTGTTAAAGCTCAGCCAGTGATTTTTATATGTGTGTGGGGAGGTGTATTATATTTTTACTTTCCTAATGTTCTGTGGTACAAGACTATTGTTTGTATCCATTGTAGCTGGATACTTTTTAAAAACACACTCAAAATGAGTGATGACATGTATAATTCAAGCTCTAATTATTTTTACCCTTTTATTAATTTTTGAGAGTATAGTTACATTTCTTCCTCCCTTTTTCTTCCTCCAAACTCTCCCTTAATCCTATTCCACACTCCACTTCAAAGTTATGGCCTCTTCTTTCATTAATTGCTACTGTATACATCTGTCTATATGTATATCCATGCATAGTTCTGTTCTGTCCATCTAATATTACGTGCATGTTTGTTTTCAGGGCTGACCATTTGACATTGGACAACCAATTGGTGTGCTCTTCCCTGTGGAGGGTCTTTTGTCTTGTCCCCAGCTTTCCTCGTTTGCCTGTAGTTCTTTGTGTAGGGTTGAGGCATTGTGGCGCCCCACCTCCCCCCCGCCTCTTTGCTATATCCACTGGTGTAGCTCTTGTTCAGCTCACATTTGGGTGCTTATGTTGGTGAGACTTTATATGTGCGTAGCTTCTAACGTTACTAGGAGACACCATCACACAGCAAGCTCTCCGATTCTGCTGCTTCCAGTCTGCTGTTCGCTCATCTGCGGTTGTCCCCAAGCCTTCGGTGTGAGACATGGGAGTATCTTGTAGATGGACACATTGACAATACCCATTTTTTTTTAATTGTTAAAAGAAAAATTTACATTTACTCCCCTTGTTCCCGGCCCTCCCGCTCCCCCACTACCTCACTGCCCTCCCCCTGCTTCCTTAAGATGGGGCAGGATACCCTGCCCTAAGGAAAGCCCAAGGCCCTCCCCCCTCCATCTCAGTCTAAGAAGATGTGCATCCATATAGAATAAGTTCCCAAAAGGCCAATACATGCAGAAGAGATAGGTCCCAGTGCCATTATCATTGGCTTCTCAGTCAGTCCCCACTGGCAGTCACATTCATAAGGTCCAGTTAGGTCATATGCTCATTCTACAATACCCATTTTTTTATTATTAGATTCAGTAGATCTACAAATCATTGTCAGTTAACTACACATGTTTCTAAATGATGGGCTAAGAGTTGCAGGCTGGTCTGGGACCTGGGCCATGCTTTGAGTAGTACTGTTTTAAGCCATTGTTTCCCCAGGACCATGATTCAGTATTGATGTAAACAGGGTATCCTTTCCTTTTTATAAGCCACCTTTAAACATTAAAACTTTCTCTTTGTGAGGCAAGCTGTGGAAATTGTATTTACCTCCCACTGACCTAGTTAAGCGGTCTACAAAGTATAGAAGTGAGAAAAAGAAGCCATGTTTCTTTGTAAGAACTCTGAAATTGCTAGCCCCTTTTTAGAAAGGCATGTCTAACTTCCTGCATACTTTCTAACTGCCTATAGTGATATCCTTGATTTTTATGTTATGATCATAGCATAGATACAAATATTCTTTTAATCACTTTCATCATTTTGACTACTTAACTTTCTGTATGCATTCCTGTAAATCACATAACAATATTTTAACCACATTGCTATGAGTAGAGCAGAAGAGGTGGGTTGTACTATTTTAGCTGGACAATAACTACCAAAACTCATTTTCTGCCCAGTGTGGTAGTGGATGCCGTTAATCCTCATACTTCAGTGACAGAGGCAGGTAGATCCCTGTCTATTTAAGGCCAGCCTGGATACCAAGTTCTAGGCTAGCCAGAGTTACATGGTAAGTCTCGGCTTCAAAACAAATAAATGAGAGAGAGCTTGTCTCCTGACTTCCAGTATCGTCACCACTCTGAAAAGTGCTTCCAGATGTTCAGTGCCCTTCCGTGCTGTGCAGCGGTGGTCAGATGTGTGGCACCTCTGAGGGTTCGGTGGCCTCTCTAACTGTAAGAAGAGGTTTATGGGATGGGTGGATGGGTGGATACAGAAGGCAGGCACTAAGCATTTTATGTGTGGGATGGAAACTCGTGCTAGTCTTTCATTAGAGGTTGTGCTAATTTTCATTTAAGATACAAGCATGCAGTCCCCCAGTGCCACATGAAAAGAAAATAAAAGGTGAATAAATATTTTAATATTCTGTGTTTTTTTTTTCAGCAGAATTTGTTTAATATGGTTGTGGAAATACCTCGGTGGACAAATGCCAAAATGGAGGTACAGATATATTCTATTAGCGCAAAATTGAAATGCTAACTTAATTATATGAAAGCATCTTTTCCAGCTACTTGGTGTATTTGGAGGAGGGTTGAAAGACTTCTCTTTGTAGGAGATAATTTAAAATATTCTTGTGAACTTAAAATATTCTTGTGAACTCAGACAGACCTTAGTTTTAAGAAGAAAATGGTTTGAACTGCAGATTCACTTTAAAGAGTATTTCCCCATTTTTTTAGGCACACATTCATGTAATTTTCTTTGCCTTTCCTTGACGCGATGGCAAACACTTTCAAGTCTCACTCAGACTCCGCTCTGTTTTTAGTTCACAGACATAAACGAAACACTTTGTCTGGCGCTGGTGGTAATTTCAGTTTCTGGGGACTTAGCCCTTTAGAGTTTTATGTTGCCTGGGAATAGTGCCTTCTCCCGAGTTTGTGGGTCTTATCTGAGAGCACCTACTTTTGCCTTTGTTAAGTCTTTTTTAAAAGCTTTATTTTAATCATTTCCATGGAAGACAAAGCATCGAGAATCCCTCGTCTTGTCCTTGCTCGCTCTTCTCCCATCAGATGGGTCCTTTACAGTTTGGAGTGAATTCTTAAGTGGGTACTTTATTTCTTTACTTCACTGTTTAGTTTGTTTATTTCATAACAGATTGGTTTTTGTCCTTTTTCAATACTAATGTGAATATATGTTTGATAGAAAATTGCTGTAAAATGGAGTCACTTGACAAGGATCTGAGCTTGATTTTTTAAAAAAAAATACTGTAAATGAGCAATATATATTTGTAGAGTACAAAGTGATTTATGAGTATAGCATTAAAAATTAAGTCAAGTGAGCAAACAATCTGAAGTCTCTGGTGAGGTCGTATGGAAGCTTTACTTTCTTCGCAGTTCTGAATGTATAATCACTGGTAAGTGTGTTCACCGCCTTGCACAGCAGGTCTCAAAACGAAACACAACAAACTATTCTTGTCTAAAATTTGCATACTCTTTGATGTTCATCATTATTTTGTTCTGTCTGTAAAATTTATTTTAATTCTATTTAATTACTAACTATAACAAAAACATAAACATGACGCCATGTTATGCTTAAGTAGATGGATATATAATGTTTGAATCATGTTAAACTTATGTAAAAATGCATCATTTCCACAGTGGCCACTGTCTGCATCCCTTCTACCTTTTGAAACACACGCTGTTGTTGGCAGTTGTCCCCACACTGCAGATGGCACCAGAGCCTCTTGCTCCTCTACCCACAGGCCAAGCTTCTCCATCCTTTCTCGCCTCCTGCTCTCTCGCGCCTTTGGTAGCCACTGTTTGGCTCTCCTGCTCTCAGAGATCAACTCCGGAGCCCGTTTTCTTTGCCCAATCATCAGTTGGTGGGCCCTGTGTCCATCCCTTGGCTGATGTGAGCAGCGAGGTGCCAAGTTAGCCTGCTGACATCCTCTCCTTTGGCTGTGTATTTGGAATGTTTGCTCGGTCAGTTCTGTTTTCAGTTTCCCAGATAAGTTTTATGCTGTTTTCCAAGATGGCTGTACTAATTTCTATTCCCTCAACAGTGTGCAAGAGTAGACTCCCTCAACAGCGCACAAGGCTTTCCTTCTCAGTTTCTTTACTAGCACCTTAGTGTCTGTAGTCTTTTTGATAATAGTCTTTCCTACTAGAGTGAGGTGAACCCTCACTGTGGTATTTTGTTGTTGTTATTAAACATTTATGTGTGTGTGTAAATGGTTAGACAACCCTTGGGAGCTGGTTCTTCCCCTCCACCATGTGATACAGCTGATGCCCAAGCTTGGGCTTCAGCCTCAAATGCCTTTGCTGTCTGACCCCTCATTATTGTTTTGACTAGACTGTTCCTGATAGTTATGCTGTGTTTCTTTTTCTTATTCTCATCGATCATTTGTGTATCTTCTTGATGAATAAGTCTACTGCCCATTTAATTGTAGTTTTTGTCTTTCTGTTTAGCTATTATATTTAGTTTCTCGTATATTTTGACTTTTAAACCCTTGTCAGATACATCGTTTGAAATACATTTTCTCCCATGATGCGTATCATGTCTTTACTCTGCTGTTTCCATGCTCTGCAGAAGCCATTTAATTTGATATAATCCCATTTGTCACCTTTTGCTTTTATTGCCTATGGTCAGATCCCAAAGTTGTCCAGTTTGTCCTTTTCTCCTGTTTTGTGGTAGCCATTTTGCAGCTTCTGCCTTATATTTCAGAAGTCCATTTTCCTGTGGTTTCCCACACGTGCTTGTACTGTTTGCCCAGGACAGTTTCTTAAGGAGTGCTCTTTTCCTTTCGCGTGTGGCGGGCCCCTCTGCTGAAAATTGCTTGGACTCGGTCTCTCCTGTCTGTGTGTCCGAGCTTGGCTTTTGCAGATTCCATCTGACTGTATTACTGTGGCTTTGTAGTGTGGTTGGGAATCAGTAGTGTGCAGTTTTTTCTTTTTGTTCATATTTGCCATAGCTGTTTATGATTTGTGTGTATGTATGTGTGTGTATGTGCATGTGCATGTGTTTCCATGGAAACCTCAAGGTTTGCTCTTCCTATTTCTGTTCTTTTTAAATGACTTTGAGCCTTCACTGTGGGTTGCAGTGACCCTGAATCATGCTCCTTCAATCCAGTGCTGGATGTCTTTCCCTTTATTTGTGTCTCCTTTGATTTTTTTTTCCATCATCAACTTACAGTTTTCAGTAGAAACAAATCTTTTTCTTCCTCCATTAAGTTTATTCCCAAGTGCTCTGAGTTTTATTGTTTTGTTGTAAATAAGATAGTCTCTATTTCTGCTTTGAACAGTTCATTGGTGGTATACAGAAATGTTGTGGGGTTTCTGTGTTGATTTTATATCCTACAAATTTACTATATTCATTTAGTAATCTCTCTGTCTCTGTCTCTCTCTCTCTCTGTATGTGTAAACCTTTAGTGCTTTCTACATACATATTTGTATTATTTGTATTGTCATTAAGCACTGATGGCTTTTGTCCTCCTTTTCCTGTTTGGATGCCTTTTTCTTCCTTCCCCTTACCTAACTACTCTGGCAAAGACCTCCAACATTATGCTGAATCAAAGGGACAAGACCACAATCCTTGATTCATGTCATGTCTATCCGAAAAGCTTTCTGTCTTGTTTGCATGTGTGCCTGTGAGGGTGCATGTGCATGTTCATTCCTGTGTGTGTGTGTGTGTGTGTGTGTGTGTGTGTGTGTGTGTCTCCTTGGGTGTCGAAGTGCAGGAGCTACAGAGGGTGTGCTGCCATTTCCCACGTGTGCCCTGAGGCTGTATCTCCTTTACACTGGGAGTCAGTGAACCTCAGTGGTCTTCCTGCCTCCACTGCACGCAGAGCTGGGTTCTCAGTGTTTGTTCATATCTGAACTCTGGTTCATAGAATTGGAGAGCAAGCTCCCTTAACCTGGAGGCCATCTTTTTAGATGTTCACCATCTAGGTTAACTATACACCTTTGAGTTAACTATAATGTCATAAGACTGTTGGCAATAAAAGCCCCAAGATTAGCAACAGTGCCAACAAAAGTATTAACTTTTCCCCTCCTGTCTTACTGTTTTTGTTAGAAACAATGCAGTGTGTAAATAATTTGAGCTTAAATATGTCATCAGGTATCTTCTTCCCAGACCTTTTTTCTTACATGATACTTGTTAATTGGTAATAAGAATTGACTTAATTCACGTTAAAGCCTTTGATCATTAAGTTGGCATGTGAATGTTTGGTCGTACTGCGGTAGATGTCAAATCTGTTCATTGCACACAGGACTAAACGTTTCACCCCCTCCCTGTCTTCCCTTGTGATCTGCCTAGATTGCCACCGAGGAGCCACTGAATCCCATTAAGCAAGACGTAAAGAGCGGAAAGCTACGCTTTATACCAAATATCTTCCCTCACAAGGGCTATATGTGGAATTACGGGGCCTTCCCTCAGGTAACATTCCTGTTACAATGCTCAACTTTCATGTCATCTAAAGAAATCACCTGGTAAATCCTGCGAACTCCCTGGATTTAAATTAGTTCCTGGAACTTACCAGTTTTGAGATTTGTGAATTTAAATCCTTTAATGTGGCATTCAATTGTTTCAGTAAACATTATGTCAAACCATGTGTGTAGTCATTACTCAGGTTCTTAGAGCCAGGCATGTAGAAGGTTGACAGTTGACCTTTGAGAGCATCTCTTTTGTGGGCTTAGCCATTGTCTGAAAAATCCTCAGCAAATCTTTATTTCACCAACCCTTTCGTATGATTTTATGTACGTTTCTATATGACAGGATGTGTTTTATTTTTAACAAATCTAACAGGTAAGTTGAATTGCATTGCTTACGGAACTGTTGGAAGTCTGAGGTTGTGACTGGAGAAACAAGGAGGTCAAGGCCTGTGTGACACCAAGACCTCATTCCTGGCGCAGAACCATGCCACCATTCTCGCCCCTTTGTCCTTACCGCTCAGTTCCCTCACACTCTCTCCGGTTATTTAGTGAGTAAAACTCAGTATGTCTGACCCAAAGTCTGAGTTTTGGAGGCCTAGAGAAACATTTTCTTTTTTATGATCATAAACCCCATTCAGTCATCAGCAGTGCAGAAATTTAATATTTGTAATTTTATATATTGAATTTTAATTATATGAAAATTTACACGGAGGACTGTGTAGGAAAAGGACATCCGAGAAACACAGATGTCCAGTTAGATAAACCCTCACATGAAAAGAAAGAGGAAAGTTGTTCTTTTGGGAGCCAGTTTCCCTTTGACATCACTAGACCGCCCACTGGGGTGCACTCTTAGTTAAAGCTGGCCCTCTTGAAATGACGGCTAGAAACGAGAGTGTATGCTCAAGCCATCAAGGCAATTGTCTTAACTTCTTAGATTCCTACATAGATGATTCTGTTGGGCTTAACAGGGAAAGGTTAGAAACAGTTTTGTAGAGTTTAGGGGATTGTGGGGAGGATGATGTGTGGGTGAAAGGAGGCCAGAGAAGCTACCAATCAGAGGCAGAAACAGAGGTGGGCTGAGTTGAGCAGTTTGGGAGTAAACTACTCTTCATTTCTAGAGCCACTTCTTAGGGGTGACGTGCTAGGACTCACGGGTGTGAAAAGCAGAGAAGTAGGCGTGAGGTGGTCCAGCAGAGTGATGGGTGACTGACTGGGTGGCCTTGAGAGCCTGGCTGTCGTGTGACCTTGACGAGGATCCTTTGTGTGTCTGTCTCTCTCTTCACCTGTAGTGAATGTGGATCTGTCCTGCACGTTGCTGTGCTGAGGTGCACGGAACTGGTCCATTAGACAAGCATGTGATGGCCAGCACTCTGGCGATCAGGGCTTGGTACAGTAGTCTCAACCTTCCTAATGCTTGGGACACTTTAATACAGTTCCTCGTGCTGTGGTGACCCCCAACCATAAAATTATTTCAATTGCTACTTCATATAATTTTGCTACTACTATGAATCATAATGTAAATATTTTTGGAGATAAAAGGGTTTCCAGGGGGCCCAACCCATGGGTTGAGAACCACTGGATTAGAGGAACTGATAACTAAGTCACTGGTTACAATGTAGCACAAATAGCACTATTAACTCTTACTGATTCTATTTATTTTATTTAAAATAATAATAAAGCAATGCTGGCATGGTAGCCCATACCTGTAATCTCAGCATTTGGGAGGCTGAGGCAAGAGGATTATTGCCAGTTTGAGCCAGCTTAGGTTGTATATAGTAAGGCCCAGTCTCAACCTTACTCCCCCACCCACCCCCACTAAAATTAGCAAATGAACCAAATAGAGATCTGCTAATGAGAAGGGAAGGGGTGTGAGATGATGACGGAAAATGAAAGAACCTTCTGTGGTTTTCTATGTAAGAACAGGTGCATTTTTGCGCTGCTCTGGGTGTGTGTGAATTTCAGGGTGTTCCTACCTGCCCAGGCTTAGTCTGTGAGGTACAGTTGTTTTCTCTCTCTCTCTCTCTCTACGTATGGGGGCTGGTTTCGAGACAGGGTTTTTCTCTGTAGGCCAGACTGTCCTGGAATTTCCTCTGTAGACCAGGCTGGCCTTAAACTTAGGTATCCACCAGCCTCTGCCTCCCGAATGCTGAGACTATTATACCCAGCAAAGCTAAAATGATGTTTTAGAAATAAAGATCTGGCCAGCTCTTAGGAGGCAGAGGCTGGGGAATCTCTGTAAGTTCGAGGCCAGCCTGGTCTACAATAGGGAGTTGTAGGACAACCATCTCTACCACAAAGTCTGGTAACGTTTTTTCCATTCAAGAACCTTTCAGTGGTTTTATATTGATTGGTAAGAGAGTAAAGTTCGAAGTTCTTAGCCCGCCCCTTGCCCTCTGCGATCTTAAGACTCATTGGAAGGCCCTTCTCCTCCCCTTCCCCCTGCAGGTTTCCAGTGTTCTGATCTCTGTCCCCCATCCTTCCCCCCTTTCCCCCTGCAGGTTTCCAGTGTTCTGATCTCTGGCCTCCCCTCCTTCCCCCTTCCCTCCTTCTCCCTGCAGGTTTCCAGTGTTCTGATCTCTGGCCTCCCCTCCTTCCCCCCTTCCCCCTGCAGGTTTCCAGTGTTCTGATCTCTGTCCCCCGTCCTTCCCCCCTTCCCCCTGCAGGTTTCCAGTGTTCTGATCTCTGGCCTCCCCTCCTTCCCCCTTCCCTCCTTCTCCCTGCAGGTTTCCAGTGTTCTGATCTCTGGCCTCCCCTCCTTCCCCCCTTCCCCCTGCAGGTTTCCAGTGTTCTGATCTCTGGCCTCCCCTCCTTCCCCCTTCCCTCCTTCCCCCTGCAGGTTGTCCCATGTTCTGATCTCTGGCCTCCCTCTTCCTTCGCCCTTTTCCCTGAAGGTTGTCCAGTGTTCGGCTAAAGCAGAGTGGGCATTCAGCGGCCGGGTGCAGCAGTGGGAGACTGTGCATGTAATGGTCCCAAGTTGGTGTAGGCTGAGTGTGTCCAAGTAACAAGAAGAGTTCGGTGAGAGGAGGCTGGACATGAAGGAGAGGAGCAGACTCCATCTGCCCTTGCTTCCCTTTTCAACCAGAGAGTCTTGCTCTTTTTAAACCCAAACTGATTTCATAGAGAGAGAGAGAGAGAGAGAGAGAGAGAGAGAGAGAGAGAGAGAGAGAGAGAGAGTGTGTGTGTGTGTGTGTGTGTGTGTATGCACATCTATGTATAGCCTCACTAAAGATGGTATGTGTGAGTTATCGCCCATGTAAAAATAGTTTTTTTGTTTTACTTTTTTATAAAATTATTTTATTAAGACTTAATGGAATAGTTTTTAAAGCTGAAATTACAGAGAACAGAGACTGCGTAGAATGAAAGCCAGTTATTGGTCCCTTTGTGATGCTGTCTCCATCATTCCTATACACAAACCCTCCTTTTTCTCCCTCTTCCTCATTCCTGGCCCACCCTCCAGCTCACTCCCTTTCCGGTATGCACAGCCCCTGACTGAAATGCTTGCGTCCAAGTCTTTGTGATGCCTCTCAAGCTGCCTGTGACTCTCTCACCCTGCCTCATGAACGCCATTCTTCCTACTCATTACTCCTTCTTTTTCTAAATACTATCAAATTATAACTGACTGTACTTTATCTTGTTTACTGTTAGATTCTTGAAGTTAGAATGCAGGCTGTGTTAGCTCAGGAATTCTGTTTTCTTGGTGGTTATATTTCAGAGGACCAATCTGGTTCTTGACACACTGAATTTGTGATCAATAATTTTCTGTGGCTCACCAAAAACACCTTCCTCAGTCTTTCCAAGTGCTGGAATTCAGGAATGTAGCACTGTGCGCAACAGTAAACATTTTGGGGATGAATAAATTAATGACTTCATTAAAAAGTTTTTTGTTTCATAGGCACATGTCATAGGGTTTCTATTGCTGGGACAATACACCATGACCAAAAAGCAAGTTAGGGAGAAAAGGGCTTATTTGGTTTACGTTTCTGTATTGCTATTTATTTTGGAGGAAGTCAGTACTGGAACTCAAACAGGGCAGGATCCTGGAGGCAGGGGCTGATGCAGAGGCCATGGAGGGGTGCTGCTTCCTGGCTCGTTTCATCTGGCTTGCTCAGCCTACTTTCTCTCTTTTTAAATGTTTTATTGATTCTTTGTATATTCCACATTATTCATCTTGATCCCCATTCCTCTCCCTGTCCCCTCATATTCACACACTGCCCTTGTAATCCCCCCATTCCATGCCCCCAAAACAAAACAAAAGTTCTCGGCATGGAAACTGCTGTAGTTGTTCAGTGGGTCCCATGGTGTGCCCTTTAGTCCATACATCTTTACTTGTAAATGTTCATTGCTTGAGTCTTGGCTTCTGCTACACTACTGATAATGAGCCCTCACTGGTACTCCTCTTAGGAGTCCTGTTGTTGTCCTATGTCAGGGAAATCATGCAACTTTGGATTTGAAGGTCCAGGTCCTTCATTTGCTCCTGCAGTTCGTAAATGAGGTGGATGTTAGGGTGGGCCAATTTGTAGTCCTGGTTCTGGGCCTGGGTGGTAGATGGGGTGGTCAGCCCACCAACTTTCCCCTCATTGTCTCTACCTGGATGAGCTCTCCAGCACTACTCAGGTCAGCTCACCCAATGCAGCGGACAACAAAGAACAGGGGCCAGTTCTGCTCTTATGCCCTTGGGTCCAGCTCACACCACCAGGACCAACGCAGACAGGGCTTGTACTCCCAATTGCTGTAGGGGGCTATGGCGAGGTGTCAACTCTCCTGCTCTCCCATGCTCAGGGCTGGCTCAGCTGCACCCCACCAACAGGGTCAGCTCTGCTTTACTGCCCGGGTGAGGTGCACAGGGCTTGCTCTCCCACCCACCAAAGGTGATGAGGAGTGAGGAATGGGGAGGTCTTCTTTCCTTCACCCACTCTACCATATGACAGATGAGGGATGGGGCCAGATTTCTCATGCGCTGTTTGTTGGGCCAAATCACCTGTATATCATCCCCCACCAATAGGGTCAGCCCTACTGTGCTGCTCCAGTGACATATAGGGCTCCTTCTCCCAAGTGCTGCAGTCAGGAGGGGCACTCAGCTCTCCTATTCTTGTTACCCGAGACTAGCTTTTGCCACCTGTAGTAGGTGGTGATGGGTGAGGGCAGTATCTCTCCCTTGCCCGTGCCACCACGTGACAGACAGCGGGGCTCGTTCTCCCACTCTCCCGCCTTCAGGGCTGGCTCATCCACACCCCTGCCCACCAGGACAGCTCTACTGTTTTGCCCAGGTGAGGTGCAGGGATGCTCTCCTGAGTGTGGCACAGCTGGTGAAGGGAAGGCCAGTTCTCCCTAGTGCTACATCCAGTGAGCCAACTCTGTGCAGCCCTATCCTCGCCGTCTTCAGTGGTAACTGGAGCCATGGACACCAACCCGGACTGCAGCTGCAGCAGGGACATGGACCCAGTCTTGGCCCTTGGCAGCAACCCAGGCCCTGACAACACCACACAGTGGCCACAGGTTCAGCCTGCTTTTTTATAGAACCTGGGCCTACTAGCCCAGGGATGGCATAACTCACCATGGACTGGGTCCACCAACCTCCATTCATCAGTGATTGAGAAAATGCCTGCCAGCTGCATCTCATGGAGGCATTTCCTTGACTGAGGCTCTTTCCTCTCAGATGATGCTAGCTTGGGTCAAGTTGACATAGAAAACCATCCGATTCAGCACATATGAATATGAAGTTTATTTAGTCACCTATATTTTATCTTGATCAAGCAGGAAATCTGTTGAGAACAGTTACCAAGCCAACTGCTTGGAAGGACATTTAAGCAGCAGAACGCTAAGTAGAAGTGATATTGATGAGCTTGGGACTCATTGGTGAGTCATCGAAGAGTCACAAGCTCATCAGTGTGACATCATCATCATCTCAGACCTTTAGCTGTCTGTGCTCTCCCACACAGGGCTTTCCTCTCACTTTGACTCTGACTTCAATGAAAATCATCTTTCCACTTACATTTAAGTTTGCCCACATTTAACGGGGTCATTCCAGCAATCCCTTTCTCTGAGAGCATATTGAGAACACTTGCCTAAATAATATTAAGGAATTAGTCTCACTTTACAGTTCAGCCTTCAGTCTGAACACAATATTGACATGTTTATTATTTTAAACTTCATTATAAATTTGAGTCATTGGCCACAAGCATTAGATGGTGTTATTTGTTAGGTTTAGAGCCTGAGACTCGAGGCCTGTTTATTCATCTGTATGGTCTTGGCTCCTGCCTGGAAAGGCAACTGTAAGAAAGGAGGTGGTTTAGGGTAAGCTCTGTAGTTAGCTCTCAGTACTGTTAGCTCATCAGTGCGGCTGTTGCCACTGATGGTACCTGATGAGGTAAAGACAACCAAGTGTCAGGCCAGATTGATCTGTTTTGATGCAGATTGGGATGAGTAGCTCTCACTCCCTCTAATCTGGAACGAAGGGCCCTAGATGATCAGCAAGAACTTGTCGACACCCGCCCATGTGGACAGCTGTTTCTTCTCATTTTCAGTGATTTTCTAGAAGATCCAAGGACCAGAGTGTGGGGAGTACAAGCATATTGGTTGATAGAGATTGTATAGTAATCTCCAATTCCTGTACAAAGATAACACTTGTTTTAGGCCATGTCAATATTTATTCTGATTTCATATTCATAGGTTTATAATCATTTCTTGATAGGTTGTTTGTAGCTTTTGCTTATCCTTTCCTTGGTTCCATACTAAGACTTTTTATTCTTAGATTATCTACTGGATCAGGCAGTGGTTCTCAACTTACAGGTCGTGACCCCTTTGAGGGCCAAACAACACTTTCACAGGGGTCACCTAAGGCCATCAGAAAACACAGATATTAACATTATGATTCATAACAATAGCAATATTAAGTTATGAAGTAGCAACAAAGCTAATTTTATTGTTGGGGGTCCCCACCACATGAGGAGCTGCATTAAAGGGTCGCAGCATTAGGAATGTTGAGAACTGCTGTACTAGAGAGACATTTGAGTCAAATTGTGAGTTACATACCCATCCTGCTTTATTAAATATTCTCCAATTAGTCATATTAGAAATTATAAGAATTTACACTCTTATGAGCATTATATAGGGATCCAGGTAGCCTGTAGCCTGGCTACTATTTTGGATTATCAGATCTCTAAATTCTTAGAGAAATTGTGTTGGAATGTACTTTTAATTTGTGGTTCTCAAATCAAATAACTTTTCTTAAATGTATAAATCATCTGTATTTATTTTTTTCCCTCCAATTACCTATTTGTGTATTTAGGTAATTTGTGTATTTAGCCCACTTGTCCCGTTTGCCTTTTTTCTCAGTTGAGCTTGAATGTTCTCTTCTTGATCCTTCACCTGTCTGAGCTTTTTCTCTGCCCTGTTATTCACCTAAACTTCCACTAGAGGGCATGCTCAAATTTTTACATAGCTCAAGGTTTCCTCGCCTGTTGAAATGTTCTGGTACAGAACATCATGAAAAGAAGAAATGGCCTGAAAAGTGACAGTATTGAAGACTGTTTCGTTATGTTTTTAATTCCTCAGCGTTAGAAACTAAATTGAGAGATAATATTGGAAGCGAGGGTGAATTCAGTCAGCCAGTCAACAAACAGAAAGATTCACCAAAGGGCTGGAGAGATGGCCCAGTGATTAGGAGCACTGTTGCTCTTGCAGAGGACCCAGGTTCACTTCCCAGCATCCACACGATGGTTCGCAGTCATCTGTAACTCCAGTTGTAAGGAATCCAGTGCTCTCTTCCGACCGCCACAGCCACCAGGCACAAGTGTGGTGCACATAGATACGTGCATGCGAACATTCATACACATTAACAAATAAGTCCAAAAAAATAGAAAAATTTCTCCAGAGCCATATTACGTGCATGTTATAAGAAGAGACTTTTGCCTCAGTATAAAGGACAAGGGCTGTAGAGATGGCTTGGCTGCTACAGGCTCAGCTCACAACCAAGATGACAATATAAGGAAAGAGTTTCTTCAAATTAATGTTGCTCAGTATGGGCTAAGTTATCCCATGAGTACGAACTTCCTAGTCACTGGTAGTATGCATGGGGAATGTGAATAAACACTAGACACCAGGACTAGGGCTGGGATGAATCCAAGCATTGTCTTATTTGTGGCGTTCCTTATATAGTTGAAGGAACTGAGGTCTGGATGCTCAGTCAAAGTCGCTGTGGGTGAGGCAGGACTGGTGTGTAGCTGTCTTCTTTTGGCCAGCGTGACTTCTGGTTCAACTGCATGGAAGTGGGACTCATGCCTTAGGGAAGAGGAAACTCATGGGTATTTCCGACTTTATGGTCTAGATTGTGGGTTTTAGTTTGGTCCCATGTTACTTCCCTCACACATTGAGACAATTGTTACGCCATTTATTAGCAGCCCTCTCTTGGTTGTGGCTGCTCCTGGCCCGCAGTGGATACTCAGTATCCAGCCTTGTGAGTGGTTGCCAATGCCTGGTAGTCAGTGATAGGAAAGGACCAGCGTTGATGGGAGGACTGGGAGAGAATGGAGATGCTGCAGGAAGTGCACAGCCATTCTGAGAATAAGGAACAGCATTGCAAGAGGGAACTAGGAGACAGAATTTGCTATTGCTGCAGAAATGCGAGCATCTTAAGTTCTGGCTCACATTATGGAGTCTAACCTTGCCTCTGCTACCTAGAAATTCGGTGAGCTTCGACACTGTAGACCGTGTCAGTTGGTTTGTACTATAGGGTGAATAATGTTGTGTTCCTCACAAGCTGTGTGTGTGTGTGTGTGTGTGCATGTGCATGTGTGTTAGAAAGTATCTGTCACCTATGGCCAGTGTATAAAGTTAACAATTGTTTTGTTTTTATTCTTGTTTTTTAGTAGTTTTAGTATTGGGGCATACTTGCTGGACCTGATCTTTTGTTGTTTTTTGTTTTTTTGTTTATTTTAAAATAAGGATGGATCAATAGATGTATTATAATTAAGACTAGAAGTGTTAAGTTTTTCTGGGATTGTCTGTAAATAAGTACACGATTTTAGTTACCTACACAAAATAGAGAAAGTAAACTCAGATAATGTAAATGCCAGGATAATAGCAGTAGCTGAATCTTGAGTTGGCAGTTTCTCATCCCTTCTAATATCAGTGTAAGACAAATCATTTTAGTCAGTTTCTGTAATTTCATTCAGAGTCAAGCAGTTAAGAAGCTCCTGGAGGGAGGCGATGCCTGGGAGAGATTTTTAAATTGATGGCAAATTCCAATTACATTATTCATCGCCAAAATGTAACATATATTTTGTAGCCAGTGGGTTATCATCTTCTCAGTAGATGAAAGAGTTAGCTTATTTGTGTGATTTTTGTCAGGATCCTGAAATTTAGTGACAAAGGTAGAGAAGTTTTTTAAGGGTGGGAAATGAGACAAAAGTGGGTTTTTCTTCATTGGAGTAAATCGTCCTTGTCCTTTGTTTCTGCGGGGAAAGCTCTTTCTAGCAGTGGAGACATTTAACCAATAAGAAGTTCATTTCAGACAGGAAAACCTAGGCCGAAAGGCTGCCACCCTGTCAGATGGAGCAGCGAGTGACTGGAGCCACAGGCGAGACAGTTGGTAAAAAGAGAGAAACAATGAAACTCTGAGATTTGTGAATGTGAATTCAGCCGCTGACTAAGCTTGGAGGATGAGTAGTGTGGAAATACCGCCTACTTTCAGATGTGAAGACACACAAACTAGAGACAGAAGGAGGAAGTGCTGTAAATGTCTCTTAATTATTATAGTGCTTGTAGGCGTACTGTGTGCTGGTGTGTTAGCCCAGAGCCTGCGTAACTTAGGGTAATTTTTCCTTTGAATTGTTGGCTAGCTATAAAACTTCATGATCATGGGGAAAGATTACCATGTACCGTAGTGAGTATTAACCTACATTTCTGCCTCAATTTTTGATTTTGTTTTTGTTTTGTTTCTTAGACCTGGGAAGATCCGAATCAGAAGGATAAGAGCACAAGCTGTTGTGGAGATAACGACCCCATTGACGTTTGTGAAATCGGCTCCAAGGTTTGTTCTGTAGACTGTGCTAATCCTCGCACGCATTCTGGTTTATTCACATCTTAAAATCTCATTTTGAGCCAGGCGGTGGTGGCGCACACCTTTAATCCCAGCACTCGGGAGGCAGAGGCAGGCGGATCTCTGTGAGTTCGAAACCAGCCTGGTCTACAGGAGCTAGTTCCAGCGCAGGCTCCAAAGCCACAGAGAAACCCTGTCTCGAAAAACCAAAAAAAAAAGAAAAAAAAAATCTCCTTTTGGCCTCCAGTTCTTTCACTCTTCAGATTTAGAGCATATCCATCCCTCTGATATTCAGACTTTTCAGAGATCTTTACATTTTCCAAAGTCTGGGCTTGAGGAACCATGGCAGGTGGAGTCCAGCCGCTGCCTGGTTCGGATTTCTGTACACAATACAGCTGCGCTCGTGTGTGCCTTGTGTAGGGCTGCTTTTACGTCACAGCAGCGGAGCTGAGGACTTGTAACAGGGACAGCAAGGCCTAAATTATTTGCCACCTGACCCTTTTATTGGAGGTTTGCCAAGTCTGGTCTTTAGATTCCTTGCCATCGTCTAGACAAAAGCTTTAGGACTGATGGGAACCACCTGCCGGAGCTGGAGAAGTAGCTTTGGTGGTAAAATGCATGACCTAGAGAGTGTGATCATCTGAGTTTGGATCCCCAGAACCTGGGGGAGGAAAACCTAGCACAGTGACACATGCCTGTAATGCCAGTTAAGGCCAGTTCTGGGGAGGCAAAGGCAGGCAGATGCCTGGACCTTGCTGGCTAGCTAGCTGGGCCTGTTTGGTGAAGTTCAGGCAGCTGGAAGACCCTGTCTCAAATAAGAAGAGATTATCCTCTGACCACACACACGGATGCCTGCCTTCACACATGTGTGTACAAGTGTGCACACACTTGAAATCACAAGACAGAAAACCCTCCTCCTTTTTCTTCTCATATCTGCTTCTAGAGTGCCAAGTCCCGTGGATGGAAATAGTTCACGAGCCTGCAGGCTGGCACTGCTCGGTAACACTCCTGTCCATTGCGTTCCTCTCTTTCCGCTGCCTTCCCTACTATCTTGTTGTTCCCTGCTGTTCCTATCTAGATCTATTTATTTTTACAGGAAAACCTCCAGTCTCTGAGGTAAATCTCTTGTAGACTGCAGCAGGGGCGAGCTCCCTCATCATTCACCCCAGAACTGTGTATGGGGTCTGTGCCACCCCCCATCACCGCTCTAGAGGTCACACTTCCCACCTGGGAGGGGCATTTTCTTCGCCTTTCTCTTCGGTTGTTCTCTGTCATTGTGTCATTGTTGATGTCTTACCGCAGGCACCCGCTCCGACCCCTCGCACACAGTACCCATCTCCGTCCCCTGCTCCGTCCTCGTCACTCCATCGTGAGGTTGCTTCTTCCCTTCACCATCATTGCAGTCAACCTGCCATCATGGGGTTCCCGACAGCTGCAGCAGAGGCCTTTGCGTTTCCTTCAGTACCTGTCATTCACTCCTCTTCAGCATTTGAGGCACAGTCAATTAATTATATCACACTGCTTGACTTTCCCTCCAAGCAGTCTGGCTCCCTCCCCATGGGGAGCGGGAGGATGAGCCCTTGTCAGTTCCTGTCCTCCTGTTCTCTCCTGCTCAGCGAGCTAGTCCCAGGGGTCTCTGGTTTTCTTCTTATAATTGACAACATCAGCTCACGCCCTTGCATTCAGCTCCTGTATCTGTACTCAGAGATCTCTCGGGCCTCTCAAGTTTGTGTCCCAAGCTATATTCCTTTTTATTTATTTATTTATTTATTTATTTATTTATTTTTTTGCTAATTCTCAGCTCTCAGTATTTTCCGGGCAGGGCGGGGGATGGGGTTATGGGAGAGGAGAGCAACAGAGTGTGTACAGGTCCATACTCTGCCACCGGGAACAGAGGGGTCATCTCGACTGCTTGCTTCTCTTCACCCAGTTAATGATGCAATATTGATTTTGTGTCCAAAAGAGCTTTCAAAACTAATTTATCTTCCCTTCTTGCTGCCAGTAGCTTCATCTAGTTCACCGTTATTGTCTCGCTTGGCGTATCCCTTCCACTAACCAGTCTCCTCGCTGAGTTGCCATCCCTGTCAACTCTGCAGCCAGGCTCCCTTTGGGACCTGGCTCTTGCCCCCTCTCCTGGCTAGTCGTTGTGTTCCTCTGACATAGTTGAAATCAGTCCTTAGAAACTTATATTAGCATCTTCAGGTAATAGTTATCTCTATTTATTTTTTATTTATACCTATTTATGGATTTCTCTCATTTTTAATGTTCATCTTCATTTTGATTCCCCTCTCCACCCCCTCTGAATATTTCCTGTCGTTTGTTTCTTTTTCTCTTCCTGAATTTTTACTTTCTTTCCCTTTCCTGCCTTCAGCATTCTCTTCCCCCCCTCCACAGTGCCATTTCTCTCTCTCCCCCTCTTGTCGTTTTGTCCCTCATCCTTCCTCGTTTTGGGAGGTGATGAATCCTTACTCTACCTCACAATTTCTGATTTTTTATACAGATTTGTTAGAATTCATGTATGTATGATGTTATACATGTTTTCAACAGAAATATGAACAAATCATAACTTTTTTCAGATTTAAGCTATAATTTTTCAGAACTTATTTTTTTAAATATTTTCTTCTGAGAGGGAGTAAATGATGTCTGTAAAATTAAATAGGCTACAAGAATAAAAAAAAAGGAATAAAATGTCTGAATGAATACCTGCTGTGCCTAGATTCCATGCTGGGTTCTTTGGTTTCCTGCCCATATCTCAGTTCATAACAAGTAAAGATGGCTAAGTTAAGTGACTTCCCACTGCTGGGAAGATTTTGTGTTTAAAACAAGTCTCTTATTCTTGGAGTGCATCTTAGAGAGTATTCAGTTCATATTTAGTGCAAAATACTCAGTCAGTTTAAACCTGGTATGGATAAGAAGCTTAAACAAAGGCATCTTCTTTTGACCCATGTAACATGTAATTGAACATGTAATTAGTGCGGCTGTGGCTGGAAGAAATGTCAGCAACATTTCTGGCTGATAAACGTCATGACACAGTCACACTTTTTGTAAACCAAGAATAACTAAGAAAATTCCATAATATAGAGGGTTCCAATTTGTGGAATTATGTTTAATGTGTAATTGCTGAAGAGTATATTAACTAATTATTGTTATATTTTGCTAGTTTGTTCTAGAATTCGCAGTATTGTCGGCCTGACTGCTGTTTAAACCCTAGGCAGAAAATCCACCTGTGCTTGACATGGACTCTTCTTGGTTCATGAAAACTTACACATTTAAGCCTCTAAGTTGCAATAACTTACTACACAACAGTAGAAAGCCCGATTCACAAGTTGCTGTAAACACCATACTCCCCATTATTTTCTGTTGTTACCTGTGTGTGGTTGAAGTTTGTCTCCCTCAGAACTGAGTCCACACAGAGCCTACGTTTATAGGCCCCTCTTACATACGCTTATTCCAGTCTCCTGAGAATTAAGCACTTGGTAGGTATATTTTAACAAGTCCGTGTAGATCCCAGAGAGGCAAATACTCTCGATAGAAGACCTCTTGGCCTAGAGCTTAGAGATCTATTGTCCCTTGACTCTTCAACAGTATGGGGAACTAATAAATCATCTTCACTTTATGATTGAGAAACTAAAACCTAAAGCACTGTGTGAAGTAACTTGCCTAACATCATCTCTCAGGATTGTGGATGACAAATTCAACCCAACATTTATGACTGACCATGCTGCCTTTTGAACTGTCCCCACAACAGCTAGGAAGGCCTCTGTCTGGTATTCCCTGAAACCTGGGAGAAACAATTCTCAAGCTCTGGCTTGAGAATCTCAAACTAGTTTACAAACTGAGTTGTGTTGCTCCCACGGAAGTGGTCACATCTCCGGCATTCAGTCATTTCCTTGGAAGGGCGGAGTGACAGTCCTGCTGGGAAAGTAGAAGTCATCTGACAGCTAAAGCAACTGATTCCTGTAGCCAGCAAGAGCTGTGGCAGAGCTTTCTAAATGAGAAGTAAATACAGTCAGCTTTGAACAAAGCCGTGTTTGATTAGTGACCTTAAATCGGTTGTAAGAGAAACGGCGGTAGGAAGTCTTTGAACACACATAGCTCATGGGTGAAGTGAAGAAACAATGTCTGTAAGTTGCAACTAGGCTTAGGACCACAGACAATGTTAAACATTTGTGAGTTTCTTAAGGGACTGTGTATTATTCATTTGGTGTTTGTGAGAACACTACACGTCCAGTCAGCAGAAATTTGTTGAATTGCTTCAACCTGGAGTGCAGCATTTGTTCCTAAGCATCCTTTACAGTTTGAGATTTGAGATTTCCTCTCTGTTTTGAAGGTATTACTGCCAAGCAATGGTTTGAAATAAGGCTCCCTCTCTGTGTTTTTCTGAGATCAAAAGCTGTTTCATCTGATGAAACTTGACAGTCGGCCGAACTTGCTTCCTGCTAGCTTCAAAGTCTACAGAATAGACTCACTGGTTGTTATGCTGTGGGGAAATCTGTTTTATGAGTAAGAAAATAAAATAGTTGAGAATGGAAGTTCTCGAGAACTTCTCTACTACCCTCTTCTGTAGCACGGCTGATGTGTGAGATGGCTAAATCTCTGTTAGCGCAGTATGCCTCAAGAACATGCCCGCCCTCTTCCATGGAAATGTCTCCTGACAGCCAGTGTCTCCTAGAGGTTAAAAGTGCCTTGCTTGAGAGCCACTCAGTCAGTGTGTTTGTGAGTTACCCAACACAATTGCACAGTAACTTCAAACTCAGGCTGTTTTCTGAAGACCTTACAATTTCTTTGGCCTTGTGGACCATGGCCTCCTGAAGCCTTGTCCTCAAGGCTTTGTACTCTAGATGTTGTAATCACTTCTCCTGACAGTGTCCCAAGTCATTCTGCCTGTTTCTGTTCTTCAGATCCTCTCTATCCACCTCCTCTTTAGAATGGAGGACCACCACCAATGAGCTCTAAAGGACCCGGCCTGTCTTAGCCTTACCCACCAGCTGCTGACTCTCTGTGAAGTGCTTCAGGTTTGAAAGCAAGCACGCTCAGAGCTGTAACTGTCACCACCCTCTCTCATAAGCATCTATACATCTTCCTTTTGGACTTGGGGCTCAAGAAGTTAAGAAACAACAGTCTAGACCTGAGGATGCTTGGAGATTTACAGCTAGGGAAAACTCGTGGTGGGGGTAGGGTGGTAAGAGACATCCAGTCGGCAGGTGAACTGTGGAAGGGAACATTATATTGCTCTTGTGTCTCCTTCGCAGACTGGGATGCTTTTAGCCCTAAAGGCTTCTGAAAAGAGCAGCAGCGCTGACCGAACAGGGCAAGGTCAGACCATTGAGGCCTCCAGTTAAGCCCCTGTCTCCCTTTGCCTAGCGCTAGGACCAAGAGCCTTCTGGGCATCCCAAAGCTTTCCACAGGCTTGGTGGGCTGGGTTGGGAATCTGATGACAGAGTGGAAGAAACTCAGGTTTTGTGATTGAAGATGGGCTTCTTCTTACAAAAAAGAAGGCTAAATCTGAGCTTTTGGTATTTCCTTTTTCCTTAAGAATAGCAAGAATGGTACATACATGCTCTTTGTAGATTAGAGTATTGTACGAAGTAACTTCACATACCACTTACATCCTTATCTTTCGGATAGATGTAAGGGACAAGCTTTTATTTGTTTTCTTACCAGTTTTTTTTTTAAATCCTCCCTAACGTTTTTATGTACTATGAATGAGAAGGAGGAAATAAATTATAACTTCCTTTAGGAACCCAAAATTTCTTGTAGATGACTAGGGAAAATTATAGGTCGAAAACTACCCAAGACCTCTCGCATTGTCTCACTTTTGCCTCTCATGACTGGAGATTGTCAGAGTAGGATCAAGTCTCAGGCATGTGATCCTGCAGGCTGTTTCTGGCTTCCACAGGGTTCTGCCTCCAGGGCTTGTGCTTGTGAAGACTGATGCACATCCACATTCATCCCATCTCCGTGCATCCTCATCATCCATCCCATCCCCGTGCATCCGCATCATCTATCCCATCCCCGTGCACCCACATCATCCATCCCATCCCCATGCACCCGCATCATCCATCCCATCCCCGTGCCATCCCTGTGCATCTGCATCCATCCCATCCCCGTGCATCCGCATCATCCATCCCATCCCCATGCATCCGCATCATCCATCCCATCCCCATGCATCCGCATCCATCCCATCCCTGTGCATCTGCATCCATCCCCTCCCTGTTCTGTACAATTGCAAGTTGGGTCGTGCTGTCACAATGTTGAGATGTGAGATGAGATCTGCTGCTTGTCTTGTTTTTCTGTCCTCACCTGCACTAAGAGTCCCATACAAGGTCGTGAGTCTTTGCATACAGAGATTATCCCCCGCCACATGTTCTCATTCTCCTTCTCCCTCCCCCATCCCCACCTACTTTCATTCTTTCCTTCATAGTGCTAACACAGAAGCAGGTTTTAATAGATAATAGAGAAGCCACAGGAGACCCTAATGTGGTAGTGTCTTCTCTAGAGAACGAGGGTCCTCCAGTGTCATTCATATAGTCATATACCAATCTGTCACGTGATAATTACTTCACGTCCACTTAGATTAAGACTTGTCATTTTGCACATGTTTTGAATGAATTTACTTGATTTTATGTTTAACATCATTTTCGCTAAACACTTTGGGGGCACATAAATGACTTTGTTTTGCATACTGTATTTTCTAAATGTAGAGCTGCATTTTGGACCAAGAGACAGTTTGTTTTCTGAACTGTGTTTAGGGTGCAGCTTACAGGGGAAGTCGTTAGCCTACTAAACCTGTGAAAATCAAAGAATGTAGCAAGGTTTGAGGCGCTGACAACCCAAGGCACTGAAATCACTTTCCCAAGCAGTAGAACACTGGCATCAACTTGTGATGTAGTGTGTGTATGTACCTGTGTGTAGTTGTGTGTGTCCGAGGGAGAGGGCATTGGGTATATGTAACATGATGTGGGTGCCAGAGGTCAGCCCCTGGTGTCATTCCTCCTCAGGTGCCATCTACTGGTTTTTGAGACAGTTTCTACGGACCTCAGGCTCTTGCTAATTTGGCTTGGTGATCGGAGAGACTTGGGGGCCCCCTGCTTCTGATTCCTTGGGGTTACAAACCCTACGCCCAGCTTTTGAAGAGAGTCCTGGGACTCAAACTCCAGTCCGCATGCTTACACAGCAAGGGCTGTGGGACGGAACCATTTCCCTAGCCGAGCTTCTTATTTATTTTATCCTAAACGTCCACTTAAGCATCTTACAGAGCCTGCTTTGTCTCTGTCTAGCTTTAACAACTGTTCCATTGTCACTCGCTGTCCTCCTAAGACAATCCTTTTGACAGTCCTTAGGCATAAAAACGTAATATTGGATGGGGCTGCTCTGAAGTAACCTTTTCTTGAGGACACTTTCAGCCTCTTCTACTCTGTGTATACATCCGGAATATACTCTTGACCGTAGCTGCCTCGTCCTTCCTGGTGGTGGCCGTGGTTTTTCTTCTTTTTAAACTGTGTTTTATTTGTTTGTTCATTTAGCCTGTGTGTGTGTGCGTGCATGTGTGTGTGTGTGTGTGTGCGTGCGTGCGTGCGTGCGTGTGTGTGTGTGTGTGTGTGTGTGTGCTCATGCACATGTGCTCCTGCCATGATGGATGTGGTGGTCCGGGGACACCTGCTGGCCTCCCCTTCTGTGACCTGTGCTCACTGGGCAGAAAGCCCAACCCTCCTTCTTGGGTAACTTCCCCCTTGAGTCATGAACCTACACTGTCTGTTGTTTAATATAAGGCTTTTTCATTTGTTTGTTTGTTTGTTTTGGTTATTTAACCAGCAGTCCTTTCATGGGTGTAAGGAGAAATCTTCTCATTCCTAGTAGATAGAGATTCTCATTCCTAGGAAAGAGACTTCAAGGCAGGCTTTCTGACCATTTTCACACGGTTTATAGTTACTAACACTGTTACATTTCTGTCATGTGAGTGTGGTTTTATGGTTAAACCCTCCTAAGCCTTGCAAATGACCGTGTCTTTTCTCTGTGAAGGTTTTTTCCCGTGGAGATGTGATCCCGGTGAAGATCCTTGGGGTTTTAGCACTTATCGATCAGGGTGCCACAGATTGGAAAATCATTACTATCAATGTGAATGATCCTGAAGCTGAAAAATTTCATGGTAAGTCTGGATCTTTCCAGAAAACAGAAGTAACTCAACATGTCGTGTCGTTGGAATCCTTAGAGCTGGAAAACACAATTTGTTTACTTAGGTGTTAAGCAGCATTTTAAAACCCTTTTTCTAGAGCCCACAGAGGTCAGTTTACTATATTTTTGTGCGAACTGTGTCATATTGCTAGGAGGAAGAAGGGAAAAGAATATGAGACAGACAAATGTTATTTTCTATGGGTACAAAGAGAGTTGTTCTGTGTACGTACTCCTGTCTACTGCTGTCCCCTTCCCCTCTCCTTCCTCTCCTTCCGTCTCGTCTTCCTATGATGTCTTAAGCTGTAGTCTTCCATTTTATTTTTTTATTATTTATTTTTTATTTTCATTGTTAGCTACTATATATTTTCTTAGATATTCTGTAGAAAATTGTGTATGACATGGATTCTCAGAGTCTTACCCACATCTGAAATATCTGAAATGCTTTCTTTTTAACATGTCTCTAAAACGTGCAGTGCAGTGTTGAGATATAAATTACCATATGGAGTTGAAATTTCCCAATTTCTATCGCAAAGAAGGAAGTGGGTTTTTTGGCAATTTAAATATTGTCATCAGTAGTTTTGGCATTTTGTTTTCCTTTTTCCTTTTTATTCTGAGAGAATTTCTGTCATGTATACATGATGAAACCCCCTTTCTACCTGTTCTACCCCTCCACCTCTCCCTAGATTTCCCCTAACATGGTCCCCTCCCAAATTCTTGTCCTCTTTTTGTTTTTTCAGATAATAGGTCATGAAGTCTAATTAGTGCCATGCATGTGTGAGTAGGTATGGGGCCATCAACTGAAGCCTCAGGGAAGTGGGAATGGTTCCCCTCCCCCAGCATCCCTTCACTGCCCAAAGCTCCTCAGCAAGGGGCGGAGCCTCAAGTGCTCATTCCAGTGTTTGCCTGGCTTAATTAACCTTGCAGGTCTTGTGACAGTAAGGACAGCTGTGTAAGTTCACGTGTGTCGTGTTCAGAAGACAGTGTTTCACAGCACAACTCCGCCTTTTCCAGCCTTTATATTCTTCCTGCTTCTCCTTCCTTGATGTTTCCTGAGACCTGGGAGAGCAGAAGGTGGTCACTGACAGAGATGGTCCATTCAGGGCTGGGCATTCCCCCGTCACTTACTCATAACCAATTGTGAGCCTCTGCCTTGACTGCTGCCTGCTGCAGAGACTCTTTTCTGATCACGGTTGAGAGCAGCCCATGCCTCTGTGTGTAGACACAAATATTTAGAAGGCAGTTTGACAATATGGCCATTTAGCAGGTCCCTCAGGGCCTGTGCCCTCCCAAGTCATGGGCTGCAGTCCAGGTTTACAAAATTCCCAGGCATGAAATTTCCTCCTGTGGAACAGGTTTCACATCCAATCAGAAAACGTGTCAGTCATGCCACTGTTGTAGTGGTGGCCACACCTTCCTTAGCGTGTCAGTATTGAGCATGTAGGGTCATTGATGCTTTCTCCCCCAGCAGCTGGCACAGCACCTTCTGGCACTAGGAAAGCTTGCCAGCAGGGAGGGAGTTTCCCTGATGGCTGGATATTTGTTGCTGCCCTGCAGCCAAAGTTTGTGGTATCTTCAGCAGTCGGTCTTGCCATATAGTTATGGTGGCTAACCAAGGGCCCTGGCAGTAACCCGTATTGTTTTGAAGACCTCTGGGGCCACCCTCATCAACAACTCATGGGGCTGGGGATGGTATGCCTCACACTGAGATTTTCTTTTAATAACCCGTGTCTTCTGGAATGGCATTGCTGACTCATGCAGGGCACCTTATTCAAGATTTGTTTTAAAATTAGCTTGCTAACTTGTTGGTTCCCCTAAGACTTTTTCACAGACTTAGTTTTGGTGAACCCACTTATTACCCTTTTCCTCCCCCATCACATAGCCACCATCCCCATTTAATCCTTTAACTCCTAGTATCCTTCCCTCTTCTTTCATACTCATGTGTTCGAGCCTCCCTCCAGTTACAGTTTTTGAGTGGGGAGATAGTGGGTTTCCACGCTCTTTCTTTAAGCTAATATCTATCCCATTTTTCCTATCCTCTTTGGTCCTCCCTTTCTTAACCTTTCTGCCCTTGGTATTCTACATCAGTACTTTCAATTTACTTGTTGCCTACCACTCATCCTTGAGATATACCCCCGACACACTCAATGGCCCCTTTCTAGTTCCCTGGCTTCTGACACAAAACAAAACTTGGAAGCCAGGATCTCCACTTGAGAGAGAGTGTGCAGAGTTTCTGGGCTGGTCTGAGTGACTTCACTAAGTTAGTGTTTTCTAGTTCTATCCATTTACTTGCAGATTTTGTGACCTCACTTTTCTTTACAGCTGAGTAGTATTCCGTTGTGTATATGTACCACGTTTTCCTCATCCATTCATCGAACGATGGGCATCTAGGTTGATTCTGTTTCCTAGAAGTTGTGCATAGAGGTTCCATGAACACGCATGTGCAGATGTCTGTGCAGTAGGATATGCAGTCCAGTGGGTCTGTTGTACCCAAGAGTATTATAGCTGGGTCATACTACAGTTCTTTTGCTAATTTTTTGAGAAATCCCTAGGGTGATTTCCACAATGATGTACTAGCTTACAGCCGACAGAAGCTGCCCCTTTGCTGGGACCACACCAGCATCTGTTACCCTTTGTGTTCCTGATGATGCCCTTTGACTCAGTTGAGATCGACTCTTGAAATACTTTTAATTTTCATTTCTTCCCTGGCTAAGGATGTTGAGCACTTTTTAAAATTGTTTACTAGGCATGTGCATTTCTTTTGAGAACTTTCTGTTCAGATTAAGTCCATTTTTTAATTGGATAGTTGTTTTTTTAGTTATTTGCATATCCTAGACACTAATCTGCCCAGTGTATTACTATGAAAGATCTTCTCCCTCCCGGGGGCCGTCTCTTAAGTCTATGGATAGCCCCTTTGCTGTACAGAAGCTTCCCAGTTCATGAGATCATCTCATTTGTTGGTGGCTGGTATTATCCCCTGTGCTACTGGGGTCCTGTTCGGAACACCCCACCTCAGCCTGGAAGTTAAAGTGTGTTTTCTATTTTCTCCTCTGGTGGTTTCAGAGTTTCTGGTCTTATTGCCTTAGTTACTTTTGTCTTGCTAACACAACACAACCAAGGCAGCTTACAGAAGGGTTCCTTTTGGCTTAAGGTTCGGGGGTGGAGAGTAAGAGCCCATCATGATGGGGATGTGGGGAGGTGTGGCAACAGGAGGAGGAAACAGAGCTTTTCAAGCATGAAAGAGAAAACTGGAAATAGCAAGAGGCTTTTCATCTCAAAGCCCACCCCAATGACACACTTCTTCCAGCAAGGCATACCTCCTAAACCTCTCAAACAGTGTCACCAACTGGGGACCGAGTGTTCACACGCCCGAGATTATGGAGCCATTTCTCCTTCAGACACCACACTTGCCTTTGATCCGTTTGTAGCTGAGTGAGAATGAGGATCTGGGTCCATCTTTCAGTAGTTTGAAGTCTCATTTGCCAGCACCATTTGTTAAGGTACTGCCTTTTCTCTAATGTTGACATCTGATTGGGACTTAATCTGGGTACTCAGTTCTACTTCCTTAATCTGTCTATCTGTGTTTAATTACTGTAGCTCTGAGATACAGGTTGAAACCAGGTTTGGTGATACCTTCTGTAGGATTCTTTTTGTTCAGGGTTGCTTGACTATCCTTGGTCTTTTGTGAGTTCTTGGAACTTTTCATAGTTCAATAAGATTTTTTAATAAGAGGAAAGGGTTTTTTTTTAATTAGGGAAGGGCACTTATCTGGCAGCTTTTAAAATATCCTCCCATTTTCTCTACCTATCAAGGCAAAGGCGGGGAGCTGATACAGATACAGTCATTGCAGGTGGTCAGGGTAGATGTTAACTTAAAGGAACGCAATTCCAGACAGAGCTGTCTGAGGATGTGGCTCCCTGCAGTTTCAGTGGGCTACATCCAGCCAGGACATCATCACAGCACATGGGATCCTTGGGCCGGTAGAGTTTTGGATGCCCTGTGCTCTTCTCACCCATTTGTCTAATGATGGGTCAGCAGTTGCTGTTATGTAATATCTTCTGTATGACCAAGGTGAGGTTTCTGCATCCTTTGTTCTAGTGTCTGATAAGTTCATGGGCCAGGTTTCTCTTTTTGGTTTTGGTTTTGGTTTTTTGTTGTTGTTGTTGTTGTTTTTGGAGGGTGATATCTTGGGGTTTGCTAGTTCTATTTGTAGTTCTTTGAGGGACTTCTATTACAATTTGCACAGTGGCTGACACTCCCACCAGCTGACCAATAGTGGCATTTTTTACTGGTGCAAGTTAATGACCGTTCTGTGCCTTGTGCTGTGTGCTGGACAGGCTCTGGTGGATTTCCTGTAGGAGGAGGATGAAGAATCATTTGCCTTGGCTCTGGCTTTCACAGTGGAGCCAAGTGCTGCATTGTAAATGGTTCACTTAGTCAAAGAGACGAGACGGCCCGAAAGCTCTTGCCCTATACAACTCAGAGTAATTTAAAGCGACAACCTGATCACAATGTTTTTATCTATGTATCTCTTACTATATTAATATAGACATGTTTGTGGGCTTTCTAAGGAATTTTGGAGTTATAATGAAATTGCTTCTTTTATTTTGTCCAATGAAAAACATGTACAGACTTTGGTTGGCTATCGTGTGCCACTTTGTGTTTATAGATCTTAGTTTTGGCATGACTGAACTGGAAGGAGCCATCGCACGAGAGAACACGTTTCCCTTAGCAAAATCTATTGTTCCTGGCTGGATTAATGTAATCTTAACATTAATACCCAGGCATAGTAGCTTACATCTATAAACCCCAACTCTTGAGAGGCTGAAACAAGAGCATCGCTGTGAGTTCCAGTCAACATGGACTACATAGTGAGAGCCTGTCTCAAAACATTTAAAAAATTGACATTACTGTCAAGTTTCACATTCTGTAGATGTATGGGACACTGAAATTATTTGAAGGCTAAATAAAGTTTGAAATGAAATACCCTGTGCCTCCTGATAGAAAATTAGTCTTTTTTGGGGGGGGCTCATTAGTACTTGGGGAGCACTGAGACCTTTTAATCAACTGTAATTAGTTTCTAGTCCTTAATGCTTCATAATGGTACCCTAATGGCCCGAAAGAGTTAATAAGGCTCCCTGGGCACCTAATTGTAGTGGAGATGATTGGGCCATTAGAGGTAATAGGGCTGGGTTAAAAAATAACCAAGTTCAGAGCTTCTTAAGAAGCCTGAAGTGTGGGCTTCGTCATTCTTCTCTTGGTTTGATTGACCATGTGAGGATCTTAGTGGCCTGGGTAACTGAGGTCTCTGCACTTGGCAGCCCGCACCTTGCTTCCAATTTTGTCTTTAACCAAATGAAACTGTTATCTTTTGTCCTGTAGGAACTTTTGCCTGTGAGGTGATTTTATACTTTTGAAAAATGAAAGCTTAAAATCAGAACAATTATGTTGATTTTCAGTCCATTTTGAATGGGCAATTTACATGAGCTGAGCGATGAGAACGTACTTTACAATAGGAAGGTGGCACATGTTCAAAGGCCAGCATCAAGATTATCCTAAAGCTAACAGTTTTGAAGTGTTTCAAATGTGTAGAATTTGGGAATACATTTCGGAAAACTTAAACATAATAAACTTCCTACGCCCTTTTATTGTCTTTCAGGACAAGAGAGAAAATGTGGAAAGTTCTTCTGTTTGGCTATAATTTCACTTTCTTTGTAAACATCTCTAGTGCCCCTACTATTTAAAAAAACAATTACATTACTATCTGTTTGAATTTTGTCTTCCTAGAGCATAATTTACTGTTGTCGTTGGAAGACAAAGTAGAAGGAGAGAGGGAGTGGGAGGACTTAGCATAGCAGTCCCGAGGCAGAATGTCTCTGCTAACTGTTGTAACCAGAGGCAGTGTTCTGTCTCCTCCCCACAAAGTGGGAAGGCTGTGGAGTGTGCTCCCTGGCTCAGGAAGGGACATGGGAAGGGACATCACATCCCTGTTGTGTTTCTGGAGCCGTAGTGTGTGCAGAGCTGAATCACCATGTGTCTAGGAACAATGCCAAGCACTTCTTTTACACTTTTACAGCTTCAATCAAGTGTGTGTGTGTGTGTGTGTGTGTGTGTGTCCTCCCTACCCTGTCCTTTTTTTTTAGATGAGGAAACTGACATGCCAGGAGAAGGGAGAATTAGTAGCTTAAACAAAATAAAGCTCCAGCCATTCAAATCCAGTCTCCCTCCAGACCCCAGGAACTTCACTGCTGTGTCTCCTTGCTCTTCTAAAGCCTGGAGTTAGGCAAGTGTGTTTGTAACCTGTGGAGGAGGGGTGACCATTTTCCCTGGGGCAGTAATGAACTGGTGGTAATTAGAAGCCTGCGCTTTTGATGTCTGTCCTTGTGATTTCATTAATGGTGTAGAGGCTTGGGTGTGTGTGGGGGAGAGGGTGTGGTGCATATCATTAGGAATTAATTACTGGGACTCTGTTGCTTCTTTTTGAACCTTGACCCCTGTAGCTTTTAGGGCTTTCGTCATATTCCTATGATTGATGATGTAATAACATGGGGGAGGTCTTGCCTTCTAAAATGTCGCCATTTGCGTGGAAAAGTCCTGTGTGCCGCCCCTCCCTCAAGCCCAAGTGCCTCCATCCCACAGCTGTGGTTGTCCTTCCCAGCAGTACCTATCACCTGCCTTCCTCCTGGGCAAACAGCGTCTTCAGGGTCACTGCTGAAGGGAAGTTTGCTGTAATTATCAGCAGTATATCAATTATATGCACCATGGTGTTTGCTG
Source organism: Dicrostonyx torquatus (assembly GCA_028555095.1). Lineage (NCBI taxonomy): Eukaryota > Metazoa > Chordata > Mammalia > Rodentia > Cricetidae > Dicrostonyx > Dicrostonyx torquatus. Next base: position 3,388,565 of record JAQHUG010000074.1, read on the forward strand.
TGGGGGTTTTCACACCCTTATACATTACAGAATTATAGCTTCTACTATGGGATCCTGAGAGATTTCTCAGGAACACAGCACACTTTTTAATACGTCTTAGGGAGACTCTTACATGTAAGAATGGCAGGTTCCGGGGCAGTCTCAGTATCATGCCTGCCCGGCCTTGTAGCCACTTCGCAATATGCTTCCAATAAAGTTATATTAGAAAAGCATTTAAATGTCCTTGCACAAGGCCCTGGTATGGTTTTCATTTGTGGGGTCATGCAAAGTTTCGTATTAACTAGTAATAAATATTTATAATTCTGGAAAAAATTTATTAACTTTTTGAGATTGTTTTCTAGTATATTTAGATTTATAGAGAGACTTGGGATGGTATTAATTTCTATCTATGGGGTAAGTGTATTTTTTTTTTCAGTATAGGTTTTGACTTGGTGAGAGGCGAATTTGTGGGGCAGGGAGGAGAATGGAGAATGGGAGGAAAGCCCGGTGATGGCATCGCACCATAGCCGTGTGCATTAGACGTAAGCGTGTAGAAAGGCCTGGCAACAGGAAAGGCTTTGAAGGTCCTGGGTAAACACGGACAGCTAAGGAATCGTTCCTTGAGTAGGAACCTCTACTTGTGGTGCAGAGATGCTGTGAGTTCTAGGGACTGGCCAGTGTTCCTAGAATATTCATGAGCAGCATAAAAACATGTGTTCTCGCCTCCCATGGATTTTGTTTAGAGGGACTGGTTGTACACATGTCTAGCTCAATTTCCTGATGTCTCTCTCTCTTTAAAATCCTTTTATTTTACATAACAGAAGCAAAGAGATGGCATTGCACTTACAGTGCTAGGTTTTGTCTAACTAGGAAAATTCCCCAGCGGGATATATGACTTCAACTCTGCCTGTTAAGGTTTGGCGTGAATAATCCAGATAACAGCAGCGTGGTTTCCATTTCGAGCCCCTGGGAGTTGCAGGTGTTTCTCAGTTGGTGAGGGTGAGCAATAAGATCGGGTGTTACATCCTGTCACTGCCTCTGTGTGTGTGCAGTCCAGTATAGCATAAGTCCTAAATTTCTTAATTTTTGAATTGATATATAAGAGAATGGATATGTATGAAGAAACAAAAATGGACATTTTGAGTGAAATCTGAAAATATCTTCAAAATAGATAATTTTCACATTCATTTTATACTTGGATTTTTGACATAACTGATTATTCTTCTTTTGTTTTGTTTTTCAAGACCAGATTTCTCTGTAGCTTGGGAGTCTGTCCTGGAACTAGTTCTTATAGACCAAACTGGCCTTGGACTCACAGAGATCTGCCTGCCTCTGTCTTCCGAGTGCTGGGATTAAATGCATATGGACCACCGCCTGGCTTATAGCTCTTTATTTAGTGTCATGTATGTATAGTATATTTTTATATCTATGACGTTTGTAAACTTTAGTCACCGACATACAGTTTATTACTGATTTTCTCACTTTGACCTCAGAAGTGTATGGACTCTATTCTTGCCTTTGCATTGCCTTGAACGGGCCTGTCTTGCTTTCTGTTGAAGCAGAGTTAACATTTCTCTTGGCTCAGCATCCTGAAACCAGAATTTGTCTTCTGCATTGTTTATCAAACTGATTATAGAGAAATCTTAACTTTGAAGGAAGGTAGAAAACCTTCTTACTCTTTACAAAGACATCTGAATTTTCTGCCTTGGTGACAGTTACTTGATAACTTTCCACTCTTTCCTGACCTTTACTCTGTGAAGTCCCCACGACACCTGGCGTCTCCCATCTATGCACGCCAGGCTCTTCTATAGCCCGTGACTTAGAAGATGTATCCCCGTCACTGAAATGTTCTTTGTCTACCTGGAAACACCTTATCTTTCAAGCGTCAGTCTAAATAAAGGTCATCTCTTTCCACGTGACTTTAATTCTGTAAGGCAAGCATGGTCTTTCCCCCACAAATACCATTTTGTTCAATTCAGTGGAACATTTGATTTTACATTTATAATTTGTTTCTGTGTCTTTCCACCTTTCGAAATCATGAACTCTTTGATGGGTAGGACTGTCATTTGCTTTCTTTGATTACTTGAGACAGGGTCCCCTATGTCCCCAGGCGGCTTCAAACTTGCTAAGTAGTTGAGGATGACCTTGAACTTGTGATCCTCTGGCTTCTACCTCCCAAATGCCAGGATTATGGGAGTTCATTACAACACCTCGTTTATGAAACTCAAACTCGCTTGTGCATGCTTGGAGTAGTTGAATGCGACCAACTGAGCTGCATCCGTAGCACCACATGTACTTACATATAGTCACTGCACTCTAAGTATGGAGTTGAAGGGGTTCTGACAATGATATATGTTTGTCCTAATACCCACAAATTCCCCTTTCCCTGTGTGTAGCCAGTGAGTCCCTATTGGGGACTGATATGAACATTTAAGTCTTGATGGGAACTGTTTTCATTTCCTATGAGGAAATACACAGGTAAATAGGACTGTTGGGTCAATTGTAATTATAAGACAAGTATTGTAAATTGCTGTTGAGCAGTTTGTCCAACTGTCTTTTCAGCTGTCTGACCAGTTGTACCGATGTCTTTCCACCAGCGTATGAAAGAGCAAGTGTACTTTTGTTATATGGCTCTAAAAATAATAAAGTATATTTTAAAAATTAGGAGACCTGCCAGATGGTGGGTGGTACATGCGCAGAGCTACACAGAGAAACCCTCTCTCGAAAAACCAATGATAATGATGATGCTGCTGATAATAAATTAGGAGAAATAGGCACATATGTAAGGATTATTTTCTTACCCATTCACTCCCTTCTGGAAGGTTCCCCAGGTCCAATCCCCATCCGTTCACATTTCCCTGTAATTTCTCGGAGCCCAGTGCTACTGGTGGTAAACTTTCTTCATCTTAATTTATCTATATTTACATTTTCGTTTATTTTAGAAGTGTAGTTTCAGTGGATACAGTATTAATTTTTAAGTTCCATAAACATGTGCCTTTCTTCCCCCTTCCCCAGTTCCTTTCTGTCTGTTTCTTCTCTCTGATGTTTCTAACATGTCAATAGCCATTTGTATTCTATTTGTATTGTTTTTCTCGGACCGATTTAAAGACTTTCTTCTCACTTTTGGAGTCCAGCATGTCTTTCCTCTGCTCTGCTACAGTGTCCTTTTGTCTTTGACTCCCTTGCTCAGGCTGTACTGAACTTGCCGGGTCTTGTTGGCTTTGAAAAATTTATACTGTTCTCCATTTACAGCTTTTTCACCCATTCTCTTCCCTTTCTCCTGAGCCTTGTGACACCTGTACTTTACAGCACCTTCTGCCATTTCCCAGACGACTAAAGCCATTTTCATTACATCAACCTTTGTCTCTGCTGTTTCTCAGACCAGGCCATTTCTACTGCTGTGTCCTGTGGGCCCCTGACACTTATTTCTGCATATCTAAGTTTGTCTGTCAAGAGCTAGGTTTTCATTTCAGATCCTCTCTCAACCTGGTTCTTCTTTATTTTTTATTGGTTTATAGTTCCTTTTCCTCAGCTAAGATTTCTTTGCATTCATACAGTATGATCATATTTCCTGAAGGTACTTGAACATACTCATAATAACTACCTAATATTTTAAAATAATACGTAACTAAAGCATATGGGATGGGTGGGGGCTCTGGGGACCACAGGTTCCACTGTGGATGGATTTACTATGGTGTCAGATTATGTGGGTCGTTTTGGGATTAATTTCTGCCATCTGCTTTTTACTTGATGCAGACCTCAGAAATCTTCCAATGTGTAGAGTAGAGCCCTGAGTCTAGTTACAGGCATGGAGTCCCACCCCATGCCCATTGTTTTGTTTCTGTTAGACTGAGTTCTGGAGGACGCTATGTCTTTGCTACTGCTTGCTTGTTGGTTTGGCTTTCTCTTCTCACATGCTGTTGTTGTCCTCTGAACTCACTGTGGCAATGCGTTCAGACATGCTTTCAGAATCTTTTTAGTTCCCAGTGAGGAGGTTTGTAATTGCTGGTGGTTTAGTTCAAGTACTGGAGCTGAGTGAACGTCTCATCTGCTTTACTTAGATAAAAAGATATACCCTTTGTTCTAAATGTGTGTTTTAGATTCTTGTTTAATTCAGATGCATGCAAAGAAAAAGTTATGAGAACTAAATTGGGGCCAGTGAGATGGCTCAAAGCAAAGATGCTTCCCCAACAGGCTTGATGACCTGAATTCAAACCTCGTGGCCCATGTGGGAGGAGAAAAATGACTCATTAGCTGTCATCTGCCTTCCATATACTTGGTACCATGGCATGTGCGCGCGCGGGCGCGCGCACACACACACACACACACACACACACACACACACACACACACACACACACACACACACAGTTAATGATGAAATTAATTTATAGTTAGTCAGATCTCCCTTGGCGGTAGAGTACCTGTCTAGAATGCTAGGTCCTTGGTTCAGTCTCCAGCACTATCTTTTTAGCTTAAAAATTCATTCTGTGTCTGTTTTTCAGTGTCAACAAGTAGAATCATGTTTATAAAAACATTTTGAATAACTATATGCACATGTATATGTGTTATGTGTGCCCACATTCCTTTTATATGTGTTATTTTTAGCTTATTTTTATACCCATGCCTAACTACATTGATTTCTCAGTAGCATTGTAGACTGAGTGAAATGACTGTTAATATTAGTTTAAATGTTTATAATTTCTTTCTAAATCATTAATTCATGTTCTTATTTCAAACAATAACAAAGTAGAAGTCTATAGATTTTCCTCTGAGTATGGCTGCATTCATAGATAAAATTTTAGGATGTTGAAGAGATGACAATTCATATTTGGCAGCTGACATTTTTTTTTTGTTTCAAAAAAACTTGAATCAGCACAGACGCTAATAAATAACAGTCCTCCCCAAGTGAAAAGCTAGTTTCTCGTTCTCTGTTGTCTGCAAAGATAGGATGGTAGGTTTTAATTGAGGTATTTTAGATTTATTTCTTTGTTTTTGTAAAAACATAAATCAAGTTAAGAAAATAAAATGAAGAAATTGGACTTAGAAGGAATAGCTTTGGCTCTGTCTGTCATTACAGTTGTTATTGTCTCTTCTGCCTTTTAGCTGGCATCTCGAAACATTCTGCAGTTTTGTCACTTTATGTAGATTGTATGGACCTTTGGAAATCATTGGTTTATAATTTTAGTGTAAAATTTCTACAAGGACTTTACTTATTAAAGTTTTAAATTTGGATATCTCTGTTATAAAATAATTATAGTTTTAGACTGTTAAAATTATGACATCTTATGAAAACTGTGTTTGAAAACCTGGAGTGAGCCAGGCATGCTGGCACAGGCCTTTAACCCCAAAACTCAGGAGGCAGAGGCAGGCATTAAGTTCAGGGCCAGCTTGGTCTACATAGTGAATTTCGGATTAGCTGGGGCTACGTAGAAAGACCAACCTCAAAAACAAAACAAAACAGAAGACAAACAAGCAAAAACCTCTTTAGTAACTTTTTTTGTTTTTCTGTATTTTAGATTATTACTTAATGTTATGGAGTTTGGATATTTTGACTATTCTATTTCCCCGTCCTAGACAGATCCTCCCCTCTCACCTACTTGCTTGCTCTCTACCTAACTGTCTGTGAGCATGGGAGATCTTTCCATCTTCCGATATCTTCTTCAGTTTCTTTCTTAAATGGGTATAGACATTCTTATAAGTCTGTTTGTCTGTCTCTCCTTCTCTCCCTCTCTCTCTCTTTAAGACAGAGTCTCTTTAAATAGTCCGAACCATTCAAGAACTCACCATGTAGATCAGGGTGGCCTCCAACTCACTGAGATCCACCTGTCTCTGCCTCTGCCTCTGCCTCTGCCTCACTACTGCTGGGATTAAATGCGTGCTCCACCGTACCTTGCCTTTTAAGTATCTTACTGGGCCTTTAGCTTCATTTTCTCCTTTGTATAGGGTGGTTGTTTCTCCACTGGGCATGTGGAGAGGTTTCCCTCCAACATGTATGCCTGCCCTGCACCATTTCAATGTGACATGTATGTGACTGCCCCTCCCTTCTCACGAGCTCCATTGTTCACCGAGTTTTAGCCACAGGACTGTGTTCTTCCCATCCTCAAATATTAATGCACACTTAGACCCTCAAGACATTTTTCCTTTCTGTCTTCCCCCTGAAAACATTAATGGAAGAAATCTGGAGAGTTGATCCTACAGTTCATACAAGACTCCTGAAGGGGCTGAAGGTGTGACTCAGTGGTTAAGAGCACTGGATGCTCTTCAAAGGGACCATGGTTCAAGTCCCAGCACCCGTGTGGCAGCTCACAACCATTTGCAACCCCAGCTCCAGAGGACCCAATATGCCCTCTTCTTGCCTCCACAGGCACTAGGCATGCATATCGTGCACATGTGGGTAGGTACTTTTACACCTAAAATGAAATTGAAAATCAAAAATCTTTTTTAAAAAGGAGTTCACTGAAGTGCATTTTATGTGAGCTTGACTTCTGTTATGTAAGATGCTTTCCCACTTCACTGGCACAAAAATCCGCCTGTGCTGGAGATGCTTAGTTTTTCCTCTAACTCAGCTTTTTTTATTACCCAGCCCTAAATTGATGACAGATGTTTTTAGTAGCCAGTTTTATTGGATTCTTTCCGAACATTTTAAAATTAATTTCACAGCAACCAACACTTTTGTATTAATAAATTCACCTGCTTACATGATATTTAGTCAAATCCCTAACTGATGTCATTGCAGCTTGGGAATGAGGACACCTGACATTTGGCAAAGATAAAACCCAGCCGATGGTGGGAGACATGTGTGCGTCCACCGGACTCAGCACACGCTACACTCAGGATGCTTTACACATTGCAGAACCTTTGGTAGTAGTTCCGTAAAGAGATAAGTTGAAGTTCAATTAAAAGGGCTTAATTGGTCCAGAAGAGAAACTCAGATGTATTCAGCTGGATCTTATAAATAGGTACTTCAGGTTCTCCTCGCTTATTGATGGAGTGGCCCATCTTTGCACTAAATGCCATAATTGGCTACATTATAAATTTTCACATAAAACACTAAGAGAGTAAATGGATGCTAGAAAATTGTTTTTACTACTTTTCGTAAAAAATGGCATAAATTACAAAGGTGCATGTGACAGACGTGCTGCAGATGGGTAGTGGTGCCGATTAGACATTACAGATGAGCACGTCATCACTGAGTTACGTCCCTAAGTGACTACAGGGGACAGCACAATGATGTGCAGATTTTTGCTGCAGTAGAAGAAAAAGTATAAACACACCTGCATTTGTTTTTAACGCCTTTGGCTGGACAGTGTAACAAAGCAACCAGAAGAAAAACAGGTTAAGGATTAAACATCTCATGGTTTTTATAGTGCAGCTCTGCCATCATTTTAGCCAACGTGTTGTGCTCTCTTGGCTATAGCTTCCTTACGTTTAACTCATATGTATTCTGTAAACTGTGGATCAGTTTATCAGTTGAAGGTACAGGGTTTCATGCTTTCAGAAAAGTAGTTCTTTAACTTGGATTTCTGATTGGACATTTACTGTTGAGGTTTTTAAAATGTTAAAATTGCATGCTTCTGATTTTGTCTGAGTTTTTTGTTGTTTATAAAAATGCAGCTGTTTTCTCCTGGGATGTAATTAATTGAGAATTGGCAAGGTTAGCTTCTTCTAGAGGTTTGTGCTTCTTTTGGCATTATTAAATGTTTGACATTTTTAATTGCTGGTATCTTAAAGGTCCCCTCTATGAATTCTGAGCAAAGAGCTTCCTAGGCTGAAGAGGGTATTGGATAATTAGTGTCTTTCTTTGAAGTTGGTGAGTCAAGTAAAGATAACCAAACAAATGTGTAGTAAGGAGGCTGCTTGTTTGTTCCCGGCTGTTTGGCCTGAAATAATCACACAGAAACTGTATTAAGTAAATCACTGCTTGGCCCATTAGCTCTAGCTTCTTATTGGCTAACTCTTACATATTAATTTAACCCATCTTCATTAATCTGTGGCTTACCTGGTAAAGTTTCCAGCATCTGTCTCCAGCGGGTGTGTTACATGGCTTCTCTCTGACTCCGCCCTTCTTTTTCCCAGCATTCAGTCCAGTCCTCCCTGCCTAACTCTGCTCCGTGCTGCCTTGCTCTGCTATAGGCTCAAAGCAGTTCTTTAATGGTAATCACAGCATACAGAGGGAAATCCCACATCACAAATATTTTATAGAGTGTGATAAAAACCAGTGGATTGTGTAAGGTACAGGGATAGAGTCATCAATCAGATTGAAGTATAAGAAATTATTTTAGAAAGTAAAGTACATTTCTAGTTATTTGAGTTTAGTATGCTAAAATATTTTCCCAAGTGAATAAGGTAACATTAAGTTGGAAAAACCTGGAGTTACTCAATTGAAAGGAATGCTTTGTAAGACTAGGAGATATAAGAAAACAATCGATGGAAAATTCACCTTAGAAATAACCTCCCAGATAAGCAGAAAAATATGAAAAGAAGCAGAGTTTGAGGAGGACGCAGTGCTGTGTAAGGTGAAGGGTTTATTGGATCCTGGAGTCTAGGGCATTGCAAAGGACTCTATAACCCAGGACGCAGTGTGTGTTCCTTAAAGGGTGCACTCTGTGGAATTCCCTGTCTTAAGATCTGCCCTCAGTTACACTTGCTCAGTAAGTATAGATTGATTCTTGTTAATAAAGCAGCTGTAACCTGCGTTCCCTCTCTCTCTCTTTTTTTTTCCTTTGATTAATTGTGACATTGATGCTTTTTGTTTCAAAATATTTTGGATGGGTTGTGGCCTTCGGTAGCATTTCAGACTTTAAATCAGAAGACCGTTTGGCAGCAAACTCAACCTTGCCCTGAGTTCATCTTACTTATATGACGTCTCCGGCCCTGCAGGGGCAAGTGGGGAAAAGCAAGGGAATGATGCTTGTCCCTGTGACCCTGTCCTTTCCCTGTCAGGTGAGAAGATGGGGGTTTTGACAAGACATGGAGCCAGGTAGTTTCTGGACTATCCCGTGTGTACCTCATCGCCTGGTTTTTAGTTAGAACTTCCTCATCTTTCAGGTTTGATCAAGTCTGTGTGTTCTTTGCTGTGAGATATTGTACATCACGGATGATTCTAAACTTCTCCATTAGTTACAGTAGTTTGGCAGGGATTTATTATACTTTTAAACTGTATATTAGAAAGGCTGGGAACCTCATTGAACAAGGGATTTATCAATCTCAATACAGTAACTTTATTCCGAGTATATTCTAGTGAGTGTCATCAAAAGCACATCCTGAGAACTATGGCTGAATTAGGATAAGATTTTTTTGGGCTACTTTGGAACTACCCTGTTAACATCCCCCGACTCATTTTTGTTTCCATTATTCGGTTTCACTTTTCTTTATGGGACTTTTGCCGGTGAACACATTTGTTTCTTTGCTGTCTGCTTCTTCCTACAATGTCAGCCATGACATTTGCAGGCATCTGTTTTCATCTTCTCATTTTGGTTATCTCACCACTGGATAAAAGATCAAATCAAACCACACAGTCTTCTCAGCCAGTGTCAGGGCACTGTTTTCAGGTACCGCTGTCATCTGCATTCATCCTTTTTAGACCAGTACTTCCGAAAGCAGGAATCCTGATGTTGTGATTTTACTAGTTTAACCGCCCCCCCCCCATTATGATTCTTTTTTTTTCTAGATCTCTCAGGTGTGCAGTTAATTCACTAATGTGTGCTTTCTCTGTTTATTTTTATGTGGGCACTAAGTGCTATGAACTTTCCTCTTAGCACTGCTTTCATAGTGTCCCATAGGTATGGTATGTTGTTTCTTTATTTTCGTTGAATTCAAGAAAGACTTTAATTTCTTTCCTTATTTCTTCCTTGACCCAGGAGTGTTTCAGTAGTTGACTGTTCAGTTTCCATGCTTTTGTAGGCTGATTGGGAGTGGAATTATTGTTAAATTCTAACTTTACTCTATGGTGATCTGATAAGAGACAGGTGGTTACTCCAACTTTTTTGTATCTGTGGATGTTTGCTTTGTTACCGAGTATATGATCGATTTTCGAGAAGGTTCCATGAGACGCCGAGAAGAATGTGTATTCTTTCCTGTTTGGGTGGAATGTTCTATAGATGTCTATCAAGTTCATTTGATTCATTACATCTGTTAGATCCCATATTTCTTTGTTAATTTTCTGTCTGGATGACTTGTCCATTGGTGAGAGAGGAGTGTTAAAAATCTTTTACTATTATTCTGTCCTTTCCCTGTCAGGTGAGAAGATGCCAGTCCCTGTCATGGTGTGCACTGCTCGGTGGCCCTTCCTTCTTAGAGTCCAGTCGGTCCGAACACACCGGTCCTAGCCTGTTTTATTACCTTGCTTCCTCTGTGCCCTTCTCTCTACTTCTCCTATCTGACTCCTCGGGGGACTTCCTCTTCTGTGGTGCCTTCTTGCACTCCCTTATCTGATATCACCATCCTCTTTTGTGTGTGATAACCTCAATTTGCTTTATCACCATTTACTATCTGTCTGTTTCCTGTGCTGTGTAGCCCTGTGAACTTCCGGGCAGAAAGTAACTTGTGTCCCGAAGGGACTCAGTAGATGTTTGTGGAATGAAGGAGCAGTGTTTTGCATAGGGAAATAGAGGTCTGCGTGTGATAAGAAACGTGTCAAGCATCACTAGCACAATTGGCAATGATCTGAGCTGGAGTTGGCTGCACATTGCCTGCCTTCCTCAGACCACAACTGACTGTATTACTTAGTATACTTGGTTTTTAACAAAACGTTTTTGTTTCTTCCTTCACAGATATTGATGATGTTAAGAAGTTCAAACCAGGTTACCTGGAAGCCACTGTTAACTGGTTGAGACTTTATAAGATACCAGACGGAAAACCAGAAAACAAGTTTGCTTTTAATGGAGAATTCAAAAACAAGGTAAAGATGAGGATCTGTATTTGAAAGTGTACCTCGCAGTACCTGATGGCATGTTTCATGTAGACAGTCTGATGTTCACATTCATATGTAGAAGGAAGACAAGGCACTCTTCACTGGATTCCATATTTAAGGACATTAGCGTTCACATTTTTCCAAATATTTAAGTGAATCAACAAGGTCAGCCTACATATAGCTCATCCAAGAGAGTAGGGGGATTCTGCACTTAGTTTAAACTTTGCAAATTCTGTACGAAGAAAATTGCTCCATTTCCTGGTTTGAGGAGGCTGCTTTCCCTTCATGTAAATCCTCCCAGGATTCCCTCCTGACTGAATTTTTCCAGACCAAATGAAGTTGCTTAACAATTAAGAGAACTCTTGAATTATCCTACTGTTGGGATTTTTCCATCACAGTGCCACAAAGCTTCCATAAAATGGCTCTAATCTAATATGACACAAATGCAGACAATCAGCCAAGGAGCTGAAGTCTAAACTGTGGAATATTTTTTAAAAGCTGTTACCGCTAAATAAAGCCAGCTTCTAAAAGGACAAAAAGTATGTTCTATAACTGAAACAAAGCTCAAAACTGACAGCAAGTATTGTTCTGCAAGAACTGATTGCTGGCCGGGCGGTGGTGGCGCACGCCTTTAATCCCAGCACTCGGGAGGCAGAGGCAGGTGGATCTTTGTGAGTTCGAGACCAGCCTGGTCTACAAGAGCTAGTTCCAGCGCAGGCTCCAAAGCCACAGAGAAACCCTGTCTCGAAAATAAAAAAAAAAAAACAAAAAAACAAAAAACTGATTGCTAGACTCGGTGTTTTCTTAAAAGGCTCATTAAAGGAATTCTTGATGCCACAAGGGCTATGTTTAGAGATTTAAAGTATTTTAGGTTTGTCTTAGAAATGGAATGTTGGATGTTTTTGAAATAAATTATTCTCATCTTTTCTTTCAAAATATATTTTATATTTCATCATTTGAAACTATGCAAATCTCTCTCTCTCTCTCTCTCTCTCTCTCTCTCTCTCTCTCTCTCTCTCACACACACACACACACACACACACACACACATACATTTCTTTATTGTCTCAAAGGCAGCCCAGCAAGTTTTGAATTCACAGTGTCAGAGGTCTTCTGTGTTCTGGTGACTTTTGATGGACATCTATTTTCTTCTATGTGATTACTGGGTCATTCTTGTAACATTTCTAAAAATAATCATTTTATGCATTGGTTTTTGCCATTGCCATTAAAATACAGAGCCTAACTCGAGAACATTTAGCTATGCCTCTTTTCTGTGGCTGAAAATGGCTCTCGTTTTTAATTCTAGAGTTTCCCTGCCCATTTCATTAAGCAGGCACTCGAATTTATTACAAACAGAATTACCAGAGTAATTTTATCTAAAAATCCTTTCTCGTATTATTCACAGAATAATTTCCATTTCTTATCCTCTGTCACAGTAGTGTCCCCAATACCACCTCATTGAGAATGGAGTCATTCTTTTTGCTCAACCCTCTGTAGTCTTGAGAGAACTTTTATTTCACAAGCTAAATTTCCCATTACAATTCTACCTCAGAGCCCAAGAGTCTTTATTTCTTCAGTATAATAATAATTAGTTGTAATTGAGGAGAATAAAGCTAGTAAGAATTAGCTAATAAATAAGGATCTCCTTAAAGAAAGGGAAAAAAAACTTAGTTACTGCTTTTGCAGGGGAGTCTGGTTTGGCTTCCAGCATCCACACGGTGGTTCACATCTGCCTGTAGCTCCCTTCCAGGGCATCTGATTACCTCTCTGACCTCCAGCGCTCATGCACACATGTGATGCACATACATATACGCACGCATACACACACATACACATAAACTAATCTGAAAAAAGAAGTGAAAATAATTTTCTCCCTTGAAGACTAAAGAAGATTTTTGTTAGGTAGTGTCTCTAGATGCATACCTAGCTGGATGTTTATTCCTGATTATGCAGTTTTAGGTGTTTTATGAATTAGTACCAAGAAAACGTTGAGATGTATTGCTTTCAGACCGCAAGTGTCCAAACTTACATTTAGACTGTGTGCCCTTGCGGCAGTGATGAAATGAATATATGATTGTCTCCTCGAGTTGTGGACCAGGCTAAGCACTTTCCTGTGCAGCATTTTCTTTGTTCATTCAATTGCTCTGTAGTTTAGATCTGAGATGGGCGGACTGTGGCTGCACAGGGCAAATAGTAAATGTTTAGGGCCTTACGATACAGCGTATGGTTCCCAAATACCTTCTCAGCACTGCCCTTCCATTAAAGCATCCACGGGCCAAAGATAGGTGGCAGCCTGTATTTGACCCACAGACTTTCGTTTGCCTGTCCCTTACATAGATTGCATCCCCCCCAAACCCCATCATATGTTCTTCTCATAGGAGGAAGTCGAGGCTCGGTGGAGTTAAGCGCCTACATCACAGCTAGTAACTAAGGAAGGCTTTCTGCTAGGTTTGCCCATTCCAGAGCTCAAGCCCTTAACAGTCACTGGTTCCGTGTGGGTGGAACACTGCTTTGGGTGGGAGCTAGGTTGCAACTACCTCTGTCTGTTTTTGGTTGGAATTAGGCTTTCGCTCTTGAAGTTGTTAACAACGCACATGAATGTTGGAAAGCAATGCTCATGAAGAAATGTGACCACGGAGCTATCAACTGGTAAGAGCCTAGCTTCTGCAGGTACAGTGTTAATTATTGTCCGTTTCTACTCAGCATCCACATAATAGTGCTCAAACCCCAGAGTTTCAAAAAAGCATGTCCTTTTTTTTTTGGTTTTTCAAGGCAAGGTTTCTCTGTGTAGCTCTGGCTGTTCTGGAACTCACTCTGTAGAACAAGCTGGCCTTGAACTCACAGAGATCCACCTGCCTCTGCCTCCCAAGTTCTGGGATTAAAGGCGTGCGACACTACTGCCTAGTTTATGGAGCATGTATTTAGAGGTCATTGCTGAGTGCTGTCTATCAGTATGCAGCAAGGAATCCAACATGGTTCATTTTTTCCCAAGTGATTTTTATTTCAATAAGGTATTGTAACATGTCAACAAATGCCTAATGCAGTCCACTGTGATAGGTGCAAAGACAGAGTAAGAACAGCAGTTTCTAAGATGTAAGAATGTGGTTACTTTGTTTACTTAAAATTTACCACATCATTTCTTATAAACAGTAAAAGCTGTTGTTGTTCCCCTTTTACCTGTATTTTTCTGTGTGCATCTGTCTGTGCGCACACATGGCTCAGATGTGGCAATCAGAAGACAACTAGCAAAAGTCATTTCTCTCTTTCCACCTTGTAGATTCAGGGGATGGAACTCAGGTCATCATCATGTCCAACATGACCTGGACCATTAAATGATTAAGAGGAACCAAACGGTAGCAACATGCGTACATTCCATTTTAATTTGAAACATATAATTATACCCTCATTTACCACTTGGCTATAGGGTTAAGACCTTTTCTGCACAGATTCTGTGTGGATTTTTCCCTATATCTACTAGCATTGTGTGCAATATTAAATAAAGATCTTGAAATCTGAATCCTCCCGCCTCTACTTCTCGAGTACTAAACAGAAGTACCTTTCAAAGAGTGTAAATGTGGCTTTGTCTTATTGATGCTTAAGAATGCCTTCTTGTGGGTCCCTTCAGTTGTGGGGTTTAACCCAGCTCTTCAAGCCTGCTTCTCCAGCCTCATGATTTGTCTCCCACTGCCAGCTGTCTTTCTGTCATCAATGTCTCCATTCCAGAAGCACCTTAAGCATCACCTCTGCAACTTCACACCCTCTGGGCTCTCGCACACTGCTGTGTATTCTCTGATGGGCAGCCTGAGTGTCAGTTGCCAGGGTGCATACTGAATCTGAGCTTTAGCATATAATCGCAGGACGTGGCACAGAAGGTGGTCTTGATCAAATAAATAGATTTTCAATTATCCCGAATTATTGATGGCTTGACATTGTTATGATTGATTTTCCACTTCCTGAAGGAAGGTGCATCACATTCATTGGAAATCCTTTTGTAGCACCAATGAAGGAAATGGTTTGGCAGACAACACTACTTCCTTTGGAAGCCTGGTGACCTGATCTCAATCCCCGGGGCCCACGTGAAATAGAGGAGGGAATCAACTGCACAGAGTTGCCCACTGGCTTGTGCACATGCACTGTGGCATGCATGCACCGCTCCACCTGGCATCCATGCACAGGAATAAGGGCACATGTGGCTGCGCGCGCACACACACACACACACACACGCACACACACACACATCTGTATTTTAAATGATGTGGTTATATATATACCAGTCTATAGTACCAGTTCTACTTAGTTCGGCATACATTTGCCCCAGTGCCATTTTCTTTTGCAAACTCTAGAGGCCATAATCCAAAGTTATCAGCAGGCTCACACTTTTGTGCTATCTCCTCTTTATTCTTGGTTGTGCTGCTTTAAAGTGAAAAGCCTTGACAGTGTGTACCCTGGACACTGACTTTGATCATGACTGTGAGCCTTTGTGGGACTCAGGACTGACTTGAAGAAACTAATTTTCCTTGGACTAAAATTCCATATTCTTGACTTTATAAATTTTCTTTTCTATCTATTGTTTTCAGGTGATCATTTCTTTTTTATTTAATCAGTTGTTTTATACTGTTAATCTATTTTTAGTATGTCTTTTTAATTTCTAAGTATAGTTTTTGTCATGTACAGTATTTTTGATATTGGTGATTTTTTTTTAAGTCCAGTGCCATGTCTTTGTGGCTTGGTCAGTGAGATTGTGCACATACCATCCAACATTTATAAATTGTCTCTTTGTTTAGTTTTGTGGTGCTAGGACATTTATAAATTTAGGACAAAATATTTAGTGCCTCAAAATTAAAAAGAGAACAAAAGCACATTTTTCTGTGTTATTTTTAGTCACAATTTTTGCAGTAGGTACCTGCACCCATTTAGCCGTCTAGTGATTATCAGCTTCTCCCACATCATCAGCCTCTACACATTATCAGATTCTCCACATCATCAGCTTCTCCACTGGGCATTGTCAGTTTGAGAGCTGAAAAGACCGAGAGATTTCAAGCTATGTGAGGACTAACTGGCTCAGCGTTTGTTCCCAGCATCTGGAAAAGCGCTGAATGCACAGTAAACTATTGAGCTTACAAATAGATCTACATCAGTGCTGCGTAATCTTTTCCTTTCTTTTCTCATTGCCCACGTTGTCCTGGGGCTTCTCTGCCCTGGGCAGACCTGGAAATTGCCTTTCTTCCTCAACTTTCCCAGGAGATGGTATTACAGGCCCACTAAACTACCAAGCCCAGCTAAACAAGCATGGAACAGTTCAGTGACACATGGTATACTTCAAGGATTCCCACATGCTTCATAAAATCCTGGTAGAGGAGAAATATTCTAACACACACACACACACACACACACACACACACACACACACACACACTTGTGTTCTTATACTCCAGATCAGTAGTTCTCAACTTGTGGGTTTTGACCCCTGGGAGGGTCAATGACCCTTTCATAGGGGTCACCTAAGACCATTGGAAAACACAGATATTTATATTACAAGTCTTAAAAGTAGCAAAATTATAGTTGTAAAGTAGCAATGAAAATAATTTTCTGGTTGGGGGGTCACCACAGCCTGAGGAACTGTGTTAAAGGGTCCCCGCATCAGGATGGTTGAGAACCCCTACACCACCCTATGCTGTGACTCACCATAGCCGTCAACGCATGAAGGTCAGTTTATAGTCTAGCTGAACTTAGTATTCAAGTATCATTTATTCACATATATTCACTTCCAACATATTAATCAATGGATCCGGGACATTAACATAAGCAGTATTAATAATGCAAATTCATATTCCACTTTCAAGACACCCCAGGACTAATTATTCATGTTTGTTAGACATACAATCTAATATATACACAAAACAAGCTTAGCCAAACTCCCTTTTCCCCCACCTGGAATCGCCTATTCTTGTCAAACCCCAAAAGCAAGGGACTCAAAAACAGGTACTCTCATTCATTCTAGTAATACACCAAACATAACTTAAAAACCAGTATTAGCAAATTTTTAAAATAAAAAATTTAATACCAAAAATTAACCCAAAGACCCCAAAATTTTAAGTGGAAATTCAGTATTGACAAATGTTAATGTAGCTTATAAGAAAGCAAAGCACTGAAAATGCTTAGATGGATGCAAGCATCCCATAAACATAAAAGGTTTGGTTCTGGCTTTATAATTAGTTAGAGGCAGAATTACACATGCAAATCTCCCTAAACCAGTGTCAAATCCCACAGAGTTTACCAAACTCTAAGGAGAGGGCATCAAGTACATACTATAGCTAAAGACGCCTTGCCTAGCCACGCCCCCACGAGACTCAGCAGTGATAAAAATTGAGCAATAAACGAAAGTTTGACTCAGTCATGCCTCCATAAGGGTTGGCAAATTTCGTGCCAGCCATCGCGGTCATACGATTAACCTAAACTAATTATTCTTGGCATAAAACGTGTTACTAGGAACCTAAAAATAGAATTAAAATCCACCCAATATGTGAAAATTCATCTCTGGACCTAAAACCAATGACGAAAGTAATTCTAACATATTTGATACATGATAGCTAAGATCCAAACTGGTATTAGATACCCCACTATGCTTAGCCCTAAACCTCAATAATTATCAAACAAAAATATTTGCCTGAGAACTACTGGCCACAACTTAAAACTCAAAGGACTTGGCGGTACTTTATATCCATCTAGAGGAGCCTGTTCTATAATCGATAAACCCCGTTACACCTCACCACCCCTTGCTAATTCAGCCTATATACCGCCATCTTCAGCAAACCCTAAAAAGGAGTAAAAGTAAGCAAGAGAGTTACCATAAAAACATTAGGTCAAGGTGTAGCCAATGAGGTGGGAAGCAATGGGCTACATTTTCTTCAAAAGAACACTACGCTACCCTTTATGAAATTAAAGGACCAAGGAGGATTTAGTAGTAAATTAAGAATAGAGAGCTTAATTGAATAGAGCTATGAAGTACGCACACACTGCCCGTCACCCTCCTCAAACTAAATAAACGATAGTTATACATAATTATATCAACAATTTATGAGAGGAGATAAGTCATAACAAGGTAAGCATACTGGAAAGTGTGCTTGGAATAATCACAGTGTAGCTTAACATAATAAAGCATCTGGCCTACACCCAGAAGACTCCACAACCAATGGACGCTATGAACTAAACCTAGCCCTAGCACAAACTTCATTCAACTATTTGTGACAATAAAACAAATCATTTGACCATAGAAAGTATCGGAGAGAGAAATCTAACTAGGAGCCATAGAGATAGTACCGCAAGGGAAAGATGAAAGACAAAAGTTAAAAAAAAAAAAAACAAAGACTAAACCTTGTACCTTTTGCATAATGAGTTAACTAGAAAACCCCTGGCTAAGAGAACTTAAGCCAGACACCCCGAAACCAAACGAGCTACCTATGAGCAGTACAAAGAACTAACCCGTCTATGTAGCAAAATAGTGGGATGACTCCTAGGTAGAGGTGAAAAGCCTACCGAGCTTGGTGATAGCTGGTTACCCGATAAAGAATTTCAGTTCAACTTTAAGATTACCATAAGAAATATAAACCAAATGTAATCTTAAATTTTAGCTTAAAGAGGGACAGCTCTTTAGAAATGGAGACAACCTTTCATAGAGAATAAACCTACAAACTATAAAACCATTGTTGGCCTAAAGGCAGCCATCAACAAAGAAAGCGTTAAAGCTCAACACGATATTACTTAAATACCACAAATTACAATGACTTCCTATGAAACCCAATTGGGTTAATCTATAATTATATAGATGAAATACTGTTAACATGAGTAACAAGAACACTGTTCTCCAGGCACAAGCCTATAACAACGCGGATACCCATTGTTAGTTAAAAACCAAGGTGAACACACCCCAAATAAATATCACCTATATTTTAAATGTTAGCCCAACACAGGAGTGCCCTAAGGAAAGATTAAAAGAAGTAAAAGGATCTCGGCAAACAAGAATCCCGCCTGTTTACCAAAAACATCACCTCAAGCATAAAAAGTATTAGAAGCACTGCCTGCCCAGTGAGAAAAGTTAAACGGCCGTGGTATCCTGACTGTGCGAAGGTAGCATAATCACTTGTTCCTTAATTGGGGACTGGAATGAATGGCCTGATGAGGATTCAACTGTCTCTTACTTCCAATCAGTGAAATTGACCTTCCCGTGAAGAGGTGGGAATTCCATAATAAGACGAGAAGACCCTTTGGAGCTTTAATCTACTATCTTACTTACCAATTAAAACCCTATTGGACTAAACAAGATATAAGCTAGTAATTTCGGTTGGGGTGACCTCGGAGCATAAACCAACCTCTGAACGATTTTAACGAAGGCCCACAAGTCAAAGTAACTAAAATCCAATTGACCCAATTTTTGATCAACGGACCAAGTTACCCTAGGGATAACAGCGCAGTCCTATTCAAGAGTCCATATCGACAATTAGGGCTTATGACCTCGGTGTTGGGTCAGGACATCCCAATGGTGTAGCAGCTATTAATGGTTCGTTTGTTCAACTATTAAAGTCCTACGTGATCTGAGTTCAGACCGGAGCAATCCAGGTCGGTTTCTGTTTATTAACTATTTCTCCCAGTACGAAGGGCCTCCTTGACTAAAGCGCCCCAAAACTAATATATGAATTTATCTTAAATTAGTAAGTTTATACTAACACACCCTAGACCCTGCAGCTGCAAAGATGGCGTTTGACTTTGTCATAGTAAACCATTTTGTAGACTAGACTTAGACCACACCTTGCTTTCTTTGGACAGCTAGCACTCAAGACCTTGCAGGATATAGTTGTTTTGTCTGCTGCCTTTTGTTTTATTTTAATTTTGATTCTTTTTATGTGTATGTATGTTTTGACTGCATGTTTATCTCTGTACCATATGCCTGCATTGCCCATGGAGGCCAGCAGAGGGCATTGGGTCCCCTCAATCTGGAGTTCAGTGTTTATGAGCCTCATGGTAGGTGCTGTGAATCAAATCCTGGTCCTCTGTAAGACCAGCCAGTGCTCTTAGCCATCTCTTCAGCCCTCTTATTAATACTTTTACGATTGTCAGAGAAACAGCTGACCTCAGACTCTACTGATTTCAATTTCCCACCTATTCAAACATGAGTTATGAAGAGGAAAATGTAAAGACGTTATGTCTTAAAATACAGCTGCCACTCATCACCAAGTCTTTTCACACAGAACTGTGTGTGATGTGCACACCTATAATCCCGGAGTGGAAAAGGCTGAGGAAGGGGGACTGCAAGTTGTGTCCCAACATGGGGCACATAACATAGCAAGAGACTATCTCAGAAATAAAAATCAGATTTGCACCAGCGCAGTGGCTGAGCAGGTAAAGGCACTTGCTTTCAGGCCTGATGGCCTGAGTTCAGTCTCTGGGACCCATATGGTAAAAAGGAGAGGAGTAACTCCTGGAAATTATCCTCTGATTTTCACAGGCATGCTGTGACAAGTGTACACACACACAAGTGAATAAATAAATAGACACATAAGTAAATACCTAAGTAAATAATGCCATTCAAAAACTTACAGGCATTTTAAAAATGAAATGTCATTCATGGCAAAATGAAAGTAAGTCCCACACCAAGTTTGGATAGTAACCAGAATGAAAACCTGCTGTAAACAATGTTGCCGGTTACACACAGGTTGAGTGTGTAAAATAAACACACAAATAGACAGATCTCCTTAGGACAGATTCCCAGCGTATTTTCTGAAGCAATTGTGAAGATAAATTTGATAATGTATATCAAATTTATACAGGCCTGACAGCAGGCCTGTTTGAGAGAAGATAAGTGTTTGTGTTTGCCCCATCTCCCTCTTAGGGGACAGCCATCGCTAGTCACTAGAAAAGAGTGACTTGGTCTTAGCTCCCTTCTCTACTGGTGCTTTCTACATCCACTTCAAACTAGCAGCTGTTCTGTGAAGTTATCAGAAATTGGCCTTACTCTGTGTGAGAGCGATGGCGGTCTCTGCTGACATCTGAAGGGCCGTGGTAGCATGCTTTTGGGGTCTGTCAAACAAAGAAGGGCATGAGTTTCCACGCCCTTACTGATTGGAGAACAAGCCTTTCTGGGCTGTCCAACTTATAAGAAAATTTATCGTGTTGTTGTTTCTTCCTATCCTTAATCTTCTTTATCTCCCTGAGAAGGAGAATCTCTGTTTTCCAATTCCAGTGCTTCTTCCATAGAGGAGGATGTCTCCATATAGTCTCACTCTGTGTGTTGGATTTGACTCCTAATAAAGGTTTAGTATAGCTGTGATGTTTGTGTGTACAACAGGAAATGGTAGTATATCATTTTAACTTGTTGTAATTGTGGAGAGTGCAGTGTTGTCTATTACTCCATATCTGTATGTACAGTAACTTTAGGGGTTCTGATTTGGTCTGGTCTTCGTTCGTTGGCTGACGTCATACAGCTGGTGTGGACAGTTTGCGGTTTGGTTTGTTTTTTTTTTATTGGCAATTACTTCGTTTTTTGGCTGTGTTAACTAACATTCTCTTTTCTTCTGCAGCACAAATGTGCATGTGTGTGATAGCCCTTTCTACTGCACGCCAGAGGAAGCAAGATCATTAGTTGAAACGGTAAGGAGCCAGTGTCCAAGGCATCCTTTAATCATGCGGATCTCATGAGAACGCTGACAGTGGGTTCTAAAATATCTAGCAACGAAGCATGTCAAGACCTTTGGGAAACATAAACTAAAGTAATGCTATTGAAGTTAGCGTTATTTTTTTTTTAAGCTGGGCAATTTAAATCAGAGGCTATTAAAACCTTCTAGTTTATTTCTTCAATTTGGTGTTCAGATTGTCCTCCTGTTCCCGGTCTGCTGCCGTCTGTCTATATTTGTTCTCCGTGTTCTTCTCTCCCAGTAGCTTGTCCCTCACGTTATCTTCATAGAGCAGATGCATTTTGGCTCCAGAGATTGAAGTACCTAAGCCTTCCTTGTCATTTCCATGTAGATCACCTACCTCACAAGATTTTCTTTAAGAGGAGCTCTCTGCCTTATTGATAATGCTGCATGTAGGCAACTGTATTGTATATTAATATAACTGTATATTAATTCTTAATTACGAAAGTTAATATTTGTATAATTAGGTACATAAAGCGCATTTAACAGAGACCTCAGGCTTTAAAATCACCCTTATAAATTAAGGGCTTTCAACTAATTATGAAGTAGAAACTAGTAAATTTAGGCCTTTATGAACAACTAAAATTATGGCGGCTTTTAATTTGTTGGGTTTTCCCAGCGCTAATTCATCAGTTATCCAATTATAACCTGCTCTGCCATAATTTATCAGTGCTGGAGTGCATACTAAAAAAGATACAAAAACATATGTCCTTTTGAAAGTTACATTTTAGTTGGGAAGATAAATAATAAATGCTGAAGTGAAGTAGACTTTGAATAGATAATCAATACTGTGATGAAGAGTGAGCGAGAAGAGCGGATACAGCTGCAGGAGGGTGGGGATTGCAGTCATTAAGTAGTGGTCCAGGTCAGCCCCACAGGAGAGGGGTGTGAGCACAGGACTGCGGAAGTCGAAGGGGCGAACGAACTGCACAGCTGAAGGGAGAGCCTTCCAGGCCCAGAGCAGAAGGATGCCGTGTCCCAGCCAGGGACCCTGAGGGTTGCTGGGAATGTGGGGCTAGCTCAAGCCATATATACTGAGTTCCAAGGCAGGCTGGGCTAGGGAGTGAGACTGTGTCTCACAAAACCAATAAATAGCAAGATACTGTGCAGTTTCATAGCTAGCAGATTGCCAAAAGTTTAAAAAGTCTGATAATACTCGATGTTTTCAAGCCCCATATTCGATGATTAGCTTGGCAATATAAATTGTTATGATTACTTCAAAGAATTCTAAGAAATTCCTACGGAGGGAAAGTTGGAAACTGGATATCAGTTGATGAAGTTGGGGAGTAAGCTATACTTGTGCATTAGTGTGCTTGTCACGTTTATAAATCAGGACAGACAGGTGTGCAGTCGGGTGGGCGAGGAGGGTAGCAGGAAGTCATCGCCAGCAGTGAAGAGGTAAAAATGTCTGCTGCTTTGTGTGAAGCCGCTGCTGTTGCTCTCAAATTTAAATATCATTCTCTTCACTTAATGTGAGAAAGATGGTTCTTTTTTTAAAAAAATATTTATTTATTTATTATTTATACAATATTCTGTCTGTGTGTATGCCTGCAGGCCAGAAGAGGGCACCAGACCTCATTACAGATGGTTGTGAGCCACCATGTGGTTGCCGGGAATTGAACTCAGGACCTTTGAAAGAGCAGGCAATGCTCTTAACCACTGAGCCATCTCTCCAGCCCCAGAAAGATGTTTCTTGCCCATGACAAAAACTCTGTGCCATTACCTGACTTCCTGTAGTGGTGGTTCTCTTCTAAGCAGGGGTTAATGTGTTCTGGATATATTCAACCAGGCAAGCAATCTGTCCTAACAATGAAAAAAAAAATAACATTCTTGAGATTATTTTTTTAAGTAATGTCATGGTACATGTTTTAAGAGAACTTGATTGCCCATTTTTTTGTGTGGGGGGTAGTTTTTAGGCTAACAAAATGCTCAATTTTTTTTTTTTTGGTATATGTGTGCACCATTCATTTTCTTTCTCTGAAATATTTAGCAGTGCCAGTTAGAAGCAGGAAAGTTGACCAGGGAATTTTCCAAAGAACTTTGTAAAACGTATTGTACAACTTAAAAAGATAGAGCATTGTCCGAATGTGAGAAGGTTGTAGTCTGTGTAGGTAAGTGCTGCCAGCAAATCTCTTCATCTGAGCAGGAGATAGATGTGTGCCCAGTGCAGTTACTATCCCTCCTGCTACCCCCACGAGCAGCCCAGTGAAGCGTGTCTTGTGTAAGGGAAGAAGCTGTAGTAAGTAGTAAGAATGATCCTCTGCCTGCTCCTCCTTTTCCGCCTACTTCAAGGAAAAATAACCAAACCACTTATGATGTAGGGGAGAGCTTTTGGGATCTTCAGAGGAGCAGAACCAGTGGGACGCATCTACGTACATGCCACCCTTTGCCTGTGACAGACCATGAACATGATCATGGTTTCATAGTTGCATCGTAGAGCTCAAAAATGTGAGATTGGCTTAACCAAAGCTATTGCTCTACCAGGCATTTAAAAGTGCCGCACATATAGTTATATCAGTGCATTGTACTTGACAGTGATGATAATTGATTATGTCATTACTGCTTCATATAGTGCTACATTATAATGTCTGCTTTTTTGCATTGTAGAATATGCTCTTATTTTGTTTTAAGACTTCCTTGTAAACAGTGTACTGAATTACACTAGCAGCAGCCGCATACACCCTGATTGTTAATCTTTCACTTATATCATTTCTCTTGGACTTGTTTTGCTCTCTCGCTGATCTACAAATGAGGTCAGATCTACTGCTAATGTTGCCACTGAGAAGCTGTATCAGATGATTGACTGCAAGTAGAGTACAAAGTGGTTAAGGTTACCAGATTGAAAATCAGTTGTTACTTACCAGCCACCTTTGTCCTATTCCACTGTAGCTACAGTTCCGATGGACAGGGACACCATGACTGGGGCTGCTTTCTCAGCCAGCACTTACCATGCAGTAAACATCCTGGTCCTGGCATCACAGCCTCCCAGGCATCTGGTTCAAGAGTAGGGAATTTTTTCCATGGTAAAGATTTTTTGTGGCAAGTGGTTTTCCTCTGCCTTCACTCACCCACCATTTCCACAGATTCTCCGGTGGTTCCACATGAGTACTCACATTTGTGGAAGTGTGAACAATTTTGGAACTGTTTAAACCACCAGGCCTGACTGCTACTAATGTCATCAAGTCCGGCCCCTTCTCTCAATGTCATAACTTGGCTTTGGCTGTGCTTGTTGCAGTGCATACAGGGTTGTACTTCTCGGTCTGATTCTGGCAGTCTGAACTCCCTCCATATTCAGTACAGGCCATTCTCAAATTCTCAGTATCTTATTCCTACCAACAACCTAGTGTTGCAGGCCACAGGCTGAAACCCTTGCGAGCTGCAGAGTAGCACCGTCACGTGAGTACGCACATGCTGTAGCGTACTAGTACTACAGCCCTAGCAAGGAGGCCTGAGCAAGCCAGGTAGAGGGTACATCCCCTCCCAGGGTGCCCCTGCAAAGCTGTGTGCTGAAGTGGAGCAGGGCTGGTGAGGGGATGGCGCAGCTGCCAAGATTGCCCTTACTGTAGGTGATCCTCTCCCATATGTTTCTTAGTGATATTTATCCCAACATCAAAGTGCTGTTTCTGCCTCCAGACACCATCCAACAGATCAGGGATTTCTTTCTTTTGAGACAGGGTTTCTCTGTAGCTTTGGAGCCTGTCCTGGAACTAGTTCTTGTCGACCAGGGTGGTCTCGAACTCACAAAGATCTGCCTGTCTCTGCTTCCCAAATGCTGGGATTAAAGGTGTGCGCCACCACCGCCCAGCCCCAGAACAGGAAATTGTAGCCACTTTTAAGGCTTGCTGCCTGAAGAAGACCTTTGGTCTGGCCCCTGCTTTAACCAAAGATCATAAAACACTGATGGAATTCTAGAAGGGTCAAGAGCCTTGCCTGGGTAATGCCATCACAGAGCTGGTGAACATGTTGAGTGTGGGATATAGTACACACTGCTTAGAGGTGGTTCCTGTGTGCTCTTGTCTGAGTGTGGCTCGAAAGAAAATGTCTTCACACACTCAGCCACAGGGTGCTCAGTCGGCCACCTGGGCCACTGATAGAAAATATTTCTGAGCATGCTTTCTTTTATCTAACATTACATCTGGGGCTTGTGCCTTAGGAAGAGTGAACAGCCCAACAAAGCAGGGGGAATCTTTACTTTTTTGAAGTTCGAGTTTAGTTATATGCCCGTTTTATTCTATAATCACATGAAAAATATCTCTCAGATCACTTTCCATATATAAATATTAAATACATTAACTCTTTACTGTTCTTATCCTTTAGGTCCCAGCACCTTCAGTGAGTAAAGAAGGCAATATAGAAGGTACAATATGTTTCTTTTAAAAGTTATTTGTTGTTTTAAGAGAGAATGTGGGAGCATGTCGTCAATTTTGTCCTTCCTTCATAGACTCTGGGGTAAAACTCAGGTCGTCAGGCATGGCAGCAGGTGCCCTCATCCTGAGCCATCTCACTGGCCTTGCTACAGTTCTTGAGAGGAATGCACAAATCTGTTTATAGCAGTGGAAACCAATAAATTAACAAAATTAGTTTAAGAGTTATGTAAATTAAATAAGTAGATTTCAGATGGTCATTAAATTGCTCTGATAAAATATCATTTGCCTAACTTCAGGAAATGAGGAGCACATTTGTTATTTTGAGGCTAGATCATTCAGTTATGTGGTGATTAAGCAACCTCCCTTGGCCTTGCTTAGGCCTCCTCGCTGCTGTAGTGTGCTGCAGAGTGGCTTCCACTTAATGATTCTCACACTGCAGCTCCCTGTGTGTGAGTAAAGTAACGAGAGAATCCAGCCAGTCTGATAAACAGGATGACTCCAGAAACCTGAGTCTAAAAGATTTACTCTTATTAACTCTAGGCATTTTATAAGTCATTTATTCTAACTGAAGTCCTTAAAACCAAAATGCATCATAGGGTTAAAATAAGTTCCATGGCCTTGGTTCTTATTATTTGAAGCCATTTTGAGAAGCAAGTAAGTTTTCTTCAATAACAATTTCAAGAATGTAAGCAAATACACATACCATATCTCTTTCAAAATATGACAAGCCTTTTGACCTTTGAATATAAAAATATTAGGATATTCAACTTAACAAATTTGGAGGGAAAATGAGAACAGTTGACTGCATCCAGCTGTGTGATGTTTAGGAGGGAGGGTGTCCCTAGACTCAGTCCTATGGGAGAGTAGGTGTGGTTCCCATCTGCTGGCTGGCCCGGCTTTCTTTGCCATACCTCTCCTTTTGGGTATTTAGTGAACCATCAAATTTTACAGCAAATAAATTTTTCTAAACCTTTCATATTATTACAGAGCTAACTTCTACACTGCTCATTAGCGACTAAAGTGCTCCCAAAGGGGCCCAGAAAAATACCATGAGCAGGCTCTAGAATTTTTGGTGTATGACTGAGAACATAGGAGAACTGGGGACAGTAGCTAAGTGTAAGTCGGCAGAATGGCATGCTAAGATTATAGAATCTTAATCTTTAAAAACTGTAGTGCTGATGTCTAAATGCTTCCTACAGATCTAAATCAAATATGTCTTATTCTTCCTTCCTCCCTCTCTTCCACCTCCACCTTCCCATGTAAACAGAAGAAATGTGGCACTTCCTCGACTGACGGGGTCACTGGAGGTTCTGCATCAAGATGTCCACCTCTGAGGATCCCTAAGGCTCCTTTTCCCTTAGTGCTCTTGAGACACAAGCTGATTTCCATTTGATGACTTCCTGTCAAAACATCATTGTTCTAAAACTTTTGAATAAACTTGTAAATAAACACTGACATTTTCAACTTCTCTCTCTTTTAGATATCTATTCATACAAGAAAGGAAAGATTAAATTTTGTAGCAGAATCTAAAAGCATTGTTTGACTATTGATTTTATTTGATTTTGTGTCTGGTTGGTTAAATGTCAAAATCAAAATTTAACACATAAAATGTTTACCAATACTCTTACTATTATTTTCATATCTTCTTGTCTCTTTTCAAATCCATCACTGATAAAGGTTTTTTTAACCAAGCTCTCCTCTCTTAGCATTTTCTGCAAAAATGTGTTATATGTACAAAAGCTCTTTCCTCTGATTGGTTGTTTCAGAGGCCCTTACCCCTTCCAGCTTTTCACTCCATTTTTTTTTTATTTTTTTAGTTCTCATCTCCTTGGAGATTTCAGATCCACAGAGAAAGAACTCTGCTTAGACATCTCTTTAAATGCCCCTCTTGTCCAAACTGCTGGAATTAAGTTCCCCCTTGAAATCATAATGAGCCCCACTTTATTCACAAATGTCCTCTGTACTCCGTTATGCACATTCACTGTCCTCACTCATCCCCACCCCCACCCCAGTCTCTTCTACGAGCCCCTGCCTTGTCCACATTGCTCTAGCTCAGCTTCATGCTTAAGCCTTCCCACCAAGTGATTATTCTGTCTCTGGTTTTGCTTCAATCTCATCTTCCATATTTCCCAGCAGTTACTTTTTTAGTTTTTCTCAAAATGCTTTCAGTAGTTCTTGCATTCCTGAGAATAAAAGTGACATTCTCATTTTCTCCAAGTATTCATCCTCTCACTCCCCTGCCTTGCTATCCACACTCTGAAGACATGCATTTTCATATCCCACAGCTGTGTTACCCTCTGGGCGATACTGGCTGTAGCTTTTTCTCCTTTGCCTTTCTATTGGTCTCATGATTATTGTATTCTCTGGTGTGTTTTGTGGTTGGCCAAACACTGTTTTGCATTACAGTACTGTTTTCCATTTACTGAGCTCCTTTGGTGTATGGGAATCGTTTTAGAAAGCAACATGCTGCATACACACTATAAAGTGAAGTCCTGAGATGTTCTGTAACTTGCCTAACATTACGTAGCTAATAAATTTCAGAGCCAGGATTAGAAATATTGACTCTCAAGCTTACATGGATTTTCCAGCCTGTAATGCATGATGCGTCTCACCTATGATGAAGGCAAAGAACATTCTTTTTTTTTTTTTTTAGCATTCTTCTTTTACAGATGAAGATAGAGACAGAGTTTACTGGTTAGACCATGAGTAAGTATTTTCTATGCATGTGTGTGGATTACCTATAGAGGTCACAGACCAACCTCAAGGACGAATGCCTCACAGGCATCATTTACCATTTTCTTGGAGACAGAATCTGTTGCTGGGACCCAGGACTCAATGAGCCAAAGAGCCCCAGGAGCCTCCTGTGTCTGCCTCCCCAGCTCTGGGACTACAATCACACGCCACATGCTCTGCTTTTCACATGGGTGCTGGAGATGGACACACAGCATGGACCTTATTGACATAATTGTCTCCCCAGCCCCAGCAAATGTTTTCTTGAAGTCTTTGGAAATATGTGAACTTTATTGACGGACAACCAAGAGCCCAAGGGAAGAATTTATGTTTAATACCACGCTGACTGTCCTGGTTGGTGGATTTTGTGGGGGTTTTTTTGTTTGTTTTTTGTTGTTGTTGTTGTTTGTTTGTTGTCAGCTTGACACAGGCTAGAATTCTATGGGAAAAGAAACCTCAGAAAATGCCTCCATCAGATTGTCAGCAGGCAAGTCTGTAGTACATTTTCTTAATTTGCTCGCTGGGGTGAGGCAGCAGGTGACAGCCCACGGGGGCAGTGCTACCCCTGGCAGGTGGTCCTGGGCAGTAAAGGAAAGCATGCAGAACCGGCCATGAGAGTGAGCCATTGAGCTCTTGCCTTGACTTCCCTTACTGATGGGTGTGGCCTGAGAGTTTTCAGCTAAAATAACCCTCCGTAAGTCGCTTTTGGTCCTGGTGTTGAGTGCAGTGATAGAAACTCTAAGAAGGCCCTGGCTTAACCTGTGAACATAAAGCTTGGAAAAGGAGAATAAAGAACATTTAGCTTTGCAAATTGAAAAAGTAAGCTGAATCTTTTAGGGAGGGACCAGATTAAAAAGTTGTAAGAGCAGAATGTCTTCTCTGTGTTAAAAGAAGCATCTCTAGGTGTGTCTGGTCCCCCTCCTCCCAGCAGGCCATACCCAGATGCCACCTGCTTTTCAAGAGGTGAGATGTCTCTAATCAAAGTTTGCTTCACACTGTAATTTTTTTTATAAATAACACAAAATTGAATTATATCATTGTTGCACTGGACAGTGGTAATTCATGCCTTTAATATCAGAATTTAGGAGACAGAGGTGAGTGGCTCACTGCATTCGAGGCCGTTCTGGGCTACAGAGCGAGTTCCAAGACAATAGTAAGATGATTTTTTTTTTTTCAAGGCAGGGTCCTTCTGCGCAACCCCGATTGTCACTGTTACGGTGACAATCACATTGTGTTGAGTTGATCTTGTAATTACTTTAGAATGTCTTGCAGATTATTTAATCTTCCCCAGCCCGGGCCTGTGGGGCAACTAAATTGAATAAATTTTATACTGAGTACTTAGAAAGAAAAACCACTGGAAAATAGCCGAGTGTGTTATTATTAAAACTGTCTAAATGGATTAGAAAACCCAAATTGACCTTCGGGTGGACTGTTAGGTAGTACCCTGAAGTCAGTTCCAATGAATGGACGACTCAGAAGGTCAAGATTCACCGACTTGCTCCGACTGGAAGTGTCAGAGCTTTAACAGCTTGTGTTCAGTTGTCTCGTGCTCATGGCTGCCAGATGCCTGCTGCCCGTAGCGCTGTCGTTCTACAGAAGGGTCTGCCCCTTACCGTGAACACATGTGCTCTTAGGAGACAATATGCTCATTAAATTTTTGACGATTTATCCTGAAAGAGAGTTGGTGGCTGTGAGCTAGGTCAGGGCATGTCCTATGTCTAGCCCTTTGCCTTACATTATATTATTACATAGCAATTGCAAAAGTTCTTTTTAGCCTCTGTTATTTCCATCTTCCGTCAGTGTTCTGTCGAAGGCATGTATTAGTGATAGCCAGTGGGGTCTGTGGCGCTCTCTGTCAGAATCACCATTCATTTCATCAGCACTGTTCATAATGGATTAAATTTTCTCTATTATTTTCTTTGCTTCTTTATTAGATCTTAATGTCGTTATTGATTTCTGTGATTTCTTTTGAGATTTGAATATCCAGATCCAAGTCTTACCTTCATATAACAAATCTCTATGTGGGCTCTGAAACTGTGTGCTGAGCTGGCTGGTGGAATGCCTCAATCGAGGGAGAGCTTGCTGTAGGGCTAAGTTATTCCTTCCCATCATCTGCTGAAAGTTTGAAATGAAGATAATGCCGTAATGCTTTTCAATGGGACACTACATTAAAAGTGAATAAAATAGCCGGGCAGTGGTGGCGCACACCTTTATTCGTAGCACTCAGGAGGCAGGGGCAGGAGGATCTCTGTGAGTTTGAGGCCAGCCTGGTCTACAAGAGCTAATTTCAGGACAGGCTCCAAAGCAACACAGAGAAACCCTGTCTCAAAAAACAAACGAACAAACAAATAAAATACATGGGAATGGTTTTGAAAGAGGTCACCAAAGAATGCTATATAGTCTGAATTGCCTATATAGTCTCCCTGCCTCTCCGTGTAAGAGGTTCCCTAGTGATGGCATGGAACAGAGCTCTGGCAGCAGACATGGAGACCATCTTCTGTGGAACAATCCTTTTCTACACTTTGAATATCTATTACTCTCATTGGTTAATAAAAGGCTCATTGGCTGCTAGCTGGGTAGGAAGTTAGGTGGGAAAGCCAAACTGAGAATGATGGGAAGAAGGAGGGCAGAGTCAGAAGATACCAGTCAGCCATCCAGAAAGCAAGACATGCTAGAGGACAGGTAAAGCTATGAGCCACATGGCAATACATAGATTAATAGAAATGGGTTAATTTAAAGGTAAGAGTTAGCTAGTAATAAGCCTGAGCTATTGGCCAAGCACTTAAAATTCATAATTAGCCTCTGAGTCATCATTATTTGAGAGTGACTGTGGGGCAAGAAAACTCCACCTACAGTGGTGTCTTCATGTTGCTGCTTGAGCTGATTCTGATCCTTAAACTCAACTAAAATGTGGCCTCTTCTGAGACCCTTTCCCCAGTTACACTTGGGGTGAGCAGTTCTCTTTTGCTCTATAATTGGTGAAATGTATTTAGGTCCTTGTGGCTCATTTGAGATTTGTTCATATCATCTCCTACTGAATTATAAAGTCACTGAGACTGATTATGACAGTTTTTCAAGCATTTCATTTAAACATTAGCAGTTAATATTTGATGAATTGCATTGATGTAGTGCCCTGTGAGAAAGATGGATACTTTTTCTGTTTGACTTATCATATTAAGTTTCTAAAGGGTAAGCAGAGTGCTGGAAATCACAGTCCCTTGGTACCTTGGCACCTATTTAAAGTATTGAGAAGAATCTCTCCATTCCAAAAGCCCATGTTAGAATTTTGAAATAGAAGAATGCATTTGAAATGGAAACTTAACTATCTAAGTTTGTCAGGGTTTTCAATTGCATTTGTGTGTGTGTGTGTGTGTGTGTGTTCATGTGTGTGTGATGGGTAATCAAATGCTGGCTGTCAGGCTTGGTGGCAAGCATCATTATACACTGAGCCATCTTGCCAGCCCTGTACCAGTTGCTTTAAGTTAGCCTGTCTTATTTTAATGTGCATGGATTCCATCCCTAGAGTCAGGATACAGTGTTAAATATTGTATTTCTCCCCCGCCCCAAGTTACATTATTCCCATCTAAAATCTGATTCACTGGTTTAAAGCCCTTTCTAAATGACCTCCTTTGCTAGGGATCCTAAGGGAATGTGATGAACACCCACCTAGTGCCAAGACAGACAGCAGCAGCCCCTCCATCCTTGACATATCCCTTGGACCTTTTTAATCAACCTAGAACCTATGTTGTGTGCATGGTGATCAGTTCATGCCTCCCACTGGGGTTTGACTCTGGGGGGAGTTTGTCTAGCAGCTGCAGTCAAGGCATTCTCAGAGTCCCCACACAAGATTCCTGGGACGCCCCTGGGAACAAAACTAATGTCCAAGCCTGATCATCACATGCTTACTGCTGCCTTTTGTATACAGGACAAAAATACACACACAAGGCTTGACAAATAAAAATAGATTCAGGCTCAAAGGCCAACATTCTTCTTCTAGAATGGCTTTCTTCATGAGTTTGGGTATAATTGCCAATAATTACTTCCATGTTTAAAATGTGATCTCCTGACCTTGAAGGAGATTTCCAGATCAGAAATAACATAAGCAGTGTGCTAATAGGAGGCTATGAGTAACCAAAGAGAGTGACTGGCACAAGCACTAAGAATAACTCACTGGAAAAAAAAGAAGAAAAAGAAATGAGAGGAACATAATTCATGTGGAACTAATAGAAATAGCTCAATTGATAGATTCCCATAAAAGTAGTTTTTAAGGGCATCTGCTCCACTTAGAGCTACTTATTCCAAGCTACTCTGTTTCACAAATGTTTTTCTCACAGAAAAGTCACTTTCCCACTATATCAAATGTCATCCCTCTAGTATCTTTGTTCCTTTTACAGACATACTTAAAAATTCTACCCAGGAATATTTCAGAGCGCTTGGCTCTCAAACCAGTTTCATTTTTCAGTCCTTACACCCTCCACCTTTCAAAGGATTGTCCTATCCATGAAAGTTATAATAACATCAGTATTGTCTCTAGGATGTGCTTAAACATTAAAGTTTGTGATGTTAGAAATTCTCTGTAGTGCAGAGAAGCACACTCACACGTGAGCAGACGCTCATGCACATACATGCAGAAGCCCAGGAGCTGTAGACTGTAAGTTGCCTTTCCTGTTTGGTTTTTGTAGACAGGGTATCATGTCGCTCAGGCTGGTTTTGAATACACTAAGTGACTGAGCACGACCTTGAATTTTTTGACCGTTGGGCCTCCACTTCAATGCTGCTATTATAGGCATGTGCCACTAGGCCCATCTCTTGTGGCTGCTTTTCTGCATCTGAAAGAGGATTTGGGATACAGAATCTTTTTACACAGTTAGGGATTTTGCTTGTATGGAGGAATATAGAATGCACAAAGGTTGGCTGCATAGAGCTATGCACCCAGTGACGGAACTGGCTTGAAGCATGGCATTCTGATTCCAATCTTGGCTTATTATCTGATTATCCCTCCCTCTTGTGTTGTGTGTGAACAGCATCGTGTGGTAGCCAGCCAGATGCAATATTATGTACCTATAGTTCCTATCCAGAAACTATTCAGAAGGCTGACACAGAAAGATACCTTGGTAGCTAGCATGGGCAATACATTGAGGCTTATTTAAAAACAAACAAACAAACAAACTAAATTCTGAGTGTGATAGTACATGCATGTTCTGAAATTCTAGCATTTCAGAGGCAGAGATAAGGGAACCACCATAAGCTTGTATACTCTCGTTCCAGACCAGCCAGGACGCCATAGCTTTTTAGCCAGGCACGGTGGTACTGATCTGTATTCACAGCTACTGCAGAGTCTGGCAGGAAGATGATGAGCTCAAGGCCTGCTCAGACGCACATTGTGTATCATTCTCTATTCCTTGGTATTAGTTTCAGCCCTACTGAAATCTATTTAAAACTCTGATTGTCTTAGGATCAAATGATATTCTTCATCTGGAGACTCCTTTCTGTAATGAGAATTTCTTGGTAGGCTCTCGTCCAACACTTAGTTTTTAATATGAACCAATTTGGTACTATTTCCTGTCATTGTGATTATGAGTTTAAGGATTGATGTAAACCCAAGGATATTGTGCGTGGCTTAGCATTTTCAAAGGGAGATACTAATTGTGAATGGTTCAGCAACTTATGGGAAGGGGATTCATTAGTTTCTTTGTCTTAGTCTGGTCATCTGATGACTGCTTACCATGCCCCCCGGGATCCTATGCTGCAAAAGGAAATTGATGTATGCCAACCTGTGTCTCTCTTTCCTCTAACTGGACAATGAAAGTGGGTGTTGACCCTGAGTTGCCATTGTAATAGTGTGTTGGTACTTTAAGCAAATGGAGGAACATTAAATTTCAGTATTTTAACATCTGTTTGTATGCCTATTTTTCCATGGTGTACAACCAGAAGTGTGACAGATTAGCCTGCCACTCCTTAGTGCTGTCTTCCTAGAGCACATTGAAAGAAAGATGTCAGACAGACAGAGCTCCAGAGAAAGCAGGGATGTGGGAGCTGAACAGGGTTAGCCAAATACTCTGTGGTAGATTCATTTACTCCGACCACTTGCTCATCCCCATGAAAGCTTTTTGAAATTTATCACTAAGAGCCTGTCAGGTGGCCGGGCAGTGGTGGCGCACGCCTTTAATCCCAGCACTTGGGAGGCAGAGGCAGGCAGATCTCTGTGAGTTCGAGGCCAGCCTGGTCTACAAAAGCTAGTTCCAGGACAGGCTCCAAAGCTGTAAAGAAACCCTGTCTCGGGAAAAAAAAAAAAAGCCTGTCAGGTGTCTGGAGGTCTGGAGTTGGTCTTCAGTTGAATAACTGAGGTGGACATGGCAAAGAATTGACTTATAAATGAACAAGAACGTGTCCATTTAAAATTAAAAGGCTTTAAATTGCATTTTCACACTTGGAGAAAGGAGATGATTTGTATGTGCAGATGGCATTTGCCCCTCATCGTTTTCACTTCCCTAGAAAGACTGTCTAACTCACATGATCAAACCTGATAGCTTATATGTGTGTGTGCTTATAGGGATGGCTTGAGGTTTCTGGGGATAGGAATGGAAAAGCCAGAGTCCAGTGAAGAATGCTGTAAAAGACCGTCTTCTGGACATGAGGTGGCTGTTACACACAAAAGCTTCCAGTACTGAGGTGGGAAGGAGTCCTGATGCCCCACACATAGCTGAGGCGCTAATGGCAATTGGTGGCTGCAGAGGAAAGGAGGGAGGGAGAGCCAATGACAGGTTGCCATGCACAATGGATAACCATATACACCTGCATATATGGGCAACATGAGTGGAACTCAGTGTGTTATAAACAACAAACACAGGGCTTGAAGTGGACGGGGAGATGGAAGATATGTTGGGGAAACATAACTGGAAGAAAGAAGTGGAGAGTCAATGTGACCAAGATAAGCTGTATGAATGAAGGAAGTTTTCAAAATATAAAAGTAACAAGTTTAAAATGAAAACTAGGTGGAGAGATGACTCATTGGTTAAGGGTGCTAACTATTTTTGAAGAGAATGAGAGATTGATTTGAAGCCCTCTTTTGGCCTCCGTGGGCTCCAGGTGCACACATATGGTTCAAAGATATACATGCAGACAAAATACTTCATACACAGTTTTAAAAAAGGAAAAATAGTCCCTGCTTGAATTGGCCTGTTTTCCCTTCCTAGCATGGGACACTAGAAGTTTGCAACTGGGACTGCTTCTAGGATTAACACAAATAGTCCAACTCACATAAAAAAATAGAATAATTTCCTAATAAAAATAGCTTTAGCTTTACCTGTATATTTTTGTCACCGTATTGTCTAGTGATGAGTAACGAA
This sequence comes from Dicrostonyx torquatus, assembly GCA_028555095.1. Classification (NCBI taxonomy): domain Eukaryota; kingdom Metazoa; phylum Chordata; class Mammalia; order Rodentia; family Cricetidae; genus Dicrostonyx; species Dicrostonyx torquatus. The sequence continues at coordinate 3,424,593 of JAQHUG010000074.1, forward strand.
CCAAGACAAAATGTGAGAACTCTAAGCAACACTCCTTTCAAATCTAGGCTGAGTTTAATTGATTTCCGTATTTCAGGTTCTACCAAGGCTTGACTGGAAAAGGCCTTAGCTCCCAGGCTTACCTGGTAGCCATTAAGAGAATTCCTCTTTGTTGTTCATTTCCTTGTCATGCTGTCCTCTCCACTGTGGAACAGCTTGCTTTCCCAAAGTGTAGAAACCAAGAAAGGTAGAATCTCCCAGCAAAGAGCAAATGCAGCCCTTGGACCCTAATTGTGGGCATGTTCTCCTGTCAGCTTTGCTTTGTATTCTGTTGTTTAATAACAAAACACTAGGTTTAGCCTACAGTCTAGGGAGAAATTACACAAGGTTGGAAATTATACAAGGCAAGGCGTCTGGCACCACTGTAAGGTTCCTGTTCCAATGGGAATTCATGTGGGTCTACCGAAGGCTGTGTTTGGAGAGAGGTCAGTTACCATGTTTTGGTAAAAATTCATGGAACTCACTAGTCAAAACTGAGATACATTAAAGGGAATGCTTTTCTCTGAATATTCTTAAGGCAAAGACTATCTAATCATGGAAAAATATGCTACATCCAAAACACCGAGCAAGTATGAGTAGTTAAGGCATTTGGTAAGGAGTTATGTCATCTAAAGCATGAATTTTTGTAGGTTTCTTTTGAGTTGTGATATATATATATATGATACACAGGAATGAGTGATTTGGAACTGCACCTGCTTTTTTTTTTTTTTTTTTTTTTTTTTAGGAAAAAGTCTGAACACAGTAGAATGTGGTGCCAGTTGTCTGTAATTCCAGCACTCTGAAAGACTGATGTTTCCAAGACTGAGTGTTACCTGAGTTGGTCACTGTCCTCAGTTAATAACCTAGAATTCAGGGCTCAGGATGTGACACTTGCCCTGCACAGTCAAAGCCCAGCATTTGAAGTCTCACAGTATCAAGAAAGCAATAGAGAAAAACTTAAGAACGCCGATTCAAAGGAAAGTGAAGTATGTGAAGTATACAGAAAAGAAAATGAAATGTGCAGAAAAAAAGACGTTGCAGAACCCTAATGTTTTGGGTGCTGTATGGGTGTATCTGAAGCTCAGGTTCAGCCTTGCCTTGTATCTTTACATGTCCCGGAGAAGTCATCATACTTCAGCTTAATTTCCCATCTCTTGTATGTCCCAAGAAATACCAAGAAGACACATATAGAGGATTGCAGGTGCTTGGTGTAGGGCAAAAGGTCTGAGCCCACATCCAGATTTAAAAACCTAACAAAACCCACCACTCCTAAGAGCTTGAAATTCTGCCAATCCCTGGGCTTGACTTAAAAATCCCACCAATCCTCACCATGGAAATCTCCACCCCCTGAAAACTCCTCCCCTGAGAAACCCTATATAAGCCTGTCTCCTGCTTGGGTCATTGCTGCCTCTTGCCTGGGCAGAGGCAGTCATCCTCCTGTGTCTTTCCCCCAAAACTCTCTGGTGTGAGGTCTGTTGTGTGGTGTGACTTTGTGATATCCCTTGGCTCCTGAGGCCAGCATACCTTTTCCTCCAGAGTCATAACACTCGCACTGAGAAGCCTTTCCACTCGGGTCTGTAGCACTCATACTTGGGTGTTGTGAATGCCCTGTGGAAGCAGGAGGCAGTGGCAGCTGTGAAGAGAACAGGCTGGCCCAGTGAGATGGGAAGTATGGGTGTCAGGAGTGGGGCAGGGCAAAGAGAGAGCTTCCTTGCTGACATCAGGTGACTTGAGGTATCGAAGGAGGCTTTAAGGATGTGCTCCATCCTCAATAGACTAATTATACTGTCATCTGTAATGCTTCACTGAAGCTTGACACAGAGTTCCCTTCCTAGTAAATGTTTGATGGCCATGTGTTGTCTGTGCCCATACTCAGTTTTCACCTGCTGGGTAAAGGTGTCGGCTGTATTAAATCTGTGGTACATATGGTTCAAAAATACTCTAATCTCTTAATGGCAAGGTGACTAACTCTGAATCATTCACTTAGTCTTGAGCATAGGAAATGGCACAGAAACTTTGAGCGTGACATCATTGTGACTATTAGCCCCTGGATCCCAGCCAGATACCTGAGCAACAATTGATTGTGGTCATGATAAAAAGCAAGAATGCCTTTGTGCTGCTACAGGAAGGACTTTGCCCAAAGAGGGGGCCCAGTTCAGAACGAAGTAAGCCCCAAGAAGATATTCCATCAGAAGTGGTCTTTTTGGAGAGTCAAGAAATATTCTAAACATGTGGACAGGGTGTGCCGTGGCTTTAGAAAGGTCAGTAACAAGTAGGGGATGGCAAGGCTTTTATGCACTAGAACTTGATTTAGAAATTTAAAGCTGAAGGATGAAGAGCACAATAAGAAACCCTGGGTACCTCTTATCTTCTCACCCACCCCACCCAACACCTTCTGCTAGCTAGTCTTGTTTTGCTGAGGGGCCATGCATTTGCATTTGACTTTTATAAGAGAATGTATTTGCATTTTATAAGAAAACAAACATCTGTGTCAAAAAGTATGTGTGTTCTAAGAATAAGGAGTAGATTTTTGGTTGCCCAGATTTACATTTCTCTGGGCTTAAATTGCTATCAAGAGGTGCTTGAGTCCAGAACTACCAAGAACTATCTCAGAGAACTATAAGATGCCTGGGACCAGAAAGATCCGAAAGTACTCCCGAGTCTCAGCTGATGTCGGAAAAAGGAAAATAGTGCCTAGTAGCTTCCTCTGGAAGATGTTTGGGGCCTATTTGGTGAAAACATGGAGACATACGAATTTGAGAAGCCAGAGACAATGCTAGCTTCAACTTGTACTGCATGTCACTTGATGGCCTGAATTGTTCCCAGTGTGACAGGCCACATCAGTGATTCCCAGGAGAGTTTTCTGTTGCTTTGGATGCTATTCATGAAGAAAGCTCCCCTCATCTTCCGCCTAAATTCCTGCCAAGAAAGATGGATACATGTGGAATCCCTATCAGTAAAAGAGCCGCTGGTTATGTTTTGAGAACCAGTTTGTTTTTGTTGCTGTTTTATAAATTATTGTTGATAATATCTTGTTATGAATATATATAAAGTTACTAAAATCAATGTGCTTTCTGTAAAGAGTGGTAGTTCACTTCTCGTATTACAATGAAAACATCTTAGCTGAGCCATGTACGTAATAAAGTGGCCCAAATCTAGACTCGTGTGAATCAAATAGTTAGATAGTGGGGTACAGTGATAAGGCCTCACATCCCAAGACAAAAGGCAGGAGAGCTTACCCATGAGAGCTGGATCACATCAGTGAGCTTGCTTCCTCCACAAGGAAGGCTGGAAGCTGAACTCTCCAACTGAGCAATTAGGGATTTGCATGAGCTATGCTGGGCCTGTGACTACTTAGGAAGAGAAAAGCACACATCAGTTTCTTCTGGGGAAAAGTCCAGGAAGATAAACAATAGGGATGGTCTGGTGATGATAAATTATGCATAGAAAATTGACTGGAAAACTCAAAATTTGTCCTGGGGAAGAGATGAGTCCAACTAGCTAGACATGGATAAGATCTGTGGAAGTCATTAGACTCGGAGTTTTTGAAATTATGCCAACTCAGCCGGAGAGCAGGAAGCTTCATGTCTCAGATTGCAAATACAGATGCTTGATGCCTGTTGCCAGGGAGCAATTGTTTTGGATCTTAATTCTAACTAAGAAGATAGTAATAACTTCTGAAAATTCACAAGGTTTGCAGTATGCGGGACTGAGATGGCTTTAGCAGACATCATGTGTTGAAAAGTTTGGATCTAAATCATTCTGGTAGTTGAAAAGCACAAACTACCAGTCATAGAGACATGAATTTTAATTCTTCTTACACTGCTTGTATAGATTCCTTGTCAATACAAATGTGGATAAGAACGTGTTCCTGGAGACCATAGTGCTGTACTTAATAGATTAGGTAGTTTCCTTTAGGCTGTTCCAGGCAATTTAAGAAGAAAGGAAAACCCACTACAAGGACATAGAATGTCTTAGAAATCCAAACAGGTTCTGTGGTGGCCTCAGAAGCAAGTGAGTGCAGGAACTGAAAAGGAACGGCAGCTCTGACTCAGCCTGCAGCACAGCCAAGTTAGCTTCGAGTTGGGCTTCGAGTAACTTTTTCCCTGTAGAAGCTTGCCAGTGGCTCCAACGTGGTTTCTTCCTTGGGGCATTTGATGGTTCTAATATTTTATCTACAACTAAGTGTAAATTCCAACAAATTTAAATGGCATTGCCTCAGCTGTCCATCTCTGATCTACTTAACTGTAATTCGGTGAGTCAGGCTTTGACCATGTGATACTTTACTCGTTGCTGGGGTGATGCAAATAGGATAAAGGAAAGGTGATGGGGTCCCTATAACTGAACTGACCCAAGATGAGGGTCAATGAGATACTGTATAGAAAACATCTCGAATAACACCTGCCTTGTCCATGCAAACAATCCAGAATACTGTCTGTATAGCTCACGGCTGAAACCCATAGCATCACGTAGCTGATGGGCATGGGCCATACATCGTCATCTACTTCATCTTCAAAACCAATGTTTTTCTGCACCTGTCAGAGAAGGGTGGTCACATAACTAACAATCATGTGATATTTATTAAACATCCCTTCGAGATGAAAATGACCACAGGTGAAAGAGGTGTTCCAGCAGCTGGTGCTTCTGTTACCCAATTCTTTTCAGCAGGATTCTGGTTTCCTGGTCTCATTTGTGCTTACTACATACTCTTACTGATCATGGGTAAATAATCAGATGGTGGTTTGAAAGACTACCTAGCTGGCACTCCCACCAGCAATGGAAGAGTGTTCCCCTTATTCTGCATCCTCTCCAACATCAGCTTTCATCAATGTTTTTGATTTTAGTCATTCTGATTGGTGTAAGATGGTATCTCAGGGTTGTTTGGGTTTGCATTTCCTGCATGGCTAAGGATGTTGAGCAATTACTTAAGTGTCTTTCAACCTTTTGAGAGTCCTCTGTTCGGAATTCTTTGTTTAGGTTTGTACTCCATTTTTAATTGGATTATTTGGTATTTTGATGTTTGGTTTCTTGAGTTCTTTATATATTTTGGAGATCAGTCCTCTGTCTGATATGAGATTGGTGAAGATCTTTTCCCATTCAGTTGGCTGCTGTTTTGTCTTATTGACTGTGTTTTTTGCCTTGCAGAAGCTTCTCAGTTTCAGGAGATCCCATTAATTTATTGTTGCTCTCAGTGGTTCCCTGTGCCCATGTGTTCAAGGTTACTTACCACTTTCTTTTCTGTGAGGTTCAATGTGGCTAGATTTATGCTGAGGTTTTTGATCCATTTTGACTTGAATTTTGTGCATGGTGATAGATACGGATCTATTTACATTCTTGTACATATTGTCATCCAGTTATGCCAGCACCATTTGTTGACGATATTTTCTTTTTTTTCACTGTACAATTTTGGCTTCTTTGTCAAAAAATCAGGTATTCATAGATATGTGGATTAATAACAGGGTCTTCAGTTTGATTCCATTGATCCACCTGTCTGTTTTTATGCTAATACCAAGCTATTTCATTACTTTAGCTCTATAATAGAGCTTGATGTCAGGGATGGTGATGCCTCTGGAAATTCCTTTATTGTATAGGATTGTTTTGGCTCTCCTGGATTTTTTATTATTCCATATGAAGTTGAGTAGTGTTCTTTTGAGGTCTGTGAAGAATTGTGTTGAGATTTTGATGGAGATTGCATTGCATTTGTAGATTGCTTTTGGTAAGATTGCCACTTTTATTATGTTGATCCTACCTATCCAAGAGCATGGGAGATCTTTCCATTTTCTGATATCTTCTTCTCTTTGGAAATCAGTATGGTGGTTTCTCAGAAAATTGAGAATCAGTCTGCGTTAAGACCTCGCAATACCACTCTTGGGCATATACCCAAAGGATGCACACTCATAGCACAAGGACATTTGCTCAACTGTGTGCATAGCAGCATTATTCATAATAGCCAGAACCTGGAAACAACCTAGATGCCCCTCAACTGAAAAATAAATAAAGAAAATATGGTACACTTACACAATGGAGTACTTCTCAGCTGTAAAAAACAATGACATCTTGAAATTTGCAGGCAAATAGATGAAACTAGAAAAAAAATCCTGAGTAAGGTAATCCAGGCCCAGAAACACAAACATGGTATGTACTCACTCATAAGTGGATATTAGACATAAAACAAAGATAACCAGCCTATAGTCTACGACCCCAGAGAAGCTAAGTAACAAGGAGACCTCTAATAGAGGCATACATGATCCCCCTGAGAAGGGGAATTAGACAAGAACTCCTGAGAAAATTGGGGGAATGGGCGGAGGGCAGGTAGAAGGAAGGACAGAAGGAGAGCAGGGCAGTAGAAGGGAAGGGGAAAGGAGAACATGAGGGAACGGGATGGTTGAGATGGAGAAAGGACAGAAAGGGAGAGCCAGAGAAGAGATATTTTGAATGAGGGGGCCATTATGGGGCTAGCAAGATCTAGAACTAGGGAAATCCCAAGAATCCACAAGGATGATCCCAGCTAAGACCCTAATCAATAGTGCAGAGGGTGTCTAAACTGGCCTTCCTCTGTAATCAGATTGATGGCTACTTTAATTGTCATCACAGAAACTTTATCCAGCAACTGATGGAAGCAGATGCAGAGATCTACAGCTAGCATTGGACTGAACTCCCAGAGTCCTGTGTCAAAGAGAGGGAGGTGCGATAATGTGAGCAGAGTGGTCAAGACCATGATGGGGATACCCACAGAAACCCCTGACCTGAGCTAGTGGGAGCTCACTGACTTTGGACTGACAGTGGTGGGACATGCACTGGCCCAAACTAGGCCCTCTGAATTTGGGTGACAGTTGTGTGGCTTGGGCAGTCTGAGGGGTCACTGGTAGTGGGACCAGGATTTATCCCTAGTGCTTGAACTGACTCCCTGGAGCCCATTCTCTTTGGAGGAATACCTTGCTTAGCCTAGATATAGGAGGAAAAGGCCTTGGTCCTGCCCCAAAGTGATGTGTCAGACTTTGTTGACACCCATAGGAGGCCTTACCCTCTCTGAGGAGTGGATGGGGTGGGTTTGGGAGAAGGTAGGGGGAGCAGGATGTGGGGAGGGAGAGGGAACTGGGATTAGTATGTAAAATAAGAACAATTGTTTTAAAAAAATAAAGAAAGAAAAAGAAAAACTACACAGCACAATGACTATACAAATCATTTGTATCATTTCCCCAAGGTGATGTAAAAGACATATGGCTATTTTTAGTTTCTTAAACTAAAAGTGTTTTCCTCTTTCATTGGTTTTGATGAGTGCCTTGGTATCAGGGACTAGGGAGCATAATGGAAGATCTGTATTTTAGTAATGAAGTCATATTTACTTTTAACACCTCTTGCGTGCCCTTGAAAAAGTACCCTACAAGCAGAGAGAAGGAGTATGTATGGTCTTCATGTCGTGAAGCACAGGTAAAACCCAAGCCACTACCAAAGAAGCATTATGTCTTTGTAAGTCGAGCTATATTTAGAATTTAAATATTTCCATTTACTTAGAAGAACAAGATGACATGGGCACAAGGACAGTTTTGGTTTTATGCTGCAGCAGTTGCTGTATGTATCTAGAGGTGATACTGTTTATAGAAGAAAGAATTGTCCCAATAAGCCCCAGTTCTAAAGTTGTTATTAAATACCAGGTGACTTGGAATTTAAAAAGAAATGTCATATAGTTTTTCTTTTGGTATTTTCATGTATTACTATATCTAGCTTTTAAAAATCTCTTCACTTGCTAGGAGATTTCAATACCAAAAATTGTTGTAAGAGGTGTGGGCTCCTGTGTCCCATCTGCACCAGGAGCCGGGCAGGCTGTGTTCCCGGCACCCGGCTCCCAGCTCCCGGCTGCATGGCCACGTTCCCCTAAATAATTACACACAAACTGCATTCATTTAAATACTGCTTGGCCCATTATCTCTAGCCTTTTCTTAAACTAATGCATTTCTAGAAATCTGTGTTTCACCACAAGGTGGTGGCTTATCGGAAGATTCTAACCTATGTCCATCTCAGGCTGGTGAATCATGGCATCTGCATCTTCCCTTATCCCCAGCCTTCCATTCTGTCTACTCCACCCACCTAAGGGCTGTGTCCTATCCTACAGGCCAGGCAGTCTTCTTTATTAACCAATGAAAGCAACACAAAATACGGAAGAACTCTCCTACACCATTCCCTCCTACACCAAAAAATTTTAAAGGCAAAAAGCAGACTTCTTCCTGAAAGATTTTTTTAAATATTTCCACACAGGTAGGAGATATTACCTAATGCACACCTCTCTTTTCTCTATTGAAACTTCTCACACTTTACCCTTTGAGGCTAACTTCTACTTTAATCATTATTTGCTTTAACAATAGGCAGACTCGTGCTGTGGCTGGACAGTGTCTCACAGAAAAAGCCCTTCTTGGGACACCATGAGAAGAAAGGTGTGTTCTTGCATTTTGGCGAGTTGACTGAGAACCGGTACTACTAGGTTTGAAAACTGGGGCTAGGAAATTCTAGTCTTCAGTCTCAGTAGCATAGTGTCAAGGATCTGTATTCATCCATCCTGGATTCCATCAACTCTGCTACGGACTTTATAAAATTGCCCAAACTTGCCTTACTGTGGTCAAATCCTCTTTTACTTCTGCTGTGAAGTCATGGTGGACACACCAGTTCTCACTGAGGTGTACCTGTCTGTCAGTTGCACAGACATTAAGCATCTGGGCCCGGTTCCCGGGCGGCAAGGGTTGGGTAGCGATAGCGTGATGATGGCAGCCTTACTGCAGATACTGGAGGAGGCTGCTTTGGGCCTTGCATAACCATCAGTTCATTATCCATTTCATTTTTTCAGTTCCAACTTCTCTCCTTAGCACAACCCTTGTATTCCGGTATCTTTCAGACAATGTGGGAATCAGCATCTATGCTATGAAACTCAAACCTTTTCCCTCCCAAACTGTGTATCTTCCATGGGCTCCATCTGTGTCATGTGTAGTAATTCCTGCTCCATTTCTCTGTGTGTCCAGTGCCACTGGACCGTGTCAGCTGAGCCTGTTGCAAATCTTTGTGTTTCTCAGCCTTTTCCTCTCTTGATCCAAGGAATGGTTAGTGTATTAATTTCCTTACTGCTGCAGTGATGAAATATGAAAAAAGCAAATTAAAGAAGAAAGTGTTTATTTTGACTTGTAGTCTCAGAAAGATGGAGTAAAGCATGGTAGGGAAGGCACAGTGCCAAGAAGCTAGTTGATCCTATCTCATAGGTACTCAGGACACAAAAATCAAACAGGAAGTTTGCAAACAGGAAGTCCCTTCCTAGTAAAGTACTTCCTCCAGCAAGACTTGACCTCCTGTAGATTCCATATCTTTCCCTAACAACAACACTGTGGGGATTAAGTGTTCAAACACATGAGCCTAAGAGGAACATTTCATAATCAAAAACACAGCAGTTAGGTTTCCCCCATTGTTAAAAATATATGCGAACATATGAATGTGCAAACGAATGAATTTTCTTCAAGAAAAAGAGTAATGCTAGAAGTACACATTCACATGGTGTGGAATGTAATTCATGTGGTAGAGTGCTTATCTAGCATATGAAATGCCATGTGCTTAATTCCCAGCACTCCATAAACTTGGCTGTGATGGGGCATATCTGTAAAAGAAACATTTTGGAGATTGAGGTGGAAAAATCGAAATCCAAGGTCATCTTTGGCTATTTATTGAATTCAAGGCCAGCCTTGACTATATGAGACCCTATCATAAAGAATAAACACACACACATATATACATATATGTATATATATATACAAATTGTTAAGTTAATGTCTACATAGTAGTAATGGAAGTAATAAATAAAAGTCTATAGGAATATGCCATAGATTTAAGTGTAATTAGACTCAAAGTTCAATGTGCTTGGAAGTCCCCTTGAAACCTGTTAGAATGCAGGTTCACACTCACTTGACCTTCCATGGGGACTGGAGTTCTATGCTTCCAACAAGCTCCATGGATGCTGATGTTGCTGTTCTCTTCCATTGGGGACTGGAGTTCTATGTTTCCAACAAGCTCCACGGATGCTGATGTTTGAAGGAGGGTTCATCTGTATTTCTGTGCTTTGATTGGTTAATTAAAAAAAAGCTGCCTGGGCCATTTGATAGGGCAGGACTTAGATAGGCGGGGAAAGGAAAAGAGGACGCTGGGAAGACTGGGTCAGAGCCAGTCGCCATGAAGCTCCCGCCACAGATGGAATTACCATAGATCCGTCTGGTAAGTCACCCACCTCGTGGTGACATACAGACTTTTATAATGGGTTAGTTTATGAGGTGAGAGCTAGCCGGGAAGAGGCTAGAGATAATGGGCAAGGCAGTATTTAAATTAATACAGGTCTCATGTGGTTATTTCGGGCATAAGCAAGCAACCAGCCGCTGAGCGGGCCAGCGGCTGGGGGCTGGGTGCTGGGAACATACAACCCGCACACCTCTCCCTTAATTACAACAGATGTTGCTGGTCTCTTCCATGGGGACTAGCGTTCTGTGCTTCCAACAAGCTCCACGGATGCTGATGTTGCTGGTCTCTTCCATGGGGACTGGAGTTCTCTGTTTCTCACAAGCTCCATGGATGCTGATGTTGCCTATCTCAAGACCACGATTTCAGGAGCAATGCTTTAGCTTAAGAGCTCTCACTTCTCTTAATCTGCATCTCAAGGATCCTTTGCCCTGAAACTTTTCTTCCTGAAAGACGTTTCAAATCCGGCCCTTTAAAAAACAATTATTCCCAACATTGTGATGATGAAGGAAGTGAAGCAACCTTTCAGAGAGGGGAGCCATCCGTGTTTGTTCATGGTAGGTGATAACCTTTATTTTTATAGCAGAGGTAAAACTTCAATTTGCAAGAATCCCCGTGACATTAAATGACCTTTGGTAGACATGTAAACTTTTGAAAGGTTAGATGAAGAGAAGGAAGAGGAGGAGACAAACTCACCCTGGAAATCCAGATATGCAGGATAGGAACCTGAAAACATCTTCCGAACATCTGAAAAATCATGTTGTTCATGCTTAGCCACCCTTAGCATGTGAGCTTTTACTTCCAGCAAAGGACAGCAAAAAGGTCAGGCGATATTAACCACATTATCCTGGAAATAATGCATTTGTTTTCCTAGAACAATTGAGCTTCCTTTCATCGTTTGATTTTCAAAATGCAAAGAAATATCCCATGAGCTACAGAATTTGTTGTTTTTCTTATACAAAACCATTCATGAACTTCTTTATGTGAAAAAGATGAAGATGATATGTATGTGTGACTTCACCTTTTTCTTTTTACTTTGCAGTAGTTCTGAGGTTCTTCATGTTCCACATGTATATATTGTTTCATTAATATTAAAATGAAGATAAATAACCTGATACCTGCATGGCTTTAAGTTATTCTATATGACTAATAGTTCTCAAATGCTGTCTATATACTGTTACAAACTGCTTTAATAAGCATAACCTCATTATACCCTGGGACACAATTTGATACAGTGGCATGATGATTTAAGCATGGAATGTTCCCTCCATAACCTCTTGAATTGAATGCTTGCTTGGTTCTCAGCTTATGGTGATATTTTAGAAAATATTGGAAGCTTCCGGATGTAGACTCTTGCTGGAGGAAGCAGGCTCCCTGGGCCCTATTATTGCCAACCTTTTCCTATCCCTCTTTCTGCTTCCTGTTCACCATGAGGCCAGTAGCTTTGGCCACATGTTCCCACCACTGTGATGCTCACTACTGGTTTAGACTCCAGCAGCTGCCCATGACAGGCTGGACTTCCTGAAACCACAAATCAAAGTAAGCCATTCCTACTATTGGTTGTTTTATTTTTTTGCTCTTTGCTCTTTTGGGGGACCCACCACCCAACTCCCAAATAAATCACACAGAAACTTATTCTTACTTACAAATGGCCAGCCTTCGCTTGACTTATTTCTAGCAAACTTTCTTTAACTTAAATTAGCCCATCTACCTTTTGCCTCTGGGCTTTTCCCTTTTCTTACTTCTGTATGTATTACTTTCTCTTTCTTTTTTTCTTTCACTCTTACTCCATGACTGGGTGGTTGGCCCCTTTTTTTCTTACTCGTTGATCTCTCTTCTTCTCCTTCCATTTATTCTCTCTGCCTATCCTTTTTCCTGCCTTGCTATTGTCTAAACACCAATTTGGTGTTTTAGACAGGCACAGTTACATAGCTTTGCAGAGTTAAACAAATGCAACATAAAAGAATGCAACACATCTTTGCATCATTAAACAAATGCTTCACAGCATAAATGAATGTAACACATTTTAAATTTATCTTCTACAACACATTCTTCTCTTTAAGTTGTTGTTTCTGGTAATTTGACAGTGTTACTGATCCTGCCTTTACTCTAGGGCTTATAGTGGCTTATGTGTCCTAATCTTTACAACATCAAAAAGAAACCTTTATTTCTTAATAAATGTAATTCTGTAAAGAATTTACTACATGGTACCTGATGTTAATGACATAAGAATAGACAACTGTGTACAGCTTTTTGACATTGCACTATAATGTCCTCAACTGCAAACTTCCCACTCAAGGATGACACAATTGTCACTGGAAAAATGAACAACAATTTTATAGTGAGTTAAGTGAGTTGACAATTTTGCACAGGGTGCCATGGTGTGTGAGGGCCAGAGGCTGCAGGTTGGGCGTGCCTGGAAGAGCATCTCTGGGTGTAGAGGAGAGCAGAGTGTCAGATTTGACAGAGGTTCAGGTAAGCCTGTCACCAACTTCAGCACGGTGACAGAATGTTAAAAATGTTCAAGCGGAAAAGGACGTCCTAACTGATGGCTTCAGACAGACACAGGCAGAACTTTCTAAATGAAAAGGTGTTTGGGAGAAAGGAAGGCACTTCTGTAGTCACAGCCATCTTCTTTAGGTTGAGGATTTACCAGGGCAAGTCCACTGTGACAGCCGAAGATCTGCTTTATCAGACTTTCCAGAAACTTCTCTTCTGCCTGTCCCTTTTGTCAATTACTGTTCTATATAAGGGGGGAGAGGTGTGGGTTGTATGTTCCCAGCACCTGGATCCCAGCCACCAGCTGCTGGCCCGCTCAGCTGCTGGTTGCTTGCTTATGCACGAAATAACTACATGAGAACGGTATTCATTTAAACTCTGCCTGGCCCATTATCTCCAGCCTTTTCTTGGCTAGATCTCACATCTAAACTAACCCATTATAACAGTCTGTATGTCACCACGAGGTGGGTGACTTACTGGACGGTTCTAAGGTACGTCCATCTGCTGCGGGAGCCTCATGGCGACTGGCCACTTCCTTCTCTTTTCCCAGAACTTTCGTTCTGTCTACTCCACCCACCTAAGGGCTGACCTATCTTACAAGCCAGGCAGAGTCTTTATTTAACCAATCAAAGCACAGAAATACAGATGAACCCTCCTATTCCAAATTACCTCCTTTGAGTTCCTGTGTCTCATCTGGACTGCTGTAGCAGATTCTCAGTGGGTCTTGTTGACCCCTTTCTCACTGCTCACCTCTTTCCAGGCTCTCCTGATTCTCTGTTCACACTGGTAACAAAATTGCTGTGAGAAAACCTGATGAACGCAATTTTAGGAAGGAAGAACTTGGCTTAGCTCATAGCTCAGGAGTAGAATTCCTTCTGGTGGCAGGAGCACGAGGCCACTAGTCACATCGTATTCACATTCAGGGAGCAAAGCAAATTTTCAGTTAGCCTTCTCCTTGTATTTACTCCAGGTCCCCACCCCCACAACATGGCGCCACCCGCATTCAAGGTCGGCATTCAAATTCTTTCTCCTGTCAGCACTGCCATAGACACACAGAGGCATGTTTCCATGGTGATTCTAAACTCAGTCAAGTTGACCATTAGATTAACCATCACCCTCCATTGTTGCTTTACACGTCATATCCATCTGTGACTATGCCACGCTCAGAGGCGGGGCCCCACTCACAGGCTTTTCTCTGTGTGGCCAACAAGTTCCCTCACAGCTGGTCCTCTCTTCTCATTTTCCTTCATTGGCGCTAACCCTTGACTGTGTGCTCCAGAGATGCTGTAGTACATTTAGGTCCTCCACGGTAACCATCTGCATCCCTGTTACCCTTGACTGAAGTCTCAAGACCACTGTGGACACCATGAGTGTAGCCATGATCTGTCTTGGTTTCCCCCTCCTTCTCTTCTTCCTCCTCCTTTTTTGCCTCTTTCTTCTCCCCCTCTCTGAACCCAGCACAGTCCTTAGAAGTTGCTATGCAACTTGTATTGAATAAATAAATGACCCTTTATTTCTTCTTCTGCCTCCTGTGGTACTCTTAAGGTGTTTGCTTTATTTAGGCCTTATCTTTCCTCACTAGGTAGTGGAGGGATTGAAGTTTGTAAGTAAATTTATTTTTCATATTTGTAAGATGAATATGAAGTAAAGGGCTGAAATAGCGCTCAATAATTTTAAAATATTTATAATAATATTTAATTATTATTTGATGGTGGTGATCATGATGATGATGTGTGTGTATATGTGTGTGTGTGCACATGCACTTGTGCCTGACCATATAAGTTTATGTGCACTATATACATGCAAAAGCTTGCAGAGGCCAGACTAAGGAATTGGATCCCTTGGAGCTTACATTTGGCTGTGAGCCATTATTTGGGTGCTGAGAACCAAACCAGGTCTTCTCTAAGAACAGTAAGTACACTTGACCATTGAGCCAATCTCTCCAGCCCTTCAAACTCTTACAGAAATTCAATCTATGGCTTTCTCTTTTATTTACTTATTATTGGACAGATTCCACAAGATGGGAATCCCTCAGTCACATGTACAAACATTTTCGTTGATGATACACTCTTGCTCTTGGGGTTCCTGCCCTTCAGTGCAATGCTACAGAATTACAGTAGTCTGTGAATGTGTTTGACTTCCTTCCGTCCTCACGGTAGTTACACCGTTTTAGCACTCATTATTTCTAAGTAACCCGGCAGGATTTTGTATATGCCAAATGCTGGAGCACGTTGCTTTAAGACGTGTTTTCTCACCTTTTCTAAACTGCTACTTTGAAAGAAGGAAGGAGGAATCTGGGTGTAGAGGAAGGAAGTCCCGGGCCTCCTGGGATGGGCCGCCAGCTCTATCATGGCAGGCTCACTTGGAACCATTCGATCCGCAGGTCCCTGATTATATGTGAAAAGAGTCAGTCTCCAGCATAAACTGAGCCAAATGTTTTTCACAGAGAAGTCCAATCCAGGGAACAACTTACTTCCTTGGACAGATAACCGAGGTGGAAATTTCTAGACTTGCCTTGAGGTTATCAAGCAGCTTCTCAGTTTGCTGACCACTGGCTTCTGCCTGAGAGCAGTTGCTACCTATCGTAGGCGATTGTCTCAGCTGGCTACGTCCTCTACACCTCTTCGCAGTCATCTGCTCTGTCAGTCATTTGCAGTTACAGATCCATTTATGCGACACAGGTGTGGAAACATTGCTAAGAAAAGGAATGAGCTGGAGCAGCCTGCAGGGGTTGCCTCACGGGTGCTCTTTGAAGGGGTCCTGGGCTGTAATCAGAGGGGACATTTGAGACCTGAGCTGCTCAGGCAAGGGAAAGCGAAGCACCGGCATCTGGAATTTTAGGTCTCATCATACTTTCTGCTTGGATAACACATCAGGTTTGGCTTAGCCAGTGAAGCAAAAGCCTATATTTAATAAGCCAATAAAACGCCTGGGGCACCGCAGGCTGGGGCTAGAGGATAGGGGCTTGACTTTCCACTGAGCTAAAAAGCCGGTAATCGAGCCAGCATGACCCGATGAGACCTGGAGATTTCTGTGCAAAGAGTCCTGGCTTTTCATATTTTCTCCTCTCACATACAGCAGCTTCCAAAGGAGACCCGAGACTCCTCTGGAGAGCTAACTGCCGTCGCCTAAATTGTTTTTGATAACCCTTTGCTCTGAGATTCACAACTCACTGACATTCCACACTGGCACTGATCCCCCGGGGTAAATAATGGACACGGGGGTAACCCAGGTCCAAGGCTGGGGGCCTAAGACAGCCTTCTCCGATGTGCATCACTGGCTTGAAATAAAAACAAACCTTTTACCTTCAGAAATACACAGGGAGAGAAAAAGGCTAGTTTAAAGACCATTCGTACTATTCAAACTCGTCTGAAGGAACAGCTTTAGCGGCCAGATTGCTTCAGTAGAGGTATATTTAATACTTATTGAGGGGACATGCCCTCCACTGTTATACCCAAAAGTAATTTTCATAATTATCTAACTTCAAATGAGTGTCTTAAAACCTCAGTGAAGTAAAACATGACAATAGGCTAGTTTAATTAAAGTGTGGGCCAATAAGGCTGACAATGTGTTGGATTTGGTGTTTGATCTAAAATCCGATCCTATGGGAGGAGGGATGATAACAGTCACCCATATGCCCATACTCTGCTGAGGCTGTAAGGCATATGAGATATAACATAGATGAGAGATACCTTTGATTCCTACATCAGACATATAACCTAGTGTGAGCACTCTGCTCAAAGTTTAAGGATAATTGGCAAGAGTGAGTGAAGATGGCTCACCTAACCGAGCTGATGAAGCAAATTACACTGTGCGTCGGAAGAACTGCATGCTGTTTTGCTATTCACAAGAACATGTTCTGCCTCCGTATTCTTTGTGTAGCAATGACTGTAAAGCACTTAATACAGTCCTGGGGTCCCAAAGGATCCAAATGGATAGGCAGGAATGCAGTCTTCCAGGCTGTGTTCGCACCCTACGGATGTGTAGTCTGGCTAGTTGGGAAACGAACTCCGACTTGTTTCCCCAGCACCTCCTGTGTTTCCTACTCCTTTTGGCTCTCATTTACCATACGGTCTTTCACACAGATCCCATTTCACTTACATGTTTGGAGTCCTGAGAAGCAAAAGGACAAATGAAGGAGGCAAAGAATGAGCATTGCAGGAATGGCCTCTGGGTGGCCCTGCTCAGTCCTTCCGAGCTCTCAGCTGCCTGAACGTGGAAGAGAGTCTTGGCTCCACTATGGGTTTCCTCAGGCGCACTTCTGGTTTTCGTGTTTTGTTTTGTTTCATTTTGTTTGAGACAGGATCTTGCTAAGTAGTTCAGGCTGGCCTCAAACTCTTGACCCTCATGCTTAACCTTCCCAAAGCTGTTAATAGCAGATCAGCATGCGAAGCCACACCTCGCTTCACGTGTATGTGTTTATTTATTGGTGTGTGTGTGTGTGTGTGTGTGTGTGTGTGTGTGTGTGTGTGTGTGTGGTGAATGTACATGGCTGTGTGGCTGTGTTCATTTGAATGGCCAGGGTTAACAGCATGTGTCTCTACCCTATCGCTCCCACCTTATTTCTTGAGACCAGGTCTCTCACTGGCTGTGGAGCTCACCAGCTGGCTAAACTGTAGCATATGAGTGCTGGGGACCCAGCCTCTGTCCCTCCAAATGTCTGACTCTTTCGTGAGTGCTGGGGATTAGAACTCAGACCCGCATGCTTGCACAACTGGCACTTTGCCAATTAAACATGCTAAACACCTGAGCCCTGCCAATGCATTCTGAAGCATGCTTTTTTGTTACTGTTGTTCATGATTTAGGATGACTCCTTAGACTCCTTTTGCAGAAGGTACATATAATTATTTTTGCTTTAAAAAGCAAAACTGAGGTCTGGAGAGATGATTTGGAGGTAAATGCACTGGTTGCTCTTCCAGAGAACTAGGGTTTGATTCTCAGGAATCATACAGTAGCTTGCAACTGTCTACAACTCCAGTTCTAGATGATCTCGTACCTTCTCCTGATCTGTACACAGACACTAGATACACATGTGGTACAGAGACACACATGACACTAGATACACATGTGGTACTAAACATCCACACATAAAATGAAATAAATATTTTTAAATAAAACTTTATTACTAGTGTCAATTAAAAATCCAACTGAGTCTCATCACTGCTAACACTAAAATTAATAATTGATAGTGAATGACTGAAAATTCCCATATGTAAGAGGCAGAATTTTAAAGATATCCTATCAAGAATACCCATAATTAAACACCAATTAAGTGCTGCTATGAAGGGATTTTGCAAATGGCATTAAGACATTTATCAGCTGGCTATAAAATTAAGCGCTCACCCTGGCTGTGCAGGTGTGCCCAATGAAATCACTAGGCCTTTAGAAACAGGATCGGGTAGGCTGGGCTGAGGATGAGGATAGATCAGGGAGATGTGACAGAGGAGAAGGGTCACTTTGCTCTTGCTGGCATTGAGGATGGAGGAGAAGGTGACAAGCCAAGAGGTACAGTTGGCCCTGAGATGCCAAGAGTGACACCCTTAGGACTCAGGGAAACAGGGACCTTGGCTCTAAGAGCGAAGGAGCTCTGATGACCCGAATGAGCTTGGATGTGGCTTTGTCTCCCGAGCATCTGGAAAAGAACACTGTCCCTCACAGAGGACATCAGCCTGCTGATGCTGTGCAGAGATCCAGGAGACTTCTGGAAGCTGGGAGGTAATCCTTCTGTGTTGTTGAGGCCGTTTGTGCTTGTGTTGATCTGTTAGGACAAGGCAGGAACCTAAAATCTGCTCACCTGGGGAAACTCCTGTGCTTGGCCTCCAATTTGAAAATAACTGCTTGATTAAGACTCTTGCAAGTTCTTTGTCATTACCAATTTACAAACTTATGGAAAAGCTGAATTATTTTCTTGGTTTTGATTTTCTGAAGTAGAAATAAAAGAGACGGATGGTGTTATCAGTGTTTAAAATATATAAAAATACTTGGGACTGTGTAAGCGCTCACCAAGTGTTCAGTGACTAGCAGGTATCTTGAATTCTCTTAGGAGCTATTATCATTTACTAAAATGCTGTATGCCAGGTGGTGTGGTAATTACTCTTTAACTGTCCCCATCAGTGTCAATAGCAACCTTGTGAGGTAGACACAATCATTTTCCTCACTTTACAGATGTTGAAAGTGAGACTCAGCAGAAACATCTAGAAGCAGAAAGGCATTTTTAAAAGGAGAGGCTAGATGTGAATCTGAATGGTTTGATTCTACTGACGCGTTGAGACAGGTCTCACTGCATTATCCCGGCTGGTCTTAAATTTCTGGACTGAATTGATTCTGCCGCCTCAGCTCCCTGAGTAGTTAGGACCACAGGTACATGCCCAGCTCAATCTAGACTCATTGCTGTTAACTTCCTATATTACTCGAAATCTGGCCTCTTATTTTCCCCATTGAGTTAAACATCCATCATACTTTACCAAAATAACACAATGTAAGCAATAATTTTGTCAAAATTTAAGGAATTTCGTTAATAAATCATAACTGCTTATTAGTTGGTAGCCACTGAGTTTATACTGTGTGTCAGATGCTGTTCTAGGACTGCCCTTACAATAATTTCTGGTTTTATTTGTTTTACAGAATGATACTCCATGAAGTAATTGCTAGTAAAATCTGAGCTAGTACAGCATCACCAGGGCCATTATTTGGCTTGATCCTTGCAATGTTAGAGTTGAAAACCAGAATGGACAGATATATCCTATAAAAATTCAGTTTGGATATCAGAAAAACAAGAAATAGTTTCAATATTGGTTCTTTTTAAAATATTGAACAGAAACTATATTGAAATGTTTTTCAGCTACCTGAAAATATCCTTTTCAGTCGTCTTATTTGGCTACCCTAAATGTGGCTAGATAAAAGCCAAGATTCAGCCAGGTGTAGTGGCACAGTCCTTTCATCTCACACTTAGAGACAAACAGGTGGAGTTCTATGAGTTCAAGGCAAACCAGGGTACATAGTGAGACATACATCTCAACAAATAAAACATTAAAAATATGGCTATTGTTTGTAACTAATCAACTGGAAAAGTTCAGTTAAAAATAAGTGAAATAACTTGACTATAAAATATAATTTTGCTTGAGTGTATCTTAGGTTTTGTTTGTTTTTTTGAAAGAGGGAAAAAAGTATAAAGTTGGGTGGGCAGGGAGGTGAGGAGGACCTGGGAGGAACTGAAGGAGGGGAAAACATGATCAAAATGTAAGGACCATGTCTGGGTCCATGGTCCATGGTGCCAACAAAGGCCACACAGATGCCTGGTGTCTAGGCCACAATCTGCAGCCACATTTGTATTCAAAGTCCATGCCTTTCCCAGGTTCATGCTGATCTGAGTGGCCTATGCTGTCACCTGTGGCCATGGTGTCATTCAGTCTAGGGCTGCTGCTGAGAGCTATGTCTGGGTCCATTTTCCTATAGTAGCCAGGGTCCATGGTGATGTCTATGGCCTGTATTACCATAGGGGGTCATAAGAGCTATGTATGTTGAAATCTGAGAGCCATAATGAGCTAAGCCTGCCCCTCACTGGCCCTTAGATAACTGGTCCTGCCCTTTGCTGGACACTGCAGCAGAAGACTTGGTCCTGCCCCTGATGGGAAAACTGGGCCCACATTCAGGAGAGGTGGCCTCAACCCTTACCACAGGCATAGGAGAGTTGGCTTCCCTGCCATGGGCTTAGGAGAGCTGGCTCCTCCCTTGCCTGAGGTTTGCAGTTCCAGTGGCCCAGACTAACCAGCTCAGGTACCATCCAGACCCACATCCTGGGCTTTGGGTTGACCAACCCTAGCATCTACTCCATCTATAACTTGCTGGAGCATGTGAAAGGACCGGTCCTGCAGAATAGCCACAGAATCTCCATGACTTGGGACAGCAGCAGGATATTGGAGAGGCATTTTGATGAGGGTCCAGTGAGGATGGTGTGCCAGAGGCCTTGAACCAGACCAATGACTCACTATAATTAACACTTTGTGGATGGGGCTGATTGGACAAAAGTGTATTCTGTGTGACACATCGCAGCTCCCAATAAATGAAGAGGTGCTAGAAAGACAGAGGGGCGAGATGAGGTTTTGCTTGTTTTATTTTGTTTTTAATTAATTTTGAGGCATTTTCTTTTGGGGGAGTGTTGCAGGGGTGAGAGGTGTATATATAGAGGAACTGGGAGGTGAGCAGGATGGGGGTGTATGATATGAAATTCCCAGAGAATCAATAAAGAATCATGTTATTAACTTTTTTAATTAAGAAAGTAGTTTATAAATAGCTTGAATGTAAGGGATAAATAATTGCTTTATATGTGCAATATTGCTGATCATATAAAGCATTAAATAGGAACCTAAATCTGATTGAAGTAATTTTGCAAAAAGCAGGAAAAATATCTAGAACTCTATAGGTTTTACAGCTATTGACTGAGGCTCATTATAAAATACAATGAGCCAGATATCAATTAAATATAATGATGAAACTTGCTCAGAAATGCATGTCGTAATAAGTGGGAAAACCATGAGATGTGACAGATGTGGAAGGATTCTTGAAAACATGTATAGATACATTGGAAATTCAGATTTCTCTCTCTCTTTCTCTCTCTCTCTCTCTCTCTCTCTCTCTCTCTCTCTGTGTGTGTGTGTGTGTGTGTGTGTGTATGTGTGTGTGTTTGGGGATTGAACACTTGTGGAGGCCAGAAAACAGGTTCTCTCCATCCACCACATAGGTCCAGGGTATTAAATTCAGGTCTTGGTAGCCCATTGAACCAATTCCATGGCCCCTTGTTCATTTCTTATTGCTGTAATTGTGTATTTATTTCTCCTTCCTCAATCACTAAAGTAGATGATACTAGAGTGTGTAAGCTTCATTTACTGGGGCCCACTCTTCTCAGTCTCCTAGAGACAGTGACTTTCTCAACTGGCAGATCTGCACTTCTCTTTGCTTCTTGTGATTGGGTTTCCTTTGGAAACTGTGTGAAAAATAAAGGTGCAGTGGTAGTATGGACCCTGAGGTGGCCAAAGACCTTGAGTCTTATCTTGACTCTTCTTGTCCTTTCATTGTCATTTTCTCTAGGCCTTTTTGGTGAGGAGGGTTGGTGGCATCATGATCTGTAGCCCCACAGAATCGATTTAGCTGTTGCTACCTCAGTCTGTATTCCCATTGTCAATACCAGCTCTCTCTTCTCCCTGTACAGGTAGGTTTGCAAACCCTGAGAGGCAACTACAGGATTCCCATATGTAGTCAAGTGGGAACCTTCACCAGCAATAGGTCAATAGGCTTTGCTGCACTTTGCTTCAGGGAATCTCAACACCCCCTCTTTCCCATCACTATTCTGGTCATCTCCTGGCAAGTGCTCCTCAGGAGCAACCTCAGTGGTTGAGGCTGGCTGCATAATTACTGCTTGAACTGGAGCCGTCAGCTGTCTCTGCACCCTTTCTCCTTCATCAACACGGGCCTCTCTAGCTCCTATATTACAAAGGTACTTCTTGGGTGTCATTCTCTGGGCCATATGATGTAAAAATACATTTCCCTTGATGTCATTCCTTTTAGAGAAACCATATCCATTTATTTCCTTGAGCCATTTTACTGTTCAGCAACCCTTCTATGGAAGGATGACCTGCTGGACATGCATTGTGAATGGAAGCTACCCTGTGTTCTGCTGGCTGCACCCCTGAGGTGGTATGTGATATTGGATTCCCCTCTGTATGCTATGAATACATTTTATTGCCATTGGTTAATAAAGAAGCTGCTTCAGCCTATGCAGGGCAGAGTGTAGCCAGGCTGGAAGGGATATGGAGAGAGTAGGTAGAGTCAAGGAGATGTCATATAGCTGCTGGAGGAGAAAGATACCTGGAACTTTTCCAGTAAGCCACAACTTCATGGTGATACACAAAGAGAAATGGGTTAATTTAAGATGTAAGAGTTACTTAATAAGAAGCCTGAGCTAATAGACCAAGTAGTGTTGTAATTAATACAGTTTCTTATTGGTGGAGACACTTGTTTATTTTTGGCTGCCCGGACCACGGAATAATCATTTGGAAACTATATTATTTGCAATACTGTCTGACTAACAGCCTAAGCATATTTTTAGCTAGCTCTTATATCCTGAACTAACCCATCTCCATTAATCTGTTTATTGCCACGTGGCTTACTGGGAAAAGTTCTATCTCGCATCTGTCTCTGTCTGTCTGGGGCTACATGGCTTCTCACTGACTCCACCCATTTTCTCATATCTTTTGCAGCCTGGCTATATTCTGCTAAGCTACTGGCCAAAACATACTTATTCATTAATCAATAAAAGCAACACATAGGCTTGGCGGTGGTGGCGCACGCCTTTAATATCAGCACTCGGGAGGCAGAGGCAGGCAGATCTTTGTGAGTTCAAGACCAGCCTGGTATACAAGAGCTAGTTCCAGCGCAGGCTCCAAAGCCACAGAGAAATCCTGTCTCGACAAACAAAAAAAAAAAAAAAAAAAAAGCAACACATAGACACAAGGACTTCCCACACCAGTTTCTTCGTGATTATTTCAGGTCTGGGCAGACAGGAAATGAAAATGCAGTCTCCACTTACAGGTATAGGAGTAGCAGACAGCTGCTGTACCTCTGCCATGCTGTTCTGAATGCAGCGACAGTGACTGGGGCAGCTGTAGCTGCTGCTGGATGCTCTGAGCGTGTGATGCAACTAACTGGGAGTTTTACATATCCATTCTCATTACTCATCACACCGGATTGGGTGTTTCAGGCACTCTAGAGATATAGAGCATGTGGGCAGGTATGCATAGGCTATATACAAATCTTATGCCAGTTTAGACACAGGTCTTGAGAATATGCATATTTTAGTGTTTGGGATCCTGGAAGTAATCTCATATGGATGATAAATGACAACAGCATTATGTAACTATTAATCATATAGATCTACATGAAAATAAACTTGAAGGTCTACTAATCTTTAATAGAAAAGTGTTGTGGACTTCTTCTTTGAAGGATGAACCTTTAATGCAACTACACTGTTTGATGATAAAGCATATTTGTTGATGACATTCCATGATTCTGTAAGGGTGGTATCCTTTCTGTAGGACTTTGCATGCTTATAAGCTATAAGAGGAGACATCAGAATACCTCTTCTATATTGGTTAATATTCTAGAACAAAACTGACTTCTTTTATAATCAGTGGAAAACATGATAAAGTTTTTATTTGGGGGCAAGATGTACCTTTGGAAGCTAACCTTGGTGCAACTTCATTTCTCTTTAGCTTTCTGGCTTGCCACTTCCCACACTGTGTGGGCGGATTGGTTTTCACTTAATGATTTTACTGCTAAGTTAAGCATGTTCTGAGATGATGCTATGGAAAGTGGTTCCTGAGGCAATAGTAGCTGAGAGCTTAAGAGACTCTGCCAGTTCTACAGGGTTGTTCCATCTTATTGAATGAACTCATGGAAGTGCAAACCTGCTCTTTTACTACGTGGGTGGAATTACTTTCACCCTACTCTATTTCCTGCTCAAAATAATGCTGACTATTTTTTTTTAGGTTTTCTCTTATTGACATATATGATTTACAGGTTATTGATATGTTGAATTTTTAAAACTTTAATATAGTTAATACTTTGTGTGGGTATAAAGTCAAATTCCACACTACTGAGCTCATTAAGGTAAATTATCTTCGTGCATATAGAAGTTTGTCTCAAGACCTATGTCACCATCTGCTTGAAAGGAAATACTTCCATTTTACTAGGTGTTGGCTTAGTGATAAACTAAATAAGTACATTTTATCTCACTTCAACACATTAACTCTTTATATCTCATCATGCTTATCTTTTAGTAGACAAGGGATGTGCCTGAGTCCCAGTTACCAAGAGGAAAATTGATTATAAATGATAAGTGACAGTTGGGGCTCATGTTTTTTGAAGGTTCAAGTGAATTTGATTCAAATGCTCATTTGCCAGTTGATGTGCCTTCAGATTCTCTATAGAATTACAGTGGCTTCCAAAAATTATTTTCTTACAGTCACCCATATTCACATCTGTCTGTTTGGAGATCTTCCCCTACTTCACACCTCCATATTCCTGTGTAAAGTCCAGGTAGGTAGGAATGTGACTGAGGGGTGTGGATTTAGGTCTCGGTCTTCAATTCTATTTCATTGATCAACATGTCTATTTTTATGCCAATACCATGCAGTTCTAATTACTATAGCTCTGTAGAACCATTTGTAACCAGGGTTGATGATACCCCAGCAGTTCTCTTATTATTCAAGATTGTGGTAGCTAGCCTGGGTTGTTTTTTTTTCAATATGAAACTGAGAATTGTCCTTTCAATATCTTTTTCTGAGCTTAAATGGTTTCATCAGTAATCAGTGATGCTATGAGTCCAGCTCACCACAGTTCATCTTCCCATCCTTGTACTCACCTCCATGCTATTGATTCAATATGCTTTGCATCACATATTCTTGTGACTCTATTTCACTGGGTTCAATTCTAATTTTTGTTAGTCAACTCAACGTGATAGGAGTCATGACTGGCCTAACGTTTAGCCCTTTCCTCAATAGGAGAACACGGTTTTCTGTTTCTATGCAAGTCCACAAGCTTTGATCTGTAATCTGAGCTCCCTTTTTTATGTTCATGGTTTTGAATAATAAGCTTTACTTTCTGACTTGTGCCTGCCTATCTTCTGATCTTTTGGCATGACATTCATATTCTCTTAGTGATCACATAAGAAATGTATGTGTAATATTTGAGATTTAACTAGGCAGAGTCTGTTTAAAGCACTAGACATGTTTGGTTTCCTCCTTTCATGCTATAAGCAAACATAGCTACAGTTCATGATTTTCTATTTGTTGATGATTCTTCCACTTGATCCAAACTTAAAGCAAGATTTAAAGGAGGTACATATGATGGAGTATGATCCATTAAATGAAAGTTAGGTTTAAGATGAGAAATAATTTATTTTTCTATACTAAATAAGAAGAAAGATGAGAAATATTTTTTCTATACTAAATAAGAAGTGCTAACTGGGATGAGGAGTACTTTTGTTTTCTTTTTTCTTGTCTCTGGGTTTATAGTATATGGTGAAATCATGCAGTTGCATTCTCTGTTTTGTGGAAATGTGTTTCAGGCAAGGCATCACTCATGCCTCCAGGTAATGTCTATGGGGTTTTGTGAGTCGTAATGAAGCATCCTATTGATTATATGATGGAAAATCAATTCCAAAATCACCCAGGTCCTTAACTCCAGAATGTGTCCTGTGAGTTCAGTGCTGGCTCTTCATCATTGTGATTAATGTCCAATTACTGGCCTGGTGAGCAATCTTCAGGAAGTAATTGTGCCTTCCTTCCTTGCTTTCATGTACCCTGAGGATTTTCCCATTTCCTTGCTCATGCCGGGCAGCAAGGACGAAACACAGCTCTCTTGTTTACTAGATTGAATCTGTGCTCCTCATCCCTCTAAGAAAACCATGCCCCACAAATGCTGTGCAGTTTGTCCCTGTCTGAAGATGCCCTGAGAAAGATAAGTGGGGGAAAGAAATCCTTCGCTTCCTTTGTGTGCAATAAGCAGACTTGGACATTGAAAACAAAACTCTCTCCTAGCAAGGGAAGAGTGAACTGGAAAGGATGGAAGGGGATAATGTGGGAAATTTGTCAGAAACCGCCAACAGGGATTGTACTCATAACACCAACCAGATCTCTGTGTGTACAATTGAAAATAACTCATAAAATGTTTTGGATCCTATAAATTTCCTAAAGGGACATAGGACATGGGCATTGGGTTGCCGAGAATTTAATCCATATGTCTAAAATGTAAAAATCAGTAGATGTCTGGACAATTTTGAATGTGCCTTAATTAATGCTTATTGATTCCCTTTGATCTGCTAGCATTCTCCTGGTGTCACATATACAGTCTTCACATGTGTGAAGGATGAAGGAGAGGTAATATGAGTATATATAATTTAAAAACTATCTTTCTTTCTTTCAAAGAGTTCTTTTTGCTATGTAGTCCCTTAATTCTCTCCCTTTCTTGAAGAAAACATTTCAAGATGAGAAGGAAAGTAATGTCTCTGAGCTATGCTAGAGTGGTAGGTGATAGGAGACTCTCAAAGATGGGATACTTTGGTTGTGGCTTCCTGCATAAGACCTGAATCCAATCAAGACAATCAGTAATTCCACCATGGGTGGAGGAGTTGATCATGAGACCCCACCCCTAGCCAGGAGTTATTAGCAATTGATGGCTGCAGGGAGAGGGGAATCATTTTTCCCCAGAGACGTGGCCACTGGTATGTTGCCCATACTCTTGCATAAGCACAAATTTGATTCAGTGGACTATTTAAAAAATAGTAACAAAAAAAGAAGAAGATAAGGGTGGAAAGGGTGCACACTGGGTCTCTGGAAGACTGAGAGAAAGAATTAGAGGTAAATATAATCAAATACATTGTTATATATGTATAGGTGCTCCTAGCAAAAGAGTCAACTGGAAAGGATGGAAGGGGATAATGTGGGAAATTTGTCAGAAACCACAAACTGGGATTGTACGCATGAGACCAACCAAATCTGTGTGTACAATTGAAAATAACTCATAAAATTCTTTGGATCCTATAAATATGTGGTCTCCTGTGCCCACGCATCCAAGGCTACTTCCCACTTTCTCTTCTATGAGGTTCAGTGTGGCTGGATTTATGTTGAAGTCTTTTATTCATTTGGACTTGGGTTTTGTGCATGGAGATAGATATGGATCTATTTGCATTTTTCTATATGTGGACATCCATTTATGCTAGCACCATTTTTAAAGATGCTTCCTTTTTTTCCCATTGTACAATTTTGGCTTTGTTGTAAAAAATCAGGTATTTATAGGTGTATGGATTAATATCAAGGTTTCAGTTTGATTCCATTAGTCCATGTGTCTATTTTTTATGGCAATTCCAAGCTGTTTTTATTACTACAGCTCTATAGTAGAGCTTGAAGTAAGCGATGTTGATGCCTCCATAAGTTACTTTATTGTACAATATTATTTTGCTTATCATGCATTTTTTGTTTTTCAATGTGAAATCGAGTATTATTCTTTCAACGTCTGTGAAGAATTATATTAGGATTTAATAGAGATTTCATTGAATCTGTAGATTGCTTTTGGTAAGACTGCCATTTTTACTATGTTGATCCTACCTATACAAGAGTATGGGAGATCTTTCCATTTTCTAGTATCTTCTTCAATTTTTTTCTTTAAAGACTTTAAGTTCTTGCCATACAGGTCTTTCACTTGTTTGGTTAGTTACTCCAAGATATTTTATGTTAATTGTGACTATTGTGAAAGGTGATGTTTCTCTGATTTCTTCCTCAGTCTATTTATCATCTGTATATAGGAGAGCTACTGATTTTTTTCGAGTTAATCTTATACCCTGCTACATTACTGAAGGTGTTTATCAGCTATAGGAGTTCCCTGGTAGAATTTTTGGAGTCACTTACTTATACTTATTTATACTATCATATCATCTGCAAATAGTGAAAGTTTGATTTTTTCCTTTCCAATTTGTATCCTTAATCCCCTTTTGTTGTCTTAATGCTGTACTGAGAACTTCAAGTCCTATACTGAATAGATATGGAGAGAGTGGCAGCCTTGTCTTGTTCCTGATTTTAGTGGAGTCACTTTGAGTTTCTCTTCATTTAGTTTGATGTTGAGTGTTGGCTTGCTGTATAATGCCTTTATTATGTCTAGGAATATTCCTTATATCCCTGATCTCTCCAAGATCTGTATCATGAAGGGGTGTTGGATTTTGTGACAGGCTTTTTCAGCATTTAATGAGATGACTATATGGTTTTTCCCTTTCAGTTTATTTATATGTTGAATTACATTGGCAGATTTTCCTATGTTGAACCATCCCTGCATCTCTGGGATGAAGCCTATTTGATCATGGTAGATGATTTGTTTGATGTGTTCTTGGATTCGATTTGCCAGTATTTTATGAGTATTTTTGCATTGAGTCTTTGAGTGATTTGGGTACCAGGGTAACTGTAGCCTTCTATAAAGAGTTTGGCAATGTTCTGTTTTTATTGTGTGGAAAATTTGAGAAGTATTGGTATTTGCTCTTCTTTACGGTTCTGGCAGAATTTTGTGCAGAAACCATCTGTCCTTGGGCTTATTTTGGTTGGGGAGACTTTTGATGACTGCTTTTTGAAGGGGTGTGGTCTTGACCATTTTGGCTTGTGACCACACCCTGCCATTAGCTAATTATGCCACCCCTCAATTAATTAATGGGGCTGGACCACCAGGTCCCAAGAGAGGTATAAAATGGTAGGCCCACGTGAAAAGGCTCTCTCGGCGCGGATCACCGACCTGCCTGCTTCCTTGGGGGAGCGCTCTCTCTGGTATAGTAATCTGTGTGTATTTTGGCCTTTTATTAAACTGTGTGTCCTAAATAGAATTGTCACACTTGGTGCCCAACGTGGGGCCTTTTGGGACCCCCCCAGCCGGGTGGGGCTGTATTTCTCCCCAGGGTGAGGCCCTGTTTCCCCCTCTTCAGCCCCATTGCGTTTATTTGTTGTGTTTGGGATTTTCTGAAATTTAGGGCTGGTTCTGAGTCTTTTCTAGCCGGTTTCTGCGACCTGCCCCACCCAGCTCCACCCAGAGCGGGACAGCGGCTCGCTCCAGTTTGTTGCTGGTGTCCTATGTACATAACACACATCCGATCCCATATGGGTCTGCCAGGTCCTCTAGCACAAGGTAATGCAGAAAGTGACCAATTATTTATTGGATCTTGATTTAATTTTGGTATGTGGTACCTATCCATAAAATTGTCCATTTCTTTTACATTTTCCAAATTTGTGGAGTACAGCTTTTTGAAGTATGATCTAATGATTTTCTGGGTTTCCTCAGTATCTGTTGTTGTGGCCCACTTTTTTAATTCTGATTTTGTTAATTTGAATATTCTCTCTCTGCCTTTTGATTAGTTTGGGTAAGGGTTTGTCTAGCTTGTTGATTTTCTCAAAGAACCAGCTCTTTGTCTCATTGATTCTTTGTATTGTTCTCTTTGTTTCTATTTTGTTGATTTCAGCCTTCAATTTGATTATTTTCTGTTGTCTACTTCTCTTGGGTAAATTTGTTTTCTTTGATTCTAGAGCTTTCAGGTGTGCTGTTAAGTTGCTTGTGTGAGATTTCTCCAAATCCTTTATATAGGCACTTAGTGCCTCTTAGCACTGCTTTCATGCTGTCCCATAAATTTGGGTATGTTGAGCTTTCATTATCATTGAATTCTAGGAAGTCTTTAATTTCTTTCCTTAACCCAGTTTGATTCAGTTGAGCATTGTTCAGTTTCCATGAGTTTGTAGGCTTTATGAAATTTGTGTTGTTGTTGAATTCTAACTTTAAGTCATAATGATTTGATAAGATATAAGTGGTTATTCCACTTTTTTGTATCTGTTGAAGCTTGCTTTGTTACTGAGTATGTGTTTAATTTTAGAGAAGGTTCCATGAGGTGCTGAGAAGAAGGTATTTTTTTTGTGTTTAGGTAAATGTTCTATAAATGTCTGTTAAGTCCATTTGTGTAGGTAGAAGGCTGTTAGTTCATTCCTGGCTGCTCAGTCCCCAAATAATCACACAGAAACTATATTATTTGCAATACTGTTTGACTAATAGCTTAAACATGCTTCTGGATAGCTCTTATATCTTAAAAACCCATTTCTAATTATCTGTGTATTATCACGAGATCATGACCTACTGGCAAAGTTTCAGCGGGCTATAGCGAAGGAATCTGTCCCCGGTGGCGGCTACATGGCTTCCTCATGACTTTGCCTTCTTTCTCCCAGCATTCTGTTTAGTTTTCCCATCTAGCTCTATTGTATAAGGCATGGGCCAAAAGCAACTTCTTTATTAATCAATAGTAATCAAACATTTACAGCATACAGAGGAGAATTCCACATCACATTTGAGTCATAACATCTGTTAGTTCCCTTATTTCTCTGTTATGCTTCTGTCTGACAGACCCATCCAGTGGTGAGAGTTGGGGTGCTGAAGTCTCCCACTATTAGTATATGAGGTTTAATGTGTGATTTAAGCTTTAGTAATGTTTCTTTTACAAATGTGGGTGCTTTGTATTTGAAGCATAGATGTTCAGAATTGAGACTTCATCTTGATGCTTTTTTCCTGTGATGCATATGTAATATGATTAATTTTAGTTTGAAGTCTATTTCATTAGATATTAGGATAGCTACACCAGTTTGTTTCTTTTGTTCATTCGATTGGAAAATCTGTTCCTAACTCTTTATTCTGAGGTAATGTCTGTCTTTGTGGTTGAGGTGTGTTTCTTGTATGGAGTAGAAGGATGGTTCCTCTTTTAATATACTTCTTATTACCGTGTGTCTCTTTGTGTCTCTTTAGAGGTGAATTGAGTTCATTGACATTAAGATACATTAATGACCAGTGATTGTTAATTCCTGTTATTTGTGGTTTTGTTGATGGTGGTGGTAGTTTTTGTGTTTTTCCCTTCTTTGTTGTTTGCTTCTGTGAGGTTATCTATTGCCTGTGTTTTCATAGATGCAACTAACTGGAGTTTTCCTTCTAGTACATTCTGAAGAGCTGGATTTGTAGATATGTATTGTTTAAATCTGGTTTTGTCATGGAATATCTTGTTTTCTCTATCTATTTTACTTAAAGGCTTTTTGGGTATAGTAATCTGGGCCAGCATCTGTGATCTCTTAGTTTCTCCAGAACATCTGTCCAGGACCTTCTGGCTTTCAGAGCTTCCATTGAGAAGTCAGGTGTATTTCTGATAGGTCTTCCTTATATGTTACTTAGCCTTTTTGCTTTGCAGCTCCTAATATTCTTTTTTTATTCCATATGTTTAGTGTTTTCATTACTATATGGTGAGGAGGTTTATTTTTCAGTCCAGTCTATTTGGTATTCTGTAAGCTTCTTGGACCTTCATAGGTAAATCCTTATTTAGGTTGGGAAATTTTTCTTCTATGATTTTGTTGAATATATTTTCTGTGCCTTTGAGTTGGAGTTTTTCTCCCTATTATTCCTCTGTTTTGTCTTATCATGATGTTCCAGATTTCTGGGATCTTTTGTGTTAAGAATTTGTTGTATTTAGCATTTTCTTTGACTGATGAATCTATATCCTCTATCATATCTTCAATGCTTGAGATTCTCTCCTCCATCTGTTGCATTCTGTTGATTAAATTTGAATCTGTAGTTCTTGCTCATTTACCCAGATTGTTCATTTCCAGAATTCCATAGGGTTTTTTTTAATTGTCTCTACTTCAATTTTCACTTCTTGAACTGTTTCCTTCACTTTTTTGCTTTTTTCTTGGTTTTCTTAAGGAATTTATTGGTTTTTTTCACCATTTGTGTGGTCTTTTCCTCAATTTCTTTTTTCTTTCTTTTTTTTCTGTTTTTTTCGAGACAGGGTTTCTCTGTAGTTTTGGAGCCTATCCTGGAACTAGCTCTTGTAGACCAGGCTGGTCTCGAACTCACAGAGATCCTCCTGCCTCTGCCTCCCGAGTGCTGTTTTCCTCAATTTCTTGAAGGGAATTTTTCATTTCCTCCTTAAGGGCTTCTATTATATTTACAAAGCGGGGAGGGTAAGTGGGGGAGTGGGACGGAAGTGGGAGGAGGGGAGGAGTTGGAAATTTTGAATAGTATTATTTATAAAGGAAAAAAAATAAAATGTTTGAATTTAAAAAATTTGTTAAGGCCATTTTCTTGTGCTTCATCTGTGTTGGGATGTTCAGGTCTTGCTATTGTAGAACTACTAGTTTCTGGTGCTGCCACATAGCTCTTTATATATTTAAATGTATGTTTACACTGCCCCTACCCATCTCTTTCTCCAGTCGGTGCAGGTGGAGCCCGTGCCTCCAGAGATCTCTCTTCCTCCAATCTGTGCAGATGGGGCCTATGGCTCCAGTGACCAGGGATGGTTGGTGCATGTGGGGAAGGCTGCCTGGTCACCGGGGAGGTTCAGAGATTTAGTTCATTGTCATGACAGGAAGCATGAAAACACACAGGCAGATATGGTGTTTCAGAGGTACCCAAGAGTCTGTATCCAGATTAGCAGGAAGCAAGAGAGAGCCACGTTTCATTCTACATGTTGATACCCAGTTTTCCAAGCACCATTTGTTGAAGATGCTTTCTTTTTCCACTGTGGAGTTTTGATATCTCTCGTTAGTTCTGGCTGTTCTAGAACTCCTTATATAAACCATATTGGCCTTGAACTTACAGAGATATGGTATGCCTGTCTCTAGTCTCTATCCCTTTACCCACACCCCCATCCCCACCACCAGTGCTGATATTATAGGCAT
Organism: Dicrostonyx torquatus; assembly: GCA_028555095.1. Lineage (NCBI taxonomy): Eukaryota > Metazoa > Chordata > Mammalia > Rodentia > Cricetidae > Dicrostonyx > Dicrostonyx torquatus. Next base: position 3,457,661 of record JAQHUG010000074.1, read on the forward strand.
GTGCTTCCAGCTCAGCCTTAGCTGAGTGGGCTTATATCTGTGTAATCTAATTTTTAAAATGTATTTATTTTTATTTTATGGGCATTGGTGTTTTGCCTGCATGTATGTCTGTGTGATTATGTCAGATCCCTGGAACCAGAGTTGTAGACTGATGTGAGCTTCCTTGTGGGTACTGGGAATTGAACCCAAGTCCTCTGGAAGAGCAGCTAATACTGTCAACCTCTGAACTATCTCTCCAGCCCCTAGGTTCTCTATTCTGTTTGGTTGATCTGTTTGTCTGGTGTGTATATATGTGTGTGTGTCCGTGTGTACATGTGTGCGTGCATGTGTGCATGTGCATGTGTGTGTATCTGTGTGTATGTGTACCAGTACCTGGCTGGTCTTCTTTTTATAGCTTTGTAGTAGAACTTGAGATAACATATGGTGATACTTGCTCAGTATTCTCTGTTCAGAATCATTTTTGGCTATCCTTCATCATTTGTGCTTTCATATACATTTTCTAATTATTTCCTTTGTGTCTGTGAAGAATGACCCTGGAATTTTGAATGAAATTGAATTACATTTTTAGACTGCTTTTGTTAAGCAAAGACATTCTGAATGGAACTCTGATAGCATGGGAAATAAGACCAACAACTGATAAATAGGAACTCATGAAACTAAAAAGCGGTTTTACAGCAAAGGAAACACTTGTGGCCTACCAAAGTTAAATCAGGATCATATATAATTATATCGTATATAATTATGATATAATATATCATATATAATTATATATATTATATCTAAACAAGCAGATCCATAATATGCAATGATTAAAAATGTAATGAAATTGCTCCCGACAAGAGCCCAGGCAGCTGGAGAGGTGGCTCTGCAGTTAAGACCTCATACTGCTCCTGAAGAAAACACAAGCTTGCTTCCCAATTGGGAGACACACATCTGTCTGGAATTCCAGTTCTGGGTGTATCTGACACTTCTAGACTCCACGGACTGCACTCATATGCCCATAACCACCATATAACTTAAATAAAATACACCTTAAAAAGGAGGTAGGGATCCCAGGACCTGATGGGTTGACTGCTGAGTTCTCCCAAATTTTTAAAGGAGAGCTAACAATGTCCTTCAAAATCTTCTTCTAAATTGAAAAGGAAAGGACGCTATATTACCAAACTTATTCCATGAAGTTAGTATTATTCTGATACAGAAATTCATTACAAGGAAAAAATAATCATAAACTAATTTCTTTGTTGTTACTTTCAAAAATTCTCAATAAAATTTTTGCTAGTCATGTTCAAGTGCACATTAGGAAAATCATAGAGCATGACCCAATTGCTTTCATTTTAGGGATACAAGATTATTTCAGTATAAGCATATCTCAACATAATAAAGGTTATAGTAACAAAAGCATAACCAACATAATATAAAGTGGGGTAACGGAAAGGATTTCCTCTGAGATATGGAACAAGACAAGAGTGACCAGTCTTGCCACTATTACTCAATATTGTGCTTGAATTTTTATCTAGAGCAATAAAATGAGACAAAAGGGACACAAACAGGAAAGGAAGTTTGCATGCAACATGGTCCTGTGGTTAAAAGACCGTAAAGACCCCACCAGAAAGCTCTTAGTCCTGAGAGATAAGTGCTTTTTAGCAAACTTGAAGGGGAAAACCAGTAAATTAACTTGGTGAGAGAAAAATAAGGGGAAAAATCTACCCACAATAGCTTTTTAAAATATATGTAAATAAACCTAATCAAATAGATGAGTGACCTCTATGAAAAATCTTTAAGACTCTGAAGAAGACACTAGAAGATGGGAAGAACTTCCATGTTTGAGGACTGGCAGAATTAATATTGTAAAAATCATTATCTTGTCAAAAGTTATCTAAAAATGTAAGGTACTTTCCATCAAAATTGCAAATACACTCATCACAGAATTAGAAAAGGCAATCCTAAAATTTACATGGAAGCACAAAAGTCCCTAAATAGCCAGTGCAATCCTAAAAAGAAAAAATGCTGGGGGTATTATAATACTCTGTCTCAAACTACATTATAGAGTCATGGTAATAAAAACAGCATAACACTGGCACAAAAGCAGCCATACAGACAACAGCAAAGAAAACCCAGAAACACTCTCACAAAGCAACAGCTGCTTAAGTCTTAAAATACAATATTTTATTGTCTGAGAATGTCATATAGTATATTTTTATCATGTTAATCTATTTCCCCCAGCTCCTTTCATATCCAACTTCTCTACCCTTCCCTCTCCACTTACCTAATGGAGTTTTCTCCTTTATGATTTTCCCCCATCAAGTCCACTTTGTTTTTCCAAACTACTCCTAGGAATGGGGCTTACCCTAGAATGTGATCAATCCATCCGGGGTCACACCATTAGAGAAAATTGACTTTCCCTCTCCCAGCAGCTATCTAATCCCTCAATAGCCCCGCAGCTAGTGGCAGGATTTCATACCCACCTTATCCTTTCCAGGCTGAGATTTTGTCTGGTTTGAGCTTGCACAGGTCTTGCTGTCATAAGAACTGTGAATTCATATTTGTAAATGCCCTGTCATATCTGGAAAATTGTTTCCTTGATGTTATTCATCTCCTCTGGCTCTTACAATCTTTCTTTTCCCTCTTTTGAGAAGATTCCTGAGCCTATCGGGGGAGGGGCATAATTGTACATCCTATTTAGTACTGAGTGTTCTGCCATCTCTTACTGTTGCACATTAACCTAGTTGAGGGTCTCTGGGCTAACTGTCATCTACTGCAGGGAGATGTTATTCTAATGAGGGTTGAGAGATGCACTGATACATGAGTACAGCAGGCATTCCTTAACCTAGTCTACAGATCCAATTCCAGGGCAACCAAGGCTACACAAGACAGGAGAATCCCTGTCTTTAAACCCCAAAAAGAAAAAAAAAGAAACAATTTTAATCATATATCAGAATAATACTGTTAGGTTCTCTCCTAAGGCTATCTAGCCACAGGTTCTTGGCTCCATTAAGAGTGTCATGATGTAGGATTCCCCTCTCTATGCTATGAATACCTTTGGTTAATAAAGAAACTCTCTTGGGCCTGGCAGGGCAGAATAGAACCTGGCAGGGCAGAATAGAGGTAGGAGGGGAAAACTAAACTGAATGCTGGAAAAAAGAAGACAGAGTCAGAGAGAAGCCATTGAGCCTCCAAAAGGGAAAGACGTGAGCTGCCAGCTGGAACCTTGCTGGTAGGCCATGAACCTCATGGTGAAACATAAAATAATAGAAACAGGTTAACCAAAAATATAAGAGCTAGCTAATAAGAAGCTAGAGCTATTAGACCAAGGAGTTATTTAATTAATACAGTTTCTGTGTGATTATTTCGGGGCTGAGCAACTGGGAATGAACAACTTATTTATTTATTTTCCAGTTTATTATGAATGGGATTGCTTTCCTAATTTTTTTCTAAACAGGCTTATCATTTGTATATTGTAAGGCTACTAATTTTTTGTGTGTTAGTTTTGTATTCTGATACTTTGCTGAATAGATCAACTGTAGGAATTTTCTGGTGGTATCTCTAGGATCTATTATATATAGAATCATATGTATACAAATAAAGATAATTTGACTTCTTTTCCTATTTGTAATTCCTCTACTTATCTTATTGCCTTAGCTAAGACTTCAAGCACTCTATTATATTTAAGAGAAATGGAGGGTGTAAACATCCCTGTCTTGTACCTTTTAGATATATTAATTCCATTTGATTTATGATGTCATTTAGCTCTGAAGTTTCTCTGTTCCGGTTTTGTCTGGATGACCTGTCTATTGGTGAGAGTTGAGTATTGAAGTTATACACTCATACTTATATTGGAGTGAATCTATGATTTGTAACATGAGGGTCCTGCTTGTTGGGGTTACTGTCCTGCCCAGAACCCCACAGCCAGCAAGCCCCAAAGAAAATCACACAGAGAGTCTACATTAGGTTATTAACTGATTGGCCCATTATCTCAGGCTTCTTACTAGCTCCCATAAGTTATATTAACCCATTGTTCCCATCCAAGCCAGGCACATGGCCGGTACCTTTTCTCAGCTGGGACAGGGACACATGCTGCTTCCTTGGAGATCTGCGCGGGAATGCCAGGGAAGCTTCCTGTTTCCCAAATCTCCTGTTCTCACCTCTACTTCCTGTCTGCTTTTCCCGCCTATACTCCCTGCCTGGCCAATCAGCATTTATTTAAAACATGATTGACAGGATACAGAATTGTCCTGCACCAATGATTCTATATTTATTTCGAGATAGAGTCACATCTTGTATCCCCGGCTGGTCTAGAACTCACTGTCTAGAACAGGCTGACTTTGAGCTCACAAAGATCCACCTGGTTCTGCCTCTCAAGTGCTGGAATTAAAGGCATGCACCACCACAGCTAACTCAATGTATGACTTTAGATTCAATAATGTTTATTTTATGAAAATGGGTGCCCCCTGCATAGATGTGTGAATATTAATGTAACATTCACTCAATGAATTTTCCCTTTAATCAGCATGGAATGTCCATCCTTCCCTTTCTCTTCTGACTAGTTTTGGTCCATTGTGTCAGATATTAGAATAGCTACACCTGTTTTATTTCTCTCTCATTTCCTTGTGTCTTAGGATTACTATTACTGTGATCAAATACTATGACCAAGGCAACCTTTATAAAGAAACCATTTAGCAGAGGACTTACAGTTTCAGAAGGTTATCCAGTGATCAACATGGCATGAAGAAAGGTAGCATGCAAGCAGGCAATGATGCTGGAGAAGAAGCTGAGAGCTTTATATTCTGACCCACAAGCAGCAGGCAGAGAGAGTAACACTGGGCTTGGTGTGGACTGTTGAAATCTCATAGAGCACTCTGGTCAACACATCTCCAACAAGGCTACACCTCCTAGTCCTTTCCAAAAAATTCATCAACTGGAGACAAAGCATGCAAATATGAGTCTAGGAGGGTCATTTTCATTCAAGCCACCACACCCTGGAATACCTTTTTCCATTCTCTTACTCTAAGGTGATGCCTATTATTTATGGTGAGGTGTGTTTCTTGTTTCTTGGAAGCAGCAAAATGATGACTTCTGTTTTATAAACCAGCCTGTTAGTCCATATCTTTTTATTGGGGGAATTGAGACCAGTAATAATAATATTGAGAGTTATAATTCACTATTATTTATTTCTGCTATTTTGTGGTTGTGCTGGTGTTTATTAGACTTCTTTTAACTGTTCTGAGATTATATAATCCTGGGTTCTCTTGGATAAGTTTAATGTTCTCTTTAGACCTAAATTTTTCTTTTAATATCCTCCTTAATAATTAATTAATTTTAGATATTAATTTCTTAAATCTGTTTTGATTATGAGTAGATTCTCTTTCTCCTTTGATTATGACATAGTTTTATTGAGTATAGTAGTTTGAGCTGGCATCTGTGGTCTATCAGAACTTGTAAAACATCAGCCTGTCCAGCTTCTAAAATTTCCATTAAAAATAAGGTGTTATTCTGATGAGCCTGCCTTTGTGTGTGACTTGGTCTTTCTCTGTAGTCACTCTCAATGTCCTTTCAAAAACTAAAAATAGAACTGCCATATGATCCAGCTGTACTATGCCTCGGTGCATAACAAAAGGCTATGTCAACACAACGATAGATACCTGTACATCCATGTTTACTGAGACACTCAGTAACTTAGTTATTCATAATAACTAAGAAATAGAACCATCTTCATGCCCATAAAAAGATGAATGGGTAAATAAAATACAGTACTCATACACAAAGATATTTTTCTTCAATCATAAAGAAAAATAAAACATTGAGATTTTTCAGGAAAAGAGATGGAATTGGGATTGTTATGTTAGGTGAGTCAAACTCAAAAAAATATTGAATATTTCTTCTCATACGTAAAATCTGTGTGTGTGTGTCTGTGTATCTGTGTGTGTATATAGATCATGAAAGTAGAAAGGGGAGCATGAGGCCATGAAGGGATCTTAAAGGAGGATGGAGGACAATAAAGATGAAGTAATGGGTCCATGTGACATGAGGGTGAGGGAATACTGCTAGGAGAAAAAAGAAGACCAGCAGAGGGGGCATCGAGGTGGGTGAGAGCAGTGAGTGAAAAATCAGGACAAAAATATAACAACTCACAGGTTGGAAAATGTTGAAATGAGACTCATTACTTTGTACACTAGCTAATTTAAAGAAATAGATGAAAATTTCCCATGACCCTGCAACCAACATCAAATATACCTGGGACCTGTCCTTTTAAGATTATTCCATATTTTTACCTTAAAGCAAACCATTACAGAGTTTCCTAAGATCATAAGTAAAACAATAGACCCTGAAAGGAAAGTGGTACATGAAAGAAAGCTATGAAGAGTTATTTTATATCAGAAATTTTCTTTCTTTCTTTCTTTCTTTTTTTTGTTTTAGCAATATTGCAGAACATAGTTTGGGGAGAAAGTCAACTATCTTAAAAGTAGGGAAAACCCTTGATCTTCAGTCGCTGTGTCAGGTTTCGGTGATGACTGGTTCTAATATTGTTGGTTTTTTTTTCTAAGAATTGTGAGTCTACAGCATGGATGATAAAATTATTGTTTATGTGCCTCAATAAGCCAAATTATTAGCTGTGTTCCTGGAAGGTGAAAGTCCTAGGAATAAGAGAAAGTTTCCAATGCACATTTTCAAGACAGAATTGTTAGCAAATCTTTAACATCTGTTAAAGAATCATGAACTGCTATTTTACTGCTGACCTGTCTCCATTGCCATTGGAATTGATGAGAAGCCCCTCCACCCACACTTTAATGTGTACTTGTGGACAAATGTTCCATGTGTGATTTTGTGTGATGGCTGCAAAGATAAGATGCACAGAGGCAACCAACCAGAGAGCACAGGGTAGAAATTCTCTTTTTCAATAGAGAAAGAACCCTCTCAGATTCCCTTAATGAGGGCTTCAATTCAAAAGAAAGGGTAGCCAGGTCAGCGGGAGGTAAGACAGAGGGCAAAGAACAAAGCAGACATGGCTAGAGGCCTGTGTTTAATAACATGGCTGGTGGCAGGTTTGCACTAAGTCAATAATTCACCCTGAGTCATGCATGTTGTTAGATGCTCTGTGTGTGTATACACGCGTGTGCGCACACGCACGCATGTGTGTTAGGAGGGGAAGGTGAGACGTATCTATGCTGGCTCCAATTTAATGGCAATATGTTCTTGGTAGAAGAAATTAGCCCCCAAAAGCAAATAGGGAAACAGATAAAACCACTCTGTGTTCACTCATTTAACAAGAGGTTTTGGATCCATATTTGAGAACAGCACTGCTACCGTGAGGCACATCAGATGTCATTACTGAAAGCACCTAAATCCCCTCGCAATTATTGAGATACTAACACCATATGCTTTTTCTCCTTGAGATCAAGATGTTACACTTCAACTTCTATGGGATCTCTGGGGCATCTGTAGAAATTAATTGCCTCTTCTTTTGGATCCTTTGGGTTTGTGATTGTGGTTTTGGAAGGCAGACACAACAGTGAGTCTCAATTAAGGATATATTTGCTGCAAATGCATAGCTTCAGGGTTATCTGTTTGTTCTTTGGGAAGACTAATCCTGCTAGGGTCTGAGGTTTTGCTCTGATCAACTCATTATAGATTGTAGGTTTTATAAGAAAGTGCATTTACTATAGCTGCTCTGTCTATTTTAGCAACATACTGTACTCCAGAATGTCACTTACTTTGTCATCATCAAGGACTGAACTGCTGAGCACCTTGAGAGAATATTGTGTCACATATTGCAAGCCTGGGAAAGTTAAAAGTTTTTTTTCCTGTACTCTTTTCACTTAGCATCACTGTGAATAGGTGAATACATGTAAAGTCAAACAATGATGCATTAGGTTTTTTTTTTTCTGTACTAGAAAACGTTGTATCACACAATGTTAATGGCTTACTGAGATTTGCAAGACAAGCAAATATAAGCCAGACAGTGGTGATGAAAGCCTTTAATTCCAGCCCTCAGAAGATCTCTGAGTTTAAGGTCAGCCTGATCTATAGAGTTGATGTGGGATTCCCCTCTGTATGCAGTGAATACTATTGGTTAGTAAGAAGCTGCTTTGGGCCTATTGTAGCACAAAATAGGGCAAGGCAGAAATTCCAAACAGATAGAGAAAAAGAAAGTAGGCGGAGTAAAAGAGAAGCCATGTAGCTGCTGCAGGAGACAGATGCTGGAAATTGGACGGAAACTTACCAGTAGGCCACAACCATGTGGTGATACACAGATTAATGGAAATGTGTTAATTTAAGATATAAGAGCTAGCCAATAAGAAGCACTAGCTAATAGGTGCAAGCAGTGTTATAATTATACAACTTCTGTGTGATTATTTCAGATATGGGTGACTGGGAAAATGAATGGGCAGCCTCCATTAACATAGAGTGGGTTCTAGGATAGATAGGGCTACACCAAGGGACCTGGATTAAGATCCAAGAACTTCTGGAAATGGGGCCCTAAAAGTTTTCCCATTTCTTACTCTAAACACTCACAATCTGTAGGAAAATTTTAAGCTGAACTATGATCTAGAGAACAGTCATTACCTTTTCTCATGGGTCTTTCTCTCTAGTCCTGACTCAGCACTGATCGTATAGTGTTTCTTATTATCCACACATTTAATAGTTTACATACCATCAATCCCATATTTTATATACATGCAACCTGTATATGTTGTAATGGTATGCAAAATAAGTATTTGCTTGGACATTGTAGTTCTGTCAGGGGTTAGAGAAGAAAACTGAGTAGGTTTTAATGAGCAGTTACTACCATGAGGTGCAAGCCAATGCAAACAGAAAGAGGACTTCTGCCCTACTAGATGTTACAAAATCAGTAGTTCCCTAAATTTATTGCAACTGACCTTCAGACTAAAGGGTAGAAGTGTTGGGTGAATTTGATCCTGTGGACATATCTTAAACTGAGAAGGAATTCAAACAAGAATACAGAATACAATATCCCTCTTGACATTGTACATTGTCTTTTCTAGTTGTTATTTCATGTTATTCTAAGTTAAAAGAAATAAACGTTTTAAATCATCAGCATGAACTTAACCATCCACATTTGTGCTGTGCTCTGACTCACAGGCAGTAGTGGTCGAATTACTCACTTTGAATGTTGTGACCCCATCCCTTTCAACAAGTGCCTCTCACCAGCCAGAAACCATCACAGGATGGTTAAAAGAGACCGATACCACCTCTGTGAGCATCTAAGCATAATGACATCGGGCCTCGGAGAGACAGATTCAAACTCCGGGTACTTGTACTGAGAGTGTTTGGAGGAGAATATAGATCTTCACAGGCTGTGACCAGGCTGCCACACAGGGAAGGTTCTACTTTACACCAGTAGCCGAGATGCTGAGTTGTGACTATGCTGGGAGTCAGATCTGAGGAAATCAAACCAGGCAGGTCCCGTTCCCATGGGCTCATGTTCCATCTCAATAGACAGGAGAAACCAGGAATCTTTAAGTCTCTACCTTATAGGTAGAATTGATGCCTGGATCAGAAATAGCGTTCTCCCCTGAAGGTGAATACAAATGTCCCCACACAAATGAACTGAAAATGTCTGTGCCTTTCTCTATTGTGCTTGTCTAGGTAACATGCCAAGAGGAGAGAGCTTGGTGACTCTTAGACCACTTGCTGAAAATTGCAGGAAACTGGACATGGTACTTAGAGGCCAAGAAAGGAGGCTCACCCATGGCTCAAAGTCAGCTTTGCTCAGAGCTACACAGTGGATTCAAAGCTCTCCTGCACTAGAGAACAGTGTCCATCTAACAAAACTAGAAAGTTCCAGGAGACTAGGAATCCAGTTATGAGGTGTTCAAATCAATGTGTGTTTTCAACCACCTCTTCCTTTTTCCCTTGTCATAAATTATTTTCCTAGTATGGAAAAACATAAATGAGAACTCAAAAATGTCAAACTATGAGTTGCTCTTGTCTAGACTAAAGCTTTGGCTTGGTTTTGGTTGCTCTTTTGTGGGGGAGGAGATGGGACAGGAAGGCATAGGAGGCTTTACTTGTCCTTGGAAAAGAAATATAAGAACTTCATTCAGGTTTGTGTGTCATTCAATCCTGCTAATTAATCTGTAGGAGTGTCTCTATTACTGTTCCCCCGCCCCAGGGCAGAATATGGGAGTTAAGGACATTCAGATTATACCCTGATAGAGCCAGTTTGAGTCAGGTCTGCCTATCTACCAAGCTTCCGGTATTTTTGAGGGAAAGGATCTTATTTCCTGTAGCAGGCTCTAGCTTTCCTCACTGGTCTCCACACTCAAGAACACCTAAAGCAGTGGTTCTCGACTTTCCCAATGCTGCAAATCTTTACTACAGTATTTCACGCTGTGCTGACCTCGACCATAAAATTCTTTTCCTTGCTACTTCATAACTGTAACTTTGCTACCGTTATGAACCGTCTTGTAAATATCTGATAGGCTGGATATCTGATATGTGACCCACAAGTTGAGAACCACTGGCCTAAAGAGATGATTCACCCAACAGCCTGGCCACACCAGGTGTGGAAACATCTTCTACCAGTGAAGCAAGCATAAAAGAGAACAGAAGAGCGTGGGGCCTAGAAATGACTGCCTTTCCTGTGGAGAAGCCAGGAAGTTAAAAGTTCCTAACTTGGGGAAGAAACTGCTGCCCTCATTTTGGCCCCTTAATTGATACTCTGAACCCAGATGAGTGAGAAAGAAGAGACAGAAGACAGCCCACTTGGATTTGCTCTGCCTCAATTTCAATGCTGTTCTGTGCACACTGGGGTGGGAAGGATGGTTCCTTAATTCCAGAATGAATCTCTTGAAACTCAAAGCCAGAAGGAACCCTGCCCTTCTGTCTGTAGTCTCTGAGAATGTTGGTGATATTCCTGAGTAACTACATCTAAGATCATCTTAGATGAGAGGTGCTTCTACTGTTCACTTCTTCCTTGCCCAGGGCCTCTCCCCTCACCCTCCTAGCAATGAACCCATTTCCAGGATCAACTGTGCTCTCTTGAGTCAATTTTTCTGTTCCGTGTGGCTAACTTAGTGACTCAGAAAAGCTGAACAGCCCTCTTTTCTCTGAATGATCTCAAGCTGATTGCATGAAGGGCTTCTTCCTGCCCCTTCATTGGAGAGTCATTCTGGGTAGCCCTGGGTTTTCCCCCTCTTCTTGAATTCTGGTTATGAATGGTTGCCGTGAGAGCAAGTGATTTGAGGATCTCATGTATTGAGCTATGGGCAAGAAGTCATGGAGATATCAGCTGCTGCCTGATGCTTGGAACCAGTCACACACACACAGACACACATACACAGACACAGACACACACACACACACACACCTGCTCCACCCTTTCGCTTCTGTCATCCGTAGCATCATGGTGCAATGTTTCCACTGATGCTTTTCAGTCAGAGAAGCACAATTAGGGCCTTATAGATGCATGTGACACACACTCACCATCTCAAACTGTGTCACTGGAGCCGAGTTCATTTAAAAACACCTTTTTTTTGTATGATTGACAGTTTCATACATTTATAGAAGTAATATTTCTCTTTCTCATCCCCCTCCCTCTCCCATGGGCACCCTTCTGATCAAGTTTCCCTCCTACTTTTCACATTTTCCTTTTGTGTATGGAACACTGAGTTTGGTAAGAGTTCCTTTCCTGAGCACTGTGAGGAGTAATTTAGTAAAAAGGTCAATTTGTTAGTGGCTATACCATTAGAGAAAGCGCCCCCCCCCCCATGAGTTCTACTTTGGGCTTTCCTTCTTCTTAAGACTTTGTCATTGACTCAGAACCTTTGCCAGGGGACAGAGAAATAAATAGTTGGTGGCAAATCTTAGCTGGGTCATTCATGGACCCTGCACCTGACCCACAGGACTGTGATGATGGGGTTAGATGAGATTAACAAGCACACGGCCACCGTAGGTCACTGTAAGAATTGGACAGCTGAAGACAGGGCTGTAGCTCGGGGGCAGAGCTCATTGAGAGGTGCTGGGTGAGATCTCTAGACCGAGAAAGAAACAAAAACTAGCTGAACAGAAAACTCTTCTTCTGGGCTCTGGCAGGGCAGCCAGAGGTGTCTCTCTCTAAAAAGAAAGAAACTCCTGACTTCCTTAATTTCTGCCAGGCTTTGAAGTCACTGGTTATTAGTTCTTTGATCTTCAGAAAATTATTTAAATTCCATACCTTAGGTTTGCTCAGCAATAAATTGGAGACAATAATAATAATGATTCCCCTTACTGGTGGTTAGGGAAAATTGAGAAGGTTAACACACAAACAAACACTTATGTCAGTGTTTGGTCCACAGTAAAACCTCTTTATAAATGATAGTGATTCATAATGTGGTGACTACATCTCTAGTTTGAGACATTGATGAAATGCAGATCAGCAGGTACTGTCACAGCCTACCTGGGGAGATGAAAGCATACCGTTGGAAAGCCCCATGCCTTGACCTGACCAGGTCAGCACTGGCCATCATGAAAACAACCGTCATGAATTACCCAATTGCTGCTCGACTATAATGTTCTGGAGTCATAGATGCTCCTGAAAGGAAGTCTCTAGAGCTGGGATGTCATCATCCTTTTTGGGGGACCTATTTGTACTCTGTTACAATGTGAGCCATGGTGTAGATGCTTGATGGAGTTGGCATTGAAGGTCTTCCTTTTGAATCTTTACCAAGAAAATGCCACATCAACTTTTGAGAGGGTCTTGCTTTCTAGAGTGGGATAACTTCAAATTTATGATGTTCCTGCCTTTACTCCTAGAGTGCTGAGGTAACAGGCGTGTGGCAGCACATCTGGTTCTGGAACTGCGGCTTTCTCTTGGCCATGCAAATGTGGTTTCTGTGTAGCATGGTGAGAACTGATTTCAGATATCAATAGTTCTAGTATCTCCATGCTTACCATGATCCAAGTGTCCTAGCATGCATGAGGATTTTCTTGTTTAAACTATTTCTATTTACTGATGATGTGTGATTATTCCTGACAAGATACAGATGATTGTTTACTCAGTCAAGACAGGGCACCAATGACAGACCAAAGCAATGATTCCACCATGCCAGGGGCAGGAAGGCATGCACTCCTGCACCTGGAAAGTCAAATGGTTTCTTGTCATTTGTCTGTTGATGTTATATATTATCTTTGCTGACTTTTTAAAGATTGAACTATCCTTAGATTCCACAATTCAACCATGCTTAGTGAAGGTACATCACTGTTTTTATATGATGTTGGATTGGTTTGCTAGACTCTTCCTGAGGCATTTTGCAACTATGGAATGTCTGCTTTGGTGTCAGGGTAATTAATGTTGAGCACAGAGTGAGTTATAGCTCTCAAATTTATTTTGAAGAATGTGAGATAAGTTGATAGCAGTTCTTCAAATGTTTGGTAGAATTCTTTGAAGTGATCCAATCGAAGATGTTTTCACTTGGGGGAAGCTTTTATACTGACCCAATCGTGCTGATCCAATCTAGATAGGTTGCATGTGCCTGGAAATCTATCAATCTTGTTAAATTTGCTGACATACATTTGTATAATAATCCTTTCTTATTTTCTTAAATAGACGTTTTGAAGAAGACTTAGATTCACAAGCATTTTAGTAAATGAGACTTGGATATACTATGTGTGGTCTGTCCTCAGCCATGCATACACAGCTTTCCCTGTTCCTCATATCCCTCAGCTGTTGTGCTCCTCTCGTTAGGAGAGCACACCTGTAATATAGTGCTGATTTACAGCCTTGAGTTATGGACCCAGAAGTGGATGTGATCTCTCTTTGGGAAGGACTTTTTTCTTGTGGGTTTTTATTACTATTGTCAAGATAGTTCATTCCTTTTTCCCTCCATCAATGCCTTCCTTTGTGTTTAGTAGACCTTTTTTTTTTGTCATGATAAATTTTTGACTGTTTTCTCATTTCCTTGTGTGTGTATTTATTTAGTTTCAATTATTTTTTGCATTCATCTCCTTATCTGTGTTTGTGTATGTGTATGTGTGTGGGTGTGTGTACCCACAGCATAGTTGTATAAGTCAGTTTTCTCTTACCATATAGATTCCCAAGCTCAAACTCATTTTATCAGGTTTGGTGACAAGTACCTTTCCCCACTGCGCATCTCACCACTCAATCTGTGACTACTTTATAGTTTCTTTGTTGTTGTTGTGGATATTTCAGATAGCATAGATTCTGTCTTAGTCACTGATCTATTGCTGTGAAAGAGACACCGTAACTATGGCAGCTCGTATAAAAGAAAGCACTTAACTGGGGCTGGCTTACAGTTTCAAAGGCTTAGTCAACTTTCATGGTGGGGAGGATGGCAGCACATAGTGCTGGAAAAGTAGCTGAGGGTTCTACATCCAGATCCAAAGGCAGTAGGAGGAGAGAAAGCCATGGGCCTGGCTTGGACTTTTGAAACCTCAAAGCTCACCTGCAGTGACACACTTCCTTCAATAAGGCCACTCCTACTCCAGTAAGGCCACACTCCTAATCGCTCTCAAGTAATGCTACTCCCTAATGATCAAGCATTCAAATATATGAGTTTATGGGGGATCATTCTTACTCAAGCCTCTAGAGCATCTTACAGCTACAATGATCCATTTTAGGCTGACATCAGCTTCATTTCAATCTCCACTCCTATGTTGTTCTGCTCCACTAGGTTAGTATCAGAGATTATCGTTCTGTGTATTATATACCTATTATTGTGAATTTATAATTATTATTATGCACTTTTAACTCATGTAAAAATTAAAAGTAAAATTACAAACTCAGATTTACAAATACCATAATGGCACTTGCTCAGCTATGTTCATTGCAGCTTTATTTATAATAGTCAGAATCTGGAGAAAACCTAGATGCCCTGTAACTGAAGAACAGATAAAGAAAATATGAGGCTGGGCAGTGGTGGCTCATGCCTTTAATCCCAGCACTCGGGAGGCAGAGGCAGGTGGATCTCTGTGAGTTCGAGACCAGCCTGGTCTACAAGAGCTAGTTCCAGGACAGGCTCCAAAACTACAGAGAAACCCTGTCTCGAAAAACCAAAAAAAAAAAAAAAGAAAAAAGAAAATGTGATACCTATACAAAATGGAATATTACTCAACAATCAGAAAATTTGAAGGCAAATGTATAGAACTAGAAAAAAAATCATTCTGAGGGAGGTAACCCAGACCCAGAAAGATACACATGGTATGTACTCATTCATAAGTGGATATTAACTATAAAGTAAAGAATGCCATAATCTATAGACCCAAAGAGGCTAGATAATAAGGAGGGCCCAAGTGGGGAATCTCCATGGATCTCCCAGGGAAGGGAGATAGAGGAGATCTCCTGGTTGGACTGGGGGCTGGTGGGCATAGGAACTTGAGGTACCAGGTTGGGAGGCAGAAGAGGACAATGCTGAGAAAGATGACTGGAAAGAAAGGGGGGACTTTATGGAGTCAAGTAGAAGTCTGATGCAAGGGAAACTCCCACCGTTGTAAATTATGGGGGAGAGGTGCATGTTGTGTTCCCCAGCCGCCTGGCTCCCAAGCCCCCAGCTGCTGGCCCGCTCAGCCACTGGTTGTCTGCACCCGAAATAACCACGTGAGGACGGTATTCATTTAAACTCTGCCTGGCTTATTATCACTAGCCTTTTCCCGGCTAGCCCTCACCTCATAAACTAACCCATTATAAAAGTCTGTATGTCACCACAAGGTGGGTGACTTACCGGACGGTTCTACGGTACCTCCATCTCCCATGGGAGCCTCATGGCGTCTGGCTCACTTTCCTTCTTCTCCTCAGAACTTTCGTTCTGTCTTCTCCGCCCACCTAAGGGCTGACCTATCTTATAAGCCAGGCAGCTCTTTATTCAACCAATAAGAGTAATACAAAATAGAGGAGAACACTCCCACATCATCCCACAAGTCTACAAAGATGGCTTCAGCTTAGACTCCGGGCAGCAGTGGATGCATAGCCTGAACTGGCCATCCCCCATGATCAGATTGGCAACTATTCCAGTTGCCAGCGGAGAACCTTCATCCAGTGAGTGACAGAAGGAGGTTTTCAGAGACCCATAGCCAAACACTGGGAAGTCCTGCTGAAAAGAGGAAGGAGGGATTGTAGCATCCAGGGGGTCAGTAACATTGGAGGAAACCCCACAGAAACGATTAGACTGGCTCATTGGAACTCACAGAGTGTGAATCAACAATCAGGAAGCCTGTATGACCGACCTAGGCCCTATGTATACATGAGACAGTCATGTAGCTTGGTCTATCTGTGGAACTCCTGGCAATGGAAGCAGGGCTATCCCTTGTGCTTTGGCTGGCTCTTGGGAATCTACTCCTCATGTTGGATTGCCTTGCACAGCCTGAATACAGGAGAAGGTGCTTGGTCTTATGGTAGCTTGATATGCCATGGTTTGCTGATGTCTGTAGGAGGTCTGCCCCTTTTGAGTGAATGTGAAGGAAGGGTGGACTGGGGGTGGGTGGGAGGAGCGAGTGGGAGGAGATGAGAGAGAGGAGGCTGTTGTCGGGATATTCATAAGGGAAATTGGTCTATAATTAATTATCTTTCTTTGTTGGGTCTTTATGTGGTTTGGGTATCAGGGTAATTGTGGTCTCATTACATGAATCAGGCAATGTTCCTTCCGTTTCTGTTTTGAGGAATAACTTGAGGAGTATTGGCATTAACTCTTCTTTGAAAGGCTGCTAGAATTCTGTGCTAAAACCATCTGGCCCTGGGCCCTTTTTGGTTGGCAGACCCTTAATGACTGCTTCCATTTCCCTAAGGTTTTAGGCCTTTGTAATTTGATTATCTGATCCTAATTTTACTTTGGTAAATGATGTGAATTAAGAAAATTATCCATTTCTTTTAGATTTCCCAATTTGGTAGAATGCAGGATTTTTAAAGTGTGTCCTCATGATTCTCTAGATTTCCTTGGTGTCTGTACTCCCTTTTAGCTGTAATTTTGTTAATTTAGATCTTCTTTATCTGCCTTTTAGCTAATTTGGATAAGGGTTTGTTAATATTATTGGTTTTCTCAAAGACTCATGTCTTTGTTTTGCTGACTCTTTGCATTGTTTTTGCTGTTTCTATTTCATATGCTTAATCCTGAGTTGATTATTTCAAGCATCTACTTCTTTGGAGTGGCGCTTCTTTTTCTTCTAGAGCTCTGTTCTTGTGTGCTGTTAAGTTACTAGCATGAGAGTGCTTCAATTTTTATGTGGGCACTTAGTGCCCCGGACTTTCCTCTTAGGACCACCTTCGTTGTGTCCCATAAGTTTGGGTATGCTGTGTATTTGTTTTAATTCATTGCTAGAAAGTCTTTAATTTCTTTCTCATTTCTATCTTGACCCCCTTTTCCATTCAGTAGTGAGTTGCGTAGTTTCCGAGAGTTTGTAAACTTTTTCTTACTGTTTCTGTTGCTGATGATATCTAGCTTTAATCCATGGTAGTGAGATTCGACGCAGGGATTTATTTCAATAAGTCTTCTATTTGCTGAAAGTTGCTTTTGTCCAAGTATGTGGTGGATTTTGAAGAAATTTCCATGAGGTATAGAGAAGAAGGTATATTCTTTTGGTTTTGGGTGAAATGTTGTTTCCTGTGTTTTTGTGGGTATAGTTAGCATTCTGGTACCTTCTGTAGAATTGGACTTGTAGATAGATATTCTTCAAATTTGACTTTGTCATGAAATATTTTATTTTTTCCATCTATGGTTATTGAAAATTTTGCTGGATATTGTAGCCTTGGCTTGTCTGTGGTCTCTTACAGTCTGCAAGATATTTGTTCTCCCTCTTCTGACTTTTAGAGTCTCCTTTGAGAAGTCATATATAATTCTAATAGGTCTACCTTTATATATTACTTGGGCTTTCCCCTTGCAGCTTTTAATATAGTCTATTACTATCAGTGTGTGAGGGTCAATATGTGACTTAAATAGTAACAATATTTCTTTTATGAGCTTTGTGGTGCATTGTTCTTGCAGGATATTCCCTTTGAGTATGTAATATCCTTCCATGTTTGGTTTTTGTTCATAATCTATTTTGCTAAATATTAAAGTGTCTACACAAGCCTTCTCCTTTGATTAATTTGCTTGTACTATCATTTCCCCATACTTTTACTCTGAGGTTAGGTCTATCCTCAATTTGCTTCTTGAATGCAGCCGAAAGATGGATCCTATTTTCCCATCCATTCTGTTAGTGTATTTATTTTTATTGGGGAACTGAGACCATTGATATTGAGAGATAATCATTATCTTTCTGCTTCTATGATTCATCTCATTAAATTTACTAATTCCATCCTGCCATTATGTAAATCTACTAGTGAACCCGCATAGTAAATTCAATTCAATTGTCAATTTTTTTTCCTGTAGAATTTCTGTTTGGTACTTTTTTACATAATTTTCTTTCATATTCTTATTTTGTTCATATATCATTGTTCTAATATTTTTTATTTCTTTGTCCATCTTTTGCTACCTCTTTGAACAAATTTAAGATATTTGTGTTCATTGTGGTAAAATGTGTATTACATACACCATTTATCTTTGTGTTTATGGTTCCAGAGAGATAAGGGGGCATCCTGGTCTAGAGGCATGGCAGCAGCTGGTAGAGTGGCTGGAACAGTAAGCTCACGTTCTCACTGGCAAGCATAGAGCAGAAAGAATAAGTGGGAATGGCAGCAGTCTTTAAATACCTAAAGCCTACCTGCCGTGACACACTTTCTCCATAAGACCACACCTCCTAAACCTGCGCAAGGAGTGCCACCAACTGAGAACCAAGCATTCAAATACCTGAACTCATAGGGATATACTCACTCAAGTCATTGTAGTCTTTGTTGTTGGTGTAGGCTGCTTGTTTGTTCCTGGCTGCCCAGACCCAAAATAACCACATAGAAACTATAGTATTTGCAATACTGTTTGGCCAATAGCTTAAGCATATTTCTGGCTAACTCTCATATTTTAAATTAACCCATTTCTATTGATCTGTGTATCACCATGCGGCTGTGGCTTACCGGGTAAAGTTCCCTACAGAGTCTGTCTTCAGCAGGGCCACATGACTTCTCCTTGACTTTGCCTACTCTCTCCTCTTCTATCTGCTTGGCACTCCCACCTTATCCTATTCTGCTAAGCCACTGGCTGAAACAGATTTATTCATTAACCAATAAAAGCAACACATAGACAGAAGAACTTCCCACACTACTCTGTGTGGTCTATCTCTATTACCTTGTATAAGTGGATTTTACTGATAGATATACTTCTGCTTTGGCATGTTCTCATTCCTCCTCCCTCTCTGTATGTGTTGCAGATTGAAGCTAAAGCCTAGTAGTGCATGAGAGACAGGCACTCCACCACTAAACTATATCACCAGTGTTTGTCTTAATCCACTTAGGATAATATAATGAAGGCTTATCCACGTTGCAGTCAGCAATTCCCTCCTTTGGAAGCTGAATAATACTTATTATATGCATGCACAGTGGTTGCTACTATTCTTGTACATTTGGGTTATGTCCACCTATTGTGAATAAATCTGCTACACATGCTCATGCATTTTTCTTGGAGTCTTTAAAAGAATACTCTCTTGGAATATATGCCCCCAAGTAGATCCCGTGGTAATTCTATGCTGTTCCTTTGTTTGAAGAGCTGCCCTGCTGCTTGGCACAATACTTATGCCAATTTGCATCTCTTCCAAGATGTACAGAAGATTTCAACTTCTCCATATCCTCAACAATGCACCATAGTCTGGATTTTGTTTTTTGTTTTCTTATTTCCATCCTAATGGATAGAAAACCACATCTAATTGTAGTTTTGCATTTCCTTAATGACTAGTAATGTTGAACACCTACTCACAAACTTATTAGACATATTTGTGTATTTCCTTGAAATCCTCTGCTCATTTTTTTTGGAACCTATCCTGGAACTTGCTTTGTAGCCCAGGCTGACCTTGAACTCACAGATATCCTTCTTCCTCCCAAGTGCTGGGATTAAAGACATGCACCACTACCACCCAGCAAGACCTACCATTCTCTGTTCATTTCTAATTGGACTGATAGTTGAACCAGAGAATTGTTGCGAACTCTGGCTCATAATGCTAATACCTGTTCTGTTTATGTGTTTTTGTGATATTGTTGCTGACAATTTTCTTTTTTCAAGGATACATGTATGCTGTCTTGTTCATCTGTATGAATTATGAATATCTGTTGAAATTTGGGCATATGAAAAAATAATCATTTCTCAGGTTTGACAGACTGGGTTTGGGTTAGGAGTTTTTAAGTCTTGTCTAGGCCTGTGTGTGACATTTTAAATATGATATTTCTATTAAGTATTAGAGAATTTCATTCATGCATACAAAGTATGTTTTAATATATTCACCCACACTTACCCCAGCTTTTCTCAGATACACTGCTTCCACCCCTTCTAAACTTCATGTCATTTTTTTTAATAATCCAATGAGTCTAATTTGTGCTGCCCATATATCTATTGATGTGGAGCCATAGGGTCATGGCCAACCTACCAGGGACTTCACCCTTAAAGAAAATCAACTCTCTCTCCATGAGAGCTATCCCTGCCAATCATTTCGCAGCTGTGGGTAGAGGCTTATGGTCCCCTCTCCCTCCATGCTAGAAGATTGATGGCTTGCTCTATTGCAGGTCTGTGTTGGCAGCCATGGCTACAGTGATTACAGCAGTTCTAACATGTCCTCAGCACGTTGTCCCAGTCTTCCCCAACTTCTGGCCCTTAGAGCATTCAGTCCTCCATTCTATCATAGTCCCTGAGCCTCGAGGGGAAGCAGTGTGATGTAGAATGGGCATTTAGGAATACGTGCACTACAGAAATTTTTTTCGGTGCACTTTAACAGTTTCTGCTTTAATCACTGTTCACTGCTGAAAGCAACTTCTTTGACAAAGTCCTAGAGCTGGTAACAGAGCTATGAATTGAGAGAACAGTTTGATTAGCAAAATAACAGTAGTATGTCACCCTGGGGCCTATGAACTTCATAGCCATGGGTTCTTGGCCAGATTTACAGTATCAGACATTCATTTTTTTTCCTGCGGAGTAGTAAGAATACAGGTGTTTACCCACATAATAGTCATGCCATGAACACATTCATGGACAATCTTTTAAAGGTTGATGTTTATGCATAGGAATGCCTTGCCCATATGCTTGGAAGTACACTGACTGTGCCTGGTGCCTGCAGAGGCTGGAAGGAGAGCTAGAGTCCTCTGAGCATGACCTTATAATTGTAAGGTACCACGTGGGTGCTGGAAACTGAACCTGGGTCCTCTGCAGGGCCAGTAAGTACTCTTAACTGCTAAGCTATCACTCCAATACTATTTTTTATCCTGTGATTTGTGTTCTTAGTTTCTTTTAAATTTTAACTTATGTGGTGCAGGAGAATTGTCTGTATTCTGTCAATTATATTTTAAATAAACGCTGATTGACTGATAGCTAGGCAGGAAGTATATGCAGGAAAACCAGACAGGAAGTAGAGGTGGGGCAATGAGAACAGTAGTATTCTGAGAAGCAGAAAGCTCTCTCAGCAGTCCTGCCTAGACCACCGAAGAAGCATGATGTGATCTGTCCCACTGAAAAAGGTACTGAGCCATGTGGCTAACATAAATAAAAATAAAGGGTTAATATAAGCTACAAGATCTAATAAGAAGTCTGAGCTAATGGGACAATCAGTTTTATAACTTATGTAGACACTCTGTGTAACATGAGGGCTGGCTCGTTGGGGTTACTGTCCCACCCAGTACCCCACAGCCAGCAAGCCCCAAAGAAAATCACACACAGAGTCTACATTAGGTTATACACTGATTGGCCCATTAGCTCAGTCTTCCTACCAGCTCCCATAACTTATATTAACCCATTGTTCCCATCCATGCAATCCACATGGCCAGTACCTTTTCTTGGCGAGCAGCTTACATCCTGCTTCAAAGATGGACTGCGCGGGAATGCCAGGGAAGCTTCCTGCTTCCCAGACTTTCTCCTCGCCCTGCCTCTACTTCCTGTCTGGTTGACCTGCCCACACTTCGTACCTGGCCAATCAGCATTTATTTAAAACATGATTGAACAGACAAGTCTCCTGCACCAACTCTGTGTGATTCTTTGGGACCTAATGACTGTGGGACCTGGTGGGAGGACAGAAACAAACCAGTCCCTCATGTTACACTTATGTGTATTGGTGTTTTGCCTGCATGTATGTCTGTGCAAGATGTGCATGTCATGGGCAGATCATCCCAAGCCAGTCATTAGTATAGTTCAAAGGGTGCACAGCTGGGTTGATGAGTTTTCTTCATCAGCAACCTGCATTGTGCCTTTGTGTACTACAAAACCTAGCCAACAAGGAGGAAGTGTTGTAGGAGTTCCATCAATGCTGTGAGAGCTTGATCTGGTTAGCCAATGACATTTGGGGTGACTAGCTCTATGGATGTGGCTTTCTCTGGATATGTGACCAGATAACTGAGGAGGGGGCAAGTGCTCTCTTTCTTGGGTGGTCGGAGCAGAAGCAAGCCTTGCAGCTGGTCCTCATTGCCCTTGGGCAGAAAGCAGGACAGTAGCAGCTGGATCTGTAGCTGCCTCTACCTTTTTTTGTATTCATGAGTCTGTCTTTCCATTGTATCCTTTAATAAGTTATTGACCATACTTTGTGGGTTATCACTTCAAGGAAGCCTCCCCAGTAATACCAAGTTGACTTCTTCATGTCCTGTGACCAAAGTAATGTCTTTATCAAGAGAGTCTTACCATCAAGCTGGTGGTAACTAACAGCAACGACAATCGTTTATATTGTTTGGGGGATTTGGAGACACCCCTGACCAACAACTTGGGGGGATGTATACCACACTCAGTACTGACCTTTTTATTGGCAACCTAGGTTTCTAGGGGAGGCATAATCCTCTGTGTAAGATAAATCCAATTAAACTTTTTTGTATGACTATGAACATACATGCATACATACAGGGAATTTATGAAATAGGTTTCCATGTGTTTTTTCCAACATCCTTGGTGATATTTTCCCCATATAAGATCACCCACAGACACACAGATGCACACATATACACATGAGAGAGAGACAGGGGAAGAGTTTGTTGAACATTTCACTGCTCTGAAGACTCTAATCTCAGTTTCCCAGAGCCTTAACAAGCTTGTTATACATTCTCCCCATCATTTCTTGCTCCAAGTTACTGTTGGTCTTACTTTTCTTTTAACTGTCATTGACAGAACACTGCTGCTCACTCTAAGGTCTAAGTTAGGAAGAACTAAAAGCAAACCTTCAGGGCTCCTTACTGTCAGCTAGAATGTTGTGGTCAGTAAGGCCTTCTCTGTGAGTGGGTGGGAGATGAATCAAACCTTGAAATTCCCTACCATTTTGGATGTGGATTTTTCTTGACAGTGCATTTGATTAATTGCTGTTGTCCCTTGATTTATTTTCTAGAATAAGCATAAATTTATTTTGTGCAGTCTGTTGTTGCTATTGTTTTGTGTTTCCATGGGGAAGTGAGGGCTTGAAGCTTTTTTTTATCTTCTATTTGTTGATGTCACTCATCAGTTCAGGTTTCAGGGGAGTAGTCTGGGGGGTCTTAATGGAAACTGATTTTTTTTTTTAAAAAAATGCTCTCTCTACTGACTTTTTAAAAAAGGATTTATTTTGGGATTTCTGAAGTTTGAAACCATAAAAATAACAGAAAACTCTCCCTAGAAAGCATAGACGACTTGGATAATTAATTATATTTGGAATTAGGGGAAAAATCATTCTCCTGTCTCCTACAAGGACATTATTCAATGGATCAATGTGTGGTCTATGAGATCCCATGGGACTTTTTTTTTCCTGACAGAGTTGATCATCCATAAATACACTGTGAAGGAAGGACATGTATCAGGCCCATTTACTTCATGAGAAAATAAATCTTAATAAATAAAAGTCTAGCTAGAACTCTTCTCCTCACTGGACCATGCCATAGTACAACTTCTGTCATCACTGGATGTGGAAGGTGCTTTTGAAACGCAAAACACATTTTCTCTCTAGTTTGCTACCCAGCTCCATGCTGCTAGAATACTTCCTAAACATGGTGGGTGTTCAGTAAATGGTCATAGAATGGATGGAGGAGGCTGTTGCCTATAACATGAGGTGAAAAACTGTGTCAGAGTCCACAGTAGATTTCTTCTATCTTGATCAAAGGTCAGAGAGTTCAGGCCTCTTCTTGCTCCTTCAAGGTTGCAACAGGAGATGTGACTCTGGATGGGTGGGGCTACCTACAGGATGTTTGGCCTACGGTGTGGTTGCTGCATGTCCTGCCTAAACAACATAATATTTAACTCAAGATGTTTCAGATACTAAAGAGGTAATTGCTCTGTTTTTTTTTTTCCTCACCCTTCCCTTTTGGGATGGGGCATGTGAAACATATGGGAAATAAATGCAGGTGACTTCAGTATTCACTGGGTTGCCCTCCCGACTCTATTCTGTGTCTCTTTTTCTTTTGTATCTCTGTTTTATTCTGCCTAGTATTTCTAATCCACACATTCTTTCCCTTGAACATACAAACCCATCAAGGTTGGACCCCAACACAAAATGAGGACTTTGTCTCTTAAAACTCATCAGCGAACTTTATAAGGAAACACAATATACATGAGTTAAGGAAGCTAATCATAATTATAGGTCTGTGAGTTTTGATCAAGTAAATGTACCTGTGTAACAGGATTCTACAGGCAGAGCGAGATTCTCAGGATTTTGGAAGCAGAATCCTTTCCATTTCATGCTCTTTCTCAGTCACTTCTCACTACCAAACCTCATCCTTCCCTCTAAAGGGTAGCCACTGACATGACTTCCCAAGTCTCTGGCTTTGTCTTTTTCAAATTCCCCATGAGTTAAATAATACCATTTTTACTCTTATTTGCCCTTCCTGCTCAATATTTTGTGAGAAACATTCATAAGTGGAGTTTTAAAATTAAAAAAATTCTCCTGACTTTAATCAGTGCCATGTAAAGCCCCACATTTTAGGAGTATAGCCTCCAACATATGCCATGTGTTCAGCTCCCAGTGGCAGCCATGACCCCGACAACACAGAAGATGATACTTCCTTCTTTCACTGCTTTTTCGAGGAGTAGATGCTGTTGTTTCTACTTTATTTATAAACAAAGAGGAGTACCTTGCTAATAAATAATAAGTTTGAATTGATACAAAGCTCACTGGAACCTACATCCCACTAAACACCGCTCGAATCTGCCCGGTCCCTGAAGGACTCCTTTATTCTGTCCTTTGTGGCCATGTGCATAGATGGTGCAGTGAAAAGCAGGGACCAATTTAGAGATGGCTGTCCTGTGATCATCTGTACCGCAGGATGAGAAAGTTTCCCAGAGCTTCTTTGCTGTCTGAACTGCATGCATAAAGACATCTCTGGACCCATTGCCCGAGGCTCATTCAGAGCTTCTTATCCTAGGAGGAGAGGACTTGGCCTGGCTGCTGAATCGCAGATGTGAGTCTTGGGGTAAATTCAGGAAGGACTGGCTCCAGCCATGACCTGTTTTCTCTGTGAGCCCTGACCGTCCTAGGGCACAGGCCCAACTCGGGGTCAGCTTCGCAGCAGCTGTTCTCAATTTCTTCCCTGGAGGTGGCGACCTTGCTTTGAATCACCCCCAGTTGAGGATGGATTCCTCTGGCAGACTGTGAGTTTCAGTCTGTGGAACTTTTCTCCAGAGGAGAAACTCCCAGCTTGGGATTTACTGTTCCTGGCTTTTTTTCACACACCATTTAGAGGGAAGAGGGGTTTTTATTTATACAGCTTTCTTGGAGCAGTTTTTGGGCTCCTTCATTTTTGTAGGTTTTACATATTCAAGGCTCGCATCGATTTCCTTTCCCTTCCAGTTTTTACAAGAGTTACATGAGTAAGGACGGAGGCAGAGACTCCACACCAGGAACTGCTGGTTTCCCATTGTTTTTCCTGACTCTGTAGTAGTTTTCTCTTCCCCTTAGGTCTCCCTCTTTTCTCTCCTGTTGCTGTTCTCTGAGAATGATTTTGGCTTGTTTTGGTTCAAATTCAGTCTCTGGACTTCCTGATAGGCCTAATTGTACATTTAGTTCATTTGATCCTCACAACTAGCCTTAGGGAGACATGTTGCAGGCAGTAGATGAAGACATTGTGTAACAGTGTACATAGCCAGGTGTGGTATATAATTCCAACTGTTCAGGAGGCTGAGTGAGAAGGATTGTGAGTTTAACTTGGGCTACAGAGTGAGAACAGGGCTAGCAACTTAGCCTATTCAATATAGTCTGTAATGCGAATTCTAATTGGTCTTAATAATAGAAACCCAGAGTCAGACATTAGGGGATGAAAGATCAGGGAAGCAGAGCCACTTACTAGTCCTTACTACTATGAAATGAGCGAATGTGGTATCCTGTCTCTACCAGCACTCAGACCGAATGCCTTCACCTCGTGTCTCCTCCTGCCTTATATTCCTCTCTCTGCCCCACCATATCCCTTCCTGTTCCCACCTCCCTAGTTTTGGGATTAAAGCCATGTGACTTCCACATATTGGGATTAAAAGTGAGCCACCACCACCTGGCTGTGTTTCCCTTTGAGACTGGGTCAATCTAGTATAACCCAGGGTGGCCTTGAACCCACAGAGGTCTGTCTGCCTCTGCCTCCTAAGTGTGGGAATTAAAGGTGTGTGTCACCACTGCCTGGCCTCTATGGTTAACTAGCGACTTGCTCCACACTCTGATCCTCAGGCAAGCTTTATTTTTTATAGCACAAACTAAATATCACCACAAATAATCCTTGAAGTTCTAACTAGAGCAATAAGACTACGAAAGAAGATCAAGGGGATACAAATTGGAAAGGCAGAAGCCAAAATGTAGCTATTTGCAGATGATAAGACAGTAAACATGAGTGACCCAAAAAATTCTATCAGGGAATTTCTACAGCTGATAAACACCTGTAGTCGAGTGACTGGATACAATATTAATAAAAATATAAGCAACCCTCTTATATACAAACAATAAATGTACTGAGAAAGAAATCAGGGAAACAACACCTTTCATAATTATCAAATAATATAAAATATCTTGTAACTCTAACTAAGCAAGTGAAAGACCTGTATAACAAAAACTTCAAGTCTTTGAAAAAAGAAATTAGAGAAGGTATCAGAAGATGGAAAGATCTCTCACACTCATGGAACAATAGAATTAGCAAAGTAAGAGCCGCTCTCCTACCTAAAGCAATCTACAGATTCAATGCCATCCCTATTAAAATCCCAGCACAAAATAAGAATGGCTCTCCTACCTAAAGCGATCTACAGATTCAATGCAATCCCTGTTAAAATCCCGTCACAATTCTTTACAGACCTTGAAACGATACTCAATTTCATGTGGAAATAAAAACTCAGGATAGCTAAAACAATCCTGCAAAATAAAAGAACTTCTGGAAGTACCACTATACCTGATTTCAAGCTCTACTACAGACTATAGTAGGAAATACAAATTGCGTGGTATTGGCATAGGAACAGACAGGTGGATCAGTGGAATCAAATCAAAGACCCAGACATAAATCCATATACGTAAGAACACCTGATTTTTGACAAAGAAGTCATAATTATATAATGGAAAAAAGAAAGCATCTTCAGCACATGGTGCTGGCATAACTAGATGTTGCCATGTAGAATGCAAATAGATCATTATCACCCTGCATAAAACTCAAATACAAGTGAACAAAATACCTCAACATAGTCCAGTTTCACTGAACCAGACAGAAGAGAAAGTGGGGAATGGCCTTGAGCACATTGGCACAGGAGACCACTCCTGAGTAAACACAAGTAGCAGAGACGCTAAGACTGACAATTAATAAACAGGACCTCATGAAACTGAAAAGCTTCTGTAAGCTAAAGGCACTGTCAATAGGACAAAATGCCAGCCTGCAGAATGGGAAAAGATCTTCCCATCTGACAGAGGGCTGACCTCCAAGGTATATAAAGAACTCAAGAGGCTAGACATAAAACAACAACAACAACAAATAATCCAAGTAAAAATGGGGTACAGATCTAAATAGAGAATTCTCAACAGAGGAATATCAAATGGCCACGAAACACTTAAAGAAATGTCCAACATCCTTAGCCATCAGGGAAATGCAAATCAAAGTGACTCTGAGATTCTATCTTACACCTGTCATAATGGCTAAGACCAGAACCACAAGGGACAGTTCATGCTGGAGAGCATGTGGAGCAAGGGGGACACTCCTTCACTGCTGGAGGAGTACAGCCAATTTGGAAATCCATATGGCAGTTTCTCAGAAAATTAGGTATTGATCTACCTCAAGACCCAGTTATACAGTTCCTGGATATATACCAAAAGGATGCTCAATCATACCACAAGGACACTTGCTCAATTACGTTCATAGAAGTTTTTTATGTAATAGCCAGAACCTAGAAACAACCTAGATGGCCCTCAACCAAAGAATGGATGAAAAATGTGGTACATTTACACCATGGACTATTACTCAGATATTAAAAACAATGACATCTTGAAATTTGAAGGCAAATGGATGGAACTAGAAAGAAATTATCCTGATTTTTTAAAAAATCCTTTTTAGACTTACTTATTTTTTGTTTTTGTTTTTGAGTGTATTTTTGTCATGTGCATTCATAATATCTGTGGAAGGTAGAAGAGGATGATGGATCACCTTGAGCTAGAGTTATAAATATTGTGAGCTGATATCTGAGTGCTGAAAACCAAACTTGGGCTCTCTGTAAGAGCAGCAAGCTTTCCTAACCTTTAATGCATCTCTCCAGCCCCAGCTCTGATTTTTAAACTCATTTGTTTCTTCATTTGTTAATTTCTTTGATGAGGTGTTGGGAACTAAACTACAAGAGCAGCAAGTACATAGGGTAGGGCCATCTCTCCACCTCTCCCTTTTTAAAATAATCACTCACTGATAGAAATTTTCTTTTTAGAAGTGTCTTAATGTATGCCAAAGGTTTTAGTAAAGAGTGGCCATTTCATTTAATCTGATTCTGGGAGTTTAAAATTTTCCTCCCTGACCTACTCAGTGATATACTTGTCATTCAATAATTATTGCTCAGTTTCTAAGCATTTGTGTAGTTTTTCTCACAATCGATGTCTAGTTTTAGTCCACAGTGAGCTCATAAGATATGAGTTATTATTCCAACCCTTTGGTATTGAATTAAGTTGTTTTCTGGCCTTAAATATTTCAGAAGAAGGTCCATGGGCTGCTGAGAGGCTGTGTCTCCCTGGGGTGCTAGAAGTACCACAGCATCAATTTGATCTACACATGGAGAAGATCTGTTTCCATAGCTTCACATCCCACTAAGTGCTGATAGTAAGGCTGTCCTGGTATTGCACATCTGTGGACACCAAGGTCCACGAAAGTGTGGGAGTTCTCAGACTCCATAGCAGAGAATAGCAGTTGTGTGGCTGCTGCAGTTGATCCACCTGCTCACCTCAGGTCACCAGACTCCAGTTACTCTTGGTTGACGAAGTTGGCTTCTGGTCCCTGAGTTTAGGGCTGCCTTTTTCTGTACACTCCACTGTCTAGGCTCAGTCTCCTATCTGCTGCATGACTCAGCTTGTCTGTGACAAGCTCCTGGCTCTCCACGGTTGCCTCCCAGGGCTGTGTCACACCCAGGGCTACAGCAAGCAAGCTCCCTTGTTTTCCCTGTTCTCAGACCCCCAAAGTAGCTCAGTTTTGTATAGCAGGTCCTCCATCAGAGCAGGCACTAACCATTGCTCTCCGAGTCATATAGAATGATTCTGTCACTCAAAGAGTCATTGTCTCATAAAGACTCACAATTGGATGTGAGTGTAGGGAAGCATTATAGGTTTGTTTTTAGGGCAAAGGTGAGATGTCTTTATACAAGGGCATCTGGCTTTCAACCTGGCTTCTCTTTCCTGTCCCCTGCTGGAAAGCTATGTGGCAGGAATTGTGTTAAGCTTGCTTTGATTTGATGTGTCTCCCCTGTACTTTCAGCTGCCTGGTCTTTGCTGCTTTGAGTTTTTATTAGCTTTAAAAGCTCCTCTTTTCCTGTTTGGAATAGTCTCTCTTATTTTCCTGTTTTCCTTCCCACAGTCACTCGGACCATGTAGTAGCTTTCAGCGTGCCATTTTACCTGGCCCCAATTTCAACTCTATTCAGATGTAAGGCTTGTTTTGTGGTCTCAACAGGTATCTGTTTCTGAATCTTCATGTGTATTTGTGATAACTGAATTTCCTTTCTAGAGGGAGGGCTACCTCTGCATCTTTGTAAAACTTCCTGGTTATCATGAATTCCTTCATTTTGTTTCAAGTTGTAAGGTCATTGCTCATTTCTCAAGATTTATCTAGTTATAGTAATCATGGTTGTAGGTAATTTCCTATCAGGACCTAGAATGAATCATAGCATTGTGCCCTAGCTTGCAGGACTTCCTGGATAAATCTGTAGTTGATCTAATGTGAGAAACAATTAAATGTGATAGCAATTTTCTCTTGTATATTTTATTTTCTTTCTCTGGCTTGTGCTCTAGTTACTTGGGTATAATACATTTGCTAAGCATGTTTTCTGCTTACTTCTGTTTTATTGAATGTGTTTTACAAGTCCTTAAACATTTCTTGACTTTAGGTCTTAAAATTTTTCAGATTTAATTTTTTTTTACATTTCCACAAATATCTTGAGTTCAATCTTCTTTCCCCTTCTTCTTCTTCTTTTCCTGTCTTTCATATGTGTTTCTGTTTGGGATAATTCATATGATCTGTCTTCAAATTCTGTTTGCTTGATTTAGTCTGCTATCATGACTTGTTTATTCATTTGTTACTCCACCAGCCCTTCCCTTGCACCTCTGTTCATCAGGAGAGAGTTCCATTCATGCCCAACTGCCCATATAAAGTCACAGGACAATTTTGGGTCAGGCTCTCTACCTTCCTGGTGTGGAATAATCCTCTTGCACACTGTAAAGATTTGTCACTCAATTAGTTTAATAAACCATTGATTGTCTGGTATTCAGGCAAGAAGTATAGATGAGAAGAGAAAGGGTGGAGTCAGGAAATGCCAGCCAGACATAGAGAGAGCAAGATGGGCATGCTGTACTTAGAAAAGATACTGCCATGTGGCAGAACATAAATAAGGAATTTGGTTAACTTAAAATGTAAGAACTAGTTAATAATAAGCCTGAGATATTGGTCAAGACTTTACAAGTAATGTTAAACCTCTGCATGCTAATTTGGGCAGTGGCTGCTGGGTGTTTGGGACCAGGTGGCTCCAAGACAGTAAACTTCCAGCTACACCTTCAACCTGTTTTTTATACAAGGTCATTCTTGTGAACTGCTATGAAATCCCAGCTAGCTGGCCCACTAGAGTCTCTGCTTCCCATGTGCCATGGTAGACACCAGGATTCCATATGCTTGCGGTATTGGATATGTCTTTTACCTGGGTTCTGATAATAGGAACTCAGGTTACTAGCCTTGCATGGCAAGCAATATTACCCCTACTTAACCACATCCTCATTCCTCAGCCTTATTATTTGACTTATTGAGCTCTTTATTTCTGTTTTTTTCCAAAATGTCTATTTCTTTGCTTAATTTCACACTCATATCTTCCTTTGTCTTCCAAGGGTTTATCTGTATTCTCTTCTATTACATTGGGATGTTTTATAACAGTTCCTTTTAAAGAAATCATTATTCTTGTGTGCATGTGTACATCTACACATATCATGGCTTGAATTTAAAGGCTAGTTCTATTCTTTCACCACAGGTTCCTGAGATTAAACTCATAGTGTATGACAAGAATTTCTACTAGACATCAGAGGCGGGGTACTAGGTTCCCAAAAGGAACTCAGCCTGTTCCCCGGGCTGGGGCCTTGAGGGAAAAGGGTACCTGTACAAAGCCACAGGGCTTTGTGGAGCAAAGAAACCCGCCCTTCTGACTGTGGCAGGCCCTTGGAGAGGGCTCCTGATTCAGCCATTCCACCAGGAGGGTAAGTGGGTCCCAGCCCAACCATCTAGGTGTCTAGCCCCAGAGGGGACTAAGGACACCCGCCCATCACCCAAACCTTCAGGCCATTAAGGCAGCTTCCCCCACCTATTGGCTTTTCTGATTAGTACACCTTAGCTCACTTCCAAGCATCTGTTCTCATCAGAGGCAGGGTACTCGGTTCCCAAAAGGAACTCAGCCTGTTCCCGGGCTGGGGCCTTGAGGGAAAAGGGTGCCTGTACAAAGGCACAGGGCTTTGTGGAGCACAGAAGCCCACCCTTTTGACTGTGGCAGGCCCTTGGAGAGGGCTCCTGATTCAGCCATTCGACCAGGAGAGTAAGTGGGTCCTAGCCCAGGTGACTAGGTGTTTAGCCCCAGAGGGGACTAAGGACACCCTCCCATCCCCCAAACCTTTGGGCCATTAAGGGAGCTTCCCCTACCTATTGGCTTATCTGCTTAGCACACCCACGCTTACATCCAAGCATCCCTCCCCCATTGATGGTGGGGTCCTAGGTTCCCAAAAGGAACTCAACCTGTTTCCAGGCTGATGCCCTGGGGGAAAAGGGGGCGTATACAAAGCCACAGGGCTTTGTGTGCTGTACAGAGCAGAGAAGCTCACCCTTTTGTCTGCTTCAGGCCCTTTTAGAGGGCTTTTGACCCAGACCCATCTGGATCTGAGGAGCTCGGCAGGTTCTTGAGCCAGCAAAGGCCTCTGATCCAGGTCTATCTAGACGGAGCAAGTGGCCCTTTTCGAGTACCAGTTGATCCAATAGGAGGGGAAAAGATGGGCAGGCGCCAAGCCGGGAGTTCCTCCAACAACCTGAAAAGCAATTCAGCAATTATGCAACAACAAGACCTAATCCAGAAGAAGTAGAAGAAATCGACTTTAAACGTAACTTTACGAAAATGATAGAGACCATTAAAGAAGAGATGAAAAACTCCTTTAAAGAAAGGGATGAGAAGACTAACAAAAAGTTAGAAGAAATGAATAAATAC
>JAQHUG010000074.1:3495762-3509948 GCA_028555095.1 Dicrostonyx torquatus
GGAGAGGGGAGGGTCTTGGGCTTTCCACAGGGCAGGGTATCCTGCCCCATCTTAAGAAAGCAGGGGGAGGTTGGTGGGGTAGGGGGGAGTGGGGGGGCCTGGGACGAGGGGAGTAAATGTAAATTTTTCTTTTAAATTTAATAACAAATGGAAAAAAGAATTTCTACTAGATAGTTGCTTTCTTCTTTCTTTCTTCTTCCTCCTCCTCCTCCTCCTCATCCTCTTCTTCTTCTCCCTCTTCCTCCTCTTCTCCCTCTTCTTATCTTCTCATTCTCCTCCTCCTTTTCTTCCTCTTTTCCTTCTCCTCCTCCTTCTCCTTCTTCTTGTTTTTTTGAGCCAGTGTTTTTCTGTGTAGGATTGGCTATCTGCAACTCTCTCTTGGCTGGCCTTAAACTCAGAGATCTGCCTGTCTTTGCCTCCAGAGTGCTGAGGTTAAAGGCATTAGCCACCACCACCCAGCTAACAGCTATATTCTTAAGACATATTAACTTGTTTTGCATAGTTATTTTTGCCAATATTCAAATTTTTATATTTGGTAGATTAGAGATTTCTATCAATTTTATCGGTTGCCTTCTTAGTTTTAAGACTTTTCACTGAAGATACACCTTGGCACATCACCCTCTTAGACAATATTGACTTTGATTCTCACCAGACATCATCTGCTCTTCCCTCTTTGGCTTTGAAGAGTGGCTTCGCAATGTTATTCAGCATGGCGGCATAGAAGAGGACCACTGCCTCTGTGTGATTTACAAGAGAGGGACCACTAGCAGTGCAAGCAGGTATGGCATGAATGACAATGTATGAGGTGCACAGCATGACTACTCCCACAATGGGGGTGCTGACCACTGTTAATGTTGGGGGTTTCCTCAGGCTCTGTTGTGATGGTACACCTGCTACTATCAAGGGCTGTGGGTAGCAGCCTGAAGTGCTGCGAGGTTTGGAGTGCTTTTTCTCTGGCCGGCCACTTATGCTACAACAAGAGGAGTGACTGTGGCAGGAGGTATAGCCCCCTCTCTGGCACTCATTCTTTCTTCTGCAACGGATGCATTCAAAACATAGGTAGGACGGGGTAGCAGAAACTAAGAGAGGTGGTAACAGGAACCACAGTATGTCTCACTATACTTTGACAATGGCCTCCTAGAAGTGGGACCATGTAGTTGGAGGCTGCTCATTCGTTTGCTGACCACCCAGACTCATTTCCCAGCCACCCAGACTCATGAAATAATCACACAGAAACTATATTATTTGCAATACTGTTTGGCCAATAGCTTATGGGTATTATTAGCTGCTATTATGAATTGTAATGTAAATATTTTTTGGAGATAGAGGTTTGCCAGGAGGGTTGTGACCCACACGTTGAGAACCACTGGATTATAACATCACATTAACATGCATTTCTTCTAAGCAAGAGATAAAAGCAAGGGGTTTTGCCTATGAATCCTCAATCCTGTGAATTCAACCCATCTGGATTCACCCAGAGAGGGAAGAGGCAGCAAAGTACTTTTCTGTAATTAGTAATTCATCCAGTACCTAAGTAGAACTCTCATTTCAGCTTGAATGAAGAATTGATTAGAGAGTGAAGTGTCAAATTGAGTAGATTAAGCATCATTGAAGTTGCAGAAAAGAGAAGCTGCCAAGGGCATGTTCATCGTATGTGTCTGTTAGGAAAAGCGGCCCCTTTAAAGAAAAAGCCTGTTGCAGACAAGCAGAGAAATCTGTGAGAAATTACCTGGTAAGAAGGATATTTAGACAGGTGGCCTCAAATGTATCAGAACAAAAGAACCTTTGTTCTGAAGCACGCTGCTAAAACCGGAATAATGTAAATTACAGTTAATTCCTTTCTAAGTATTCTTTGTGTTCATTTTCTCCTGGAGGGAGGGAGGGATATAAGCAGAAAGAACATGTGTCCCCCCCCCGCCCCCCGGCTCGATGAGTGATAAAGTCAAGAAGCAAATGTTTCTTGGAACAGGGTAAGCCCTCTTCTTAGTTCTGGAAAGAAATGTTCCCCCACCACCCTGTTCTGACAGAATGCTCACCTCCAGATGGCTTTTAAACCCAAAGCACCAATTTAGAGCTCTCGGGGACGTGAGGGGCATGCGTCTTCACCTGCAGCGTGATTCTCCTGAGCAGATTAGGCAGGAGTTGAAGCTAATGTGGAATTATCCAGTGTGGGAGCTGCTGTGTTTTGAAGCAACTGCTCAGGGAGGCAGCAGGTTATACTCTTAAGGGCTGAAGCTTTGCACAGGTTTATCTTGGCCATTCTGGGAGAGGGAAGGGGCCAGTAAAGCTTGGTGAATGCTGCTTCATCTGTCATATCCAGCTGTTGATCCATTCAATTCCCCTGCAAGCTCAGCTGCTGGCCTGCCTCCAGCTCCTTTTCCAGTGTGCTGACAGCATGCCCAGCTTCTGAACGTTAGTGGGTTGAGGGTGCGAGGGAGCTGGCAGAAGAAGCCTTTGTGGTTTGGAGTGTTTGATTGTTCCCTGACCTTGCAAAGGTGGACAGTGGGAATTTGTGGACGTTCAGGTAGATGACGGGTCATAAAAGGATTTATGATAGAGTGTGCCTAGCAGATTGAACTTGAAAACATTGATGGGCTGCTCTTCATGGTACACTGACTTGGGGCAGTCCTGGAGGCACCTGTCAGTGACCTGAAAGTTACCAGGGGCCGAAGTTTGCACCATTTGCATCAAATTTGTCCCTAGGCCAATAGAAAATAATCTGGAAGAGGAAATTTCTTTATTATAGGCATGGTGAAAATGATTGCCCTCTAATTTGGGAAAAGGTATGCTACAAGACCCTTACAGCTGCTAACCATGACCTGTGACCTGTGGACCTGGGAAGCATTGCAGCCAGAGTGCTGTGGGGTTGCAAACTGGCATGGTTCATATGCAGAGAATCGATGTGGCTGATGGCAGTGTGGCTTCAAGCTCCCCAAAGCCACATGGGACAGGTCCATCTGGTACGGATCAGGCAACTTTTCCTGCAGCAGACCCTTGGAGGCCTTTGAAAGGCAGGAAATGAAAATTTAAGAGTGGCCATGAACAAGCTGAGATTAGACTCAGACCAGGGTTTACGCTTGGGAATATGGACCAGCTGATGCCATGAGCTAAAATGTTAACCTAGGATCAGCTGCTGGGATCATTCCATTCCTGGCTACCTATCTATATGTGCAGAGGAAACAGGCTGAAAGTGAGCAGAAAAGGGGGTGATGGGCAGATATCCTGACTAAAGAACCAGCTTTGGGGTATTCATTTCATTTTAGTTTAACATGTATAAAAACTGTAAAAAGTATCTTGAAGATGACAAAACCCAGTTCTTCCCATTTTACCTCATTTGTGGAACAGAAACTTCGGCAACAGGGTACTTTGAGTGCATTAAATAAATATAAATTTTATTAAAAACACTCACATAGCATTATCAGGAATGATATAATAATAAACAGCTTTCAAATAGCCTGCATAACATTACAATACTTACAGTATTTATAACCACCCTCAGATTTTATAAACAAACCCAACATTTCATGAATGAAACTAAGTTAAAAAAATAAACCATAGAAAAATGCACACAGAAGATCATTATCTTAGTGTCAAACTGCAAAAGATTTTCCTAACAAGTTAACAACTACCTTGTAAAGTGATCTAGACATCACTGTGCGTCAATCAAGATGAAAAATTCATTCAAGTAATGTTGACACCATGCAGAAGCACTTTCAAGTATGGCCCTGTAGTCAACCCATTCCTATAGAAGCAAATCGCTGATCTGCATTCCATTTGATTTAATTGACAGGTTGGATATCATTTAATTGCCTCTCTTCCTACATGACCCATCCTCTCAAAACCACACTTGCTGCTCCTGTTGGCCAGCAGTTTGACAAATGACAGTGGGTGACATGTAAAGCAAACATTCCTTATGATGACTGGCTCAAGATGGCCAAACGCACCTACAAGAAGCCGATGTCGTGGATTCAACACTATGGTGTAGAAAACCATTAACCTTGTGGTTTTGTGTGCAAAGTAGACGTTCTGAAAGTTTTAATGACAAAATGTGACCAATAAATTACAAAGGTCTCCTCCACTGACCATGGAGCCATTTATTTGGAAAGCTAGTAAGCAAGACTCTTTGTAGGCCACAGTGTGACAGAGTCCTCTTGCACGGCACACCATCAGATTCCAGGACTGTTTCGAGACACTCACGGATATGAACTTGTAGTCATTACT
Source organism: Dicrostonyx torquatus (assembly GCA_028555095.1). Lineage (NCBI taxonomy): Eukaryota > Metazoa > Chordata > Mammalia > Rodentia > Cricetidae > Dicrostonyx > Dicrostonyx torquatus. The sequence goes on from JAQHUG010000074.1 coordinate 3,499,984, forward strand.
AGATCAAAAACCTTTGAGGATTTGGCCAACAGCCATGGGATGACCTTTTACTTCACAAGTTTCCCTTTATCAGGTCAGTGCATTCCATTTTAAACTTTTTACTTTGTTAAAATCATCAAAACTCTCCAGACCGTTAAAAATGCTTTTCTTTATAATTAAAAGTTGACAAATTTACAAAATTAGTTTCAGTTATCAGTACATGTACAAGCGAAATAGGAGGGATTCAAAATAAAAGAGTTAAATCCCTGAAAAAAATATATTAACTGACAACTTTACATAAACACAGATGACATGTTGGCATAAGGAGAACAAGTTGAAATATCCCTGAATTTTTAGAACAAAAGGTTTGAAATTCAAGTTATACTTGCTAAGAAATCAAGTATGTTTTAATAATAATAAAAAAAGACTTTTAAAAAATGGTGGTATACAATGCTATAAGCTTTCACTTAGTTCAATATCCCATTGCCAAACTAGTGTTGAGGTATATGACAAGTAGGAACATCACTCAACTTTTAATCAATTCTTAGCTCACATTACCATCTATGTGTAGCAGTCTGAGTAGCACCATCGTGATGTGAATTTTGCTTCAATCTCATATATATATATATAATATATATACACATATGTATATATTTCATTTTTTACAGTACTAAAATACTAAAGCATTGCATTAAAAAAGTTTTGTTTTACAATTTAATTTACTATACAACTCTCTCGTCTTTTTATACAAATTTATGATTTAAAATCACCACAGCAAACCAGCTGCCTATTTTGTTTAGGGTTTTTGTTTTGTTTTGTAGCCAACTGTTTCACATGGACTTAACCCTGTCTGCTCATCTTAGCCAGGCACCAGTCCCATCCAGCTTCCTGGTGAGGAGGACACTTAAGCAAAGAGATGGCATCGCAATGCACAAGGAACACAAAGGCAACCTGCTGTCCTGGAGCACACACAGCTCCACGAGACAGCGTGGGCTGAGGTGGACAAGCTTTGCTGGGTCTGCAGCATGCAGCTAGTTATTGCCTGCAGCCAGCAGAGAATCAGGCTGCACACACAGAAGCAACGAGCTCGTCACACCGTTACTGTAGCCAGTAAGATGAGCACCAGAAAGCATGTGTTCTGTGGACTAACACATCCATTCAGCTTCGGTTTGGATTTCACAGGCCGCGTCAACAACGAGAACTGCTCATCAGCAGATACATGGCTAAAAGCAAATGTTTTAAAAGCTTTCCTTTAAAAAAAATAAATTTTTAATCCTAAGTGAAAGTAAACTTTTTTTTTTAAACGTCTCAGTACCTTAGCATTGTTCGAGTTGCCAAAGCTTAGGTAGGCAAAGTGCTTCTAAAACACCATTAAAATATTTCCATACACATGTATTTGCACATATAAAAATGTGTGTATGTACACATTATCTTTATTGTCCTACAAGGACATCACTGGATGAGCACAATCCAGAGGCCTTTAAAATGTCCACGTTTAAAAAACTAAGCTGTATAAGAATAAGTAAGTAAGACAGAAATGTAAATGAAAGGTACCCCAGTTCTTCAAGGGCACCAGACTGCACTGACAGCACGGTAAAAAAAGGCATTTACTTTTCGGCTATTAAAGACACCATTTTTGTAGCACCATTTCATGTAACACCCAAACAAATACAGTGTTTTGCCATTATTCATGTAAGCTTCCTGTAGCTTCTTTGATAAATAAGTTAATATTAAGATTACAGTAAAAAAAACCTGTGTGTTCAAAAGCCATAATTCCAGTATTCAGCACACCATAGATCAGCACCAGGGGATTCCTGCAACTGTACTGCTACAGTACTGTGTCCCGTGACTATGCACACTTGGTATTAGAAGTGGTCACGTGTGTGGAGTGCTGGGGAAGCATTTCACACACATGACCTCAGCCAATGAGAGAACCAGTGGTTTCAAAACTATGAACTGTGGCGCACTCTCTTTCCACCTTCCCTTTGCATAGCATGCTTTGGTCTTGTTCCTGAATGCCAGCAGTGACCACTTGGGAAGTCAGTAGAGATTAAGTGCAATGGTAAAAATAATCCCTGTTTTGCTGGTGAGCTGACATCCCTCCCCCCAACAAACATATCCAAACACACACACACACACACACACACACACACACACACACACACACACACACACACTGCATTTGTCATGGATGCTATGACCTGTCCCTATTGCCCATGCCATGAGAGCTATACCACTGACAGGTTGTTCTTGGTGTTCCGGCATAAGGGACAGCATCATACGTATCTGCTGTAAGGCCCCGTGACCTGAGTGAAGGCATATGGAGATGTAGTCACCGTGGAGTCTGTGGTCAGGGACCCTGTCTTCTCAACAAGAGACTGGATGAAGCGCAGGTAACTGGGCTCAGAAGGTTCCTGCAGCTCCGTGGGCTCACGTTTTATCCTTTTGCCATGGCTTTTCTGAGACACGTGCTCTGGTCCATACTTCTCACACTCTTCCTCTTTCTCTCGGGCCTTCTCAGCCATTTTGGCTTCCCAGAGAGCCAAGCCATGCTTTGGCTCATTCAAGTTCTTATGCTGGTAAAATACAAGGGAGATCCTGGTGGGATTAACCCGATCAGGAGTATTTATTCGTGTTGTGGCATGAAGCTCTCGCTTTGCACACTCAATGAGAAGCGATCCATGAGTTGGAGCCACAGCCACCCCACCAATGTCAGGATCAAGAAAGCTGTGCTCACTGTCTGACCAAACCTCATCATTGTCCTCCACAGAAGAAGCCACACCCTGGCCTGCTGCCCCAGGTTGCTTCTCCTGACTGCTATCAGTCAGATTGTGTAATAGACCTGGGGCAGAAGCAGTACTATCATGATTAAGCCCTGGAAGCACCCTTGATAGCCCATTAGCTGCGTGGGAGAGCATGTCGTTCTCCTTGCTGTGGAAGGCATGATTGGAGCTGTCCGTCAAGCCCGAAGCCGCTGCGGTGTAGCTGTGGATGGTCTGAGGAGGTGGATGGCGCTCAGTGTTTCTGTAGTCTGTGTGTGGATTGCTCATACTGTACGGTAATCTGGAGGCAGCTCCCATGAAATGGCCATCTATCTCGGGGGTGGGATAAGGAGAGAATGTTGCGAGGTGGTGCACATTTGGTTTTATGGTACAGTTACTGAAGGCATCTCTCTGCATATTTTGGTTTCCATAAGTTAAGTACTTAGAGGGACCATCTCCAAACCTCTGTTGGTAAAATGTGTGGATGGGTGGTAGGTTCAGCTTGGTGAGATGCTCCTGGCTTGCATATCTGTACAGATCCCTGGGCTGAGACTGGGGGGAATAAGAACCTAAGAAAGGAGAGCAGTTGTCCACGGACACATTCCCATTGCATGGATACGCTCCGTATTGGTCATTCTGATTGAAAAGCCCAGGGTAAGGGTTCATGGGGTCAGAAGGACTCAAATATGATGCTGCAGCTTGAGATGAGGTGGGGTAACAGTTCACATGGTTGGTATCGCCATAAATATTCGAAGTGTGGGAAGAGCCTGGATAAGGGCTAAGTGGATTGGGCCGTCTCATGTAGGGACTGGTGGAGTAAGAGCCCATGGACTCAGACTGAGAGTTACTCGGCAGGATCTGTTGCTGTGGTTGAGGTGGCTGTGCCTGTGGCTGGTGTGGCCGCTGCACTTGCTGAAGGTGCCTCTGGAGTAGTTGGGGCTGCTGGATGACAGATCCTGAAAGTCGCAATTGTTCTAAGGAGAGAGCAGGAACAAATACACTGGCTATTATTCTAAGAACTCTAGTGGAGATTCTTAAATATATACAACAGCACAGACTGTCTCCGTGAGCAGAGATGAAGGAAAGGCGGGGCTCTGAACACTGTCAAGCAGAATTTTTTGTGTCTGAAGTATTAGAATTTAAAAGCTGAGCTTTTAATGCTACATTTTGTAAATTAGAAAAATGTGTGTCCACCAGAGTCATTCAAAACGCCTCTGCTCACTCTACCTATCTCCCAGCCCTTCCTCCATTTAGCCCATGTCCTCACCGTCTATGCAAACATAGTCTGAAAGGCAATGACTATTCTGCAATAGCGCCCCCCTTACCTCCATTGTTCCTGGAGGAGGGAACATGTTTTATTTTATTTCTCAATTGTCTGGCATGTGACGGGGCTTGTTATACAATTAGAATGACAAGAATTGTATTTATCAATACCTAGAAAGGATCTTATACACTTGGTGAATTCTACTTCATAAGAACATTTCCCAGGAAGGAAATTTACACAACTCTAGAGGGCACCTTGTAGAAATGTAAACTACGAACTGTTAAATGGACCTGCCGTGGCACTTTTGGGACATGAACAGTTTTCCTTCATAGAAACCAGTAAGAAGGGAATTTTCATCACTCAAAGCAAAGAAGCGGTAAACTAAATTGAAAGAACATTCTTGTCTTTGGTGGTTAAGTCAATATACATCCTAAAAACTGGATTTCTGAATGTGGTTGACAATTGGGCAGACTGAGGGGCCAATGACAATGGCACTGGGATTTGTCTCTCCTGCATGCACTGTTTTTTTGGGGATCCTATTCTCTTTGAATGCACACCTTCCTAAGCCTGGATATAGGGGAGAGGGCCTTGGACTTTCCACAGGGCAGGGTGCTTTGCCCTCTCTTAGGACTGGAGGGGGTCAGGAGGAGGGATAGGGGGAGAGGGAGGGAAGTGGGAAGAGGGGAGGAAGTGGGAATTTTGATTGGTATTATTTATAAAGTAATAAAAAAACTTGATTTCTTTTTAGTAGCTCCAACCATAGATAAGGCAAGGCACTCTGAGGCCATTCTCTATGAGGATAACCACAGCCAGAAGCTCTTTTGATGAGTGTGGAACTTTAGGTAAACCAGACCAAACCTGTCTATGGAAAAATATACTCAACTCACGCTCCATCGTGTCAATTGCATTTTCAAACTCATTTCAATATAGCACTATTTAATTATCTAGGCCTAAAGGCTTGGAGCAGTCCTAAGTTTTCTCCCTTCTTTTCTACTCTTATGCCAGTGTGCATAAGAGTATCCTGAGAGGTTTACTTGTAGGTTCTTACATATTTAACTCAAGGTCTTGTGCTCCCCTCTTGCCCCATTGTAGGTGCTAATGCTCCCTCCTTAAACTTGGTGAAATGCCCCTGTATGATTCACATGACTTTGGACATATAAATGACCTGTGTAAAAGTTTTGCTATTTGTTGTAATAAGAACAACCCCAATCAATGTCCCCCTAGTCTGAGATGGATGGTACACCAACTCTAACAATGCCAGTGAAGCCTGGACCTGGCCACTTGAGGGAAGATTGTGCTATAGACTCAGACCACAACTGCTAAAACCCTCAGGTGTCACCCAGCACAGAAGGCCACAGGGGTGCCGTGGAGTTTACCTGGCAGCTGTTTCATATGGCTTGCAGTTTCCATCTGTTTTGTGCGCGAGGAAGACTTCTCCTTTTCGTTCTTACTTGAACAGTTCTCCAGGGAAGACAGCTTTTCAGCTGCAGCTTTTTTGGCCTCTAGTTTTCTTTGTCGGCAACTCTTGACCGGCTCTGCCAACATCCTCACCTTCCTCCGGAAAGAGTTCAGCACCTGAATGGACCCCTTCCGTATCTTCTCCTCCTGACCTTCGGTGCTCCCAAACTCATCCACAGGAGAGATTTTGTACATAGGTAATACGTGGAGCTGCTCATCCTTAGGCTGTCCTCCAATTTCTCGATTGTCTTCTCTAGTGAGGGTGCACACCTGATGGGGAGGTAAAATGGTCCAGGCTCAGTTGCAGGTTCAAAAGAAAGTGTATACAGGCTAGGATTTCTCCCTCCCAGTATCCACATGTGTGTTGAAACAGGGACATGCATAGTATCAAAACCAGAAATGCCTGTTATTAATGAAGACAATGTACAGACTGAAGACAGGGAGAAGAGAAACTCCCTTTTATACGTTTTAAAGTCTACAGGAATCACTACGAAGTGACTGTTCATTATGTACGTCTAGCTAGATCTCAAGGGAGAAGATGTACTTCTAGATGAAATGATGCCATCTCCTGCTTTCCACATATTAAACACACATGACAGATCATTCCCATCAAGAACCTATAGCCTGCTTCTAACCACGTGACCACCATATGCAACGGGTGGGGAAGGAGGATAACATGACACAGCTCGGCTGCCCTCAGACCTGACTCCTAACTAACCATGTTTAAAAGGTTTGCTACGTTCAAGGGGCTGGAGAGATTGCTCAGTGGTTAAGAGTGCTGGATATTCTCCCTGAGGACCTGGGTTCAATTCCCAGCACCCACATGACAGCTCACACCTGTCTGCAATTCCAGTTCCAGGGGATTAAGCATCCTCATACAGACATACATGTAGGCAAAATGCCAGTGCACATGTAAAAAACAAGGAAATTGTTTTAAAATTTTTTGCTATGTTCAAGAGACTTTACAGCTGGGTAGTGGTGCTACACTACTTTAATCACAGAACTCAGGAGGCAAGTGGATCTCTGTGAGTTGAGGCCAGCCAAATCTATAGAGCAAGTTCTAATACTGGAAAGTCTACACAGAGAAATCCTATCTTGAAGCCCCCTGCCCCCGCCACAAAAAAGGAAAAAATTAACAAGATGCCAATTAAAATAAAAATGATCTGGTCACAGATATAACTCATGTATAACTTCACAAGGCCTCTTTTGCTTTAATAGTTTAAAGGTAATTCTCTTTCCTTAACTACAATCATCATTTTGATAAAGGACTTTAATATTTACTTGATAAATGGGGAAAATAAGACCTAAAGGAAAAGTAGTTATAAAAATGAGTGGGAGATATCCCCTAAAAGGAGTATGATCTTTCTAAATGACTAAGGAATTGTGACGAATGTTTCCCAAATTCATGTCTCTGAATACATTTCTCTTACATATTTATCACTGCTCAGTTCTCATCCAGAGTGCCTTTCCATTTTGCCCTGTAGAACCTGTGATCATTCAATGGTAGGCACTCTCAGTTCCCACTCCATAAAGAAGATCCTCCTGCCCAGCTGGGAAAGGAAGAACCTGCTAGTCAAACCTGTTTGTCACATTCTGCAGTTTTTCATTATCTATCCTTCTAGGCAGGATTGGTTGGGTCCTTTCAATCTACATCTTGGGAGACTGTCCAACTGTTATCACTTCCCATTTCTCAGGAATCTCACTGATAATTACGCCAGTTTACAATTCCAATCGCTGAGGGACTGGAAACATGGGTGTGTTTGTAGAACTTGTGTACCTCCTGCTCAAAGATAGTGAAGAAAGTAGATGGAGTCCCTGAGACTCCATGTAGCCACCACCAAAGGAGACAGATGCCTGGGACTTTTACTGGTAAAACACAAGCCTTGTGGTGATGTACAGATTAATAGAAATGGGTTAACTTACAGTATAAGAGCTAGCTAGAAAGACACTTAAGCTTTTGGTCAAGCAGTGACTTAATTAATAGAATTTCTGTGTAATTATTTTGGTCTGGGAGAGCCGGAAATGAGTGAGCAGTCTCCACCAACACAATCATTTTGCTAGAATGAAGAACTGACTATATGGCTGAGCTACTATGTTTCTTCCATGTTCCAGACTCTAGCACAGCCACCAATGGGCAGGGCTGACAGGGCTATGAGCAGTTTTCTTTCTTTGATCTAACTTCAACTAGGGCTGATAGCTCTGAATCAGAGCCTGTGTTATAACCAAGGATGTGTTAACCCATTGTGTCCACTGTAATATGTAGGCATGATGAGCTCCTTTGGACTCAATGTGCACGTGACATGAACATGACACTGGGTGTCAATTACTTTCCACCTTAGCTTTAGGGGACAGAGTATCTCACTGAGTCTCAAGTACACTGATTTGGCTAGGTGATTGGATAGCAAGCCTTAGAGATCCTTCTGTCTCCACTTCCCCTATGCTGGGATTAAAGGTGCCTGCTATAGCACTGGCTTTTACATAGGTAGAGGGGACTGGATTCAGTTCTTCAGGCTGGAGGCAAGTACTTTCCTGGCTGAACCATTTCCTCAGTTGCTGAATGATCAAATTCTGCACCTTACAAACTGTGACAGTGATAACATGCTTTTCATTTCTATTTTTCTGCAAGGAGAATCAGAACCTTGTCTTGGGAATGGTAGTGTGTGTATGCATGTATTTTCTTTTCCAAGCTGTGCGGTTATAATTCACTACATACCTAAAACTGAAGTTTTTTTTTTAAGAGAAGATTTCCAATTGTATGTATGGATGTGTTTCTTATGTGCACATGAGTTAGCATGACTACAGAAACCAGACCAGAATAATGTACCAAATCTGTTAGACCTGGAGTTACAGGTGGTTGTCATATGTCACTTGTATTTTAATAAATAAAGCTTGATTGAAGACCAGAATGCAAACAGTCACACTAGTCAGTCATAGAGGCCAGGCAGTGGTGGCACACAGCTTTAATCCCAGCAGTCACACTAGTTAGCCATAGAGGTTGGGCGGTGGTGGTGCACGCCTTTAATCCTAGCACTAGAGAGGAATATAAGGTGGGATGAGGAACTCATTCTCTTTTAGTCTGAAGATTTAATAGATGTAAGAGCTCTTTTGTGACTTGGCTGCTTTGATTTTCTGATCTTCAGGTTGAAACCTAATATCTGTCTCTGGGTTTTTATTATTTGTGCTACATTTGATGCCAAATGTGGGGCTTGAACCCATGACCCTGCAATTAAGAGTCCCATGCTCTACCAACTGAGGGATGAAATCTGGCAGATGGATGTGTTCTATTGTGTAGAATTTGGAAAACTAAAATATGTATAGCACACCATTGATACTCATTTAGGTTTTCAATGGGAAACTGCTTTGAGTTTGGAAAAGGCTGATTCAGTAATCACACATTTGATAGAGGTTATGGCAATATGGGTATATCTGTACAAATAAAGACACACAATGCTCCAGCATACGTCTCTAAGAAAATGAAACAGTTTTTGCTTATTTTAATATAAAGCATATTACAGATGTACCACACTATCCTACAGGCCAGGCAGATATAAAAAGATCAAATCAAACATTAAAGGATATGTTAAATAAACAGAAAGGGGTGATAAATTTACCCCAAAATGGAGTACATCATGGTTTATTAACTTTGAATTTCTAGATGCTAATGAGAAAGAACAACAGCTGTGGAGAGACATTGGATAGTAGAAAAAACTGCAGAATTAAATCAGCCCATCCACTTTAAAGATGTCCTGACCTCAGGATGGAAAGCAGGGTCTGTGTTACATTGGGGAAGGAGTGTTGCTTTTGCTTCCATAGGAAAAAAAAAGCTATGGATACCATCAAAATTGATAAAGATTTGATTTGAACAAGAGGCAACCTCTTAATTAGAAGAGATGACAGTTCATCAAACACCATTTAATATAAACTATCCTATAAAACTAACAAATTCTTTTACTTCATCCGTTATAAGAGAATCTCTCCAAAATTCCAGTTGGGGAAGGGTTTTGTTTTGTTTCTTTTAGGAGAATGAAGATATCCAGCTTAGGAACCATTGGACAAATAAAACATTTGAAGAAAAAGTATAAATCATCTAGGGAAAATGTTTCAAGAAAAAGAGTAAGTTAGCCTTTTGGAATATAACATTTCTAACAGGATAAATTTTTTTTCAGCTCAGAATTCTACAAAATTTTCTTTTTTTAATTGATATTTATTGAGCTCTACATTTTTTCTGCTCCCCTCCCTGCCTCTCCCCTCCCCACTTCAATCCTCCCCCAATGTCCCTATGCTCAAAATTTACTCAGGAGATCTTGTCTTTTTATACTTTCCCATGTATATAAGTTCTATGTAAGTCTCTGTTAGTATCCTCATTGTTGTCTAAGTTCTCTGTGATTATGGTTTGTAGGCTGGCTTTCTTTGCTTTATGTTTAAAAACCACCTATGAGTGAGTACATGTGATAATTGTCTTTCTGTGTCTGGGTTACCTCACTCAAAATAATGTTTTCTAA
>JAQHUG010000074.1:3513850-3523978 GCA_028555095.1 Dicrostonyx torquatus
AAAAAAAAAAAAAAAAAAAAGAAAATTCTGTCAGATATGCTAGGACTGTAGACCAAAGATGCAGGGGAATTTTGGGTGATTTGCCAGGCAGCCAGCTGTTTCTGTCATTGCTCACATTTTTTGGAAATCATTTGCTTTTACTTCCTGTTTACTCAGTTAATATTATTTCCTTCTTGGGTCTCTAAGGAAGTTGAAGATTAGATAGTTATAGTTTTCATTGTTTATCAGATGCAGAAAGCAAGTTAATGTAGAAAGCAAATTTGGCACAAGATTTTGGACTCATCAAGATAGGATAGATATGGAGTTTTTTTCTCTGAATTTGTCAAATGTCAAAATTTGGACTAGACATTGTTGATGCATTTATTGCCATTATATATTGTATATAGTTATTGTACTTTTTGTATATAGTTTTTCTTATATGAGGTATAATCCTCTTTTTTATTTTAGATGAAAAAGGTGTAGTATAGTGATATTTCATTTGTATTTTAATAAATAAATCTTGCCTGAAGACCAGAACACAAAACAGCCATACTAGTCAGCCATACAGGCCAGACAGTGGTAGCACACACCTTTTAAACCCAGAAGCCTCACTAGTTAACCATACAGGCCAGGCAGTGGTGGCAAACACCTTTTATCCCAGCAGCCTCAGTAGTCAGCCATAGAGGTCAGGCAGTGGTGGCACACACTTTTTAAACCCAGCAGCTTCACTAGTCAGCCATAGAGGTCACACAGTGGTGGTGCATGCCTTTAATTGCAGCACTATAGAGGACTATTTAAGGCAGGATGGGACAGAAACTTGCTCTCTTTCAGTCTGAAGACTTAATAGAGGTAAGAGGTCTTTAGTGGCTTGGTTGCTTTGCTTTTCTGACCTTCAGGTTGAATGGTAATATCTGTCTTTGGGTTTTTATTATTTGTGCTACAGGTGGTTGTGAGCCATGGGTGCTGGCAATGATTGAGATTAGTACTAGGAATGCCCAAATTTTCATGTGGTTGCCAACCTTCCTACTAATGTGCCATTCTGTTATGAGAGTGTTTGCCGTGCCCAGGAAGGTTACTTTGGACACAATTCACACCTGTTCTCAGCCAGCAGTACAAGGCCTTTGCTTTTCACTGGCAGATGCTGCTAGGATCATGGGTTGCCACTTACCAATGTGCTGCCATTTGGCATGTTGTGCAGGTCCCTGTGGGCATGAGCACAGAAGTCCACACATGCAGTGACCCCTGAGAACGGTCGGCCTTCCTTCAGACCCAAACGGCACTCTGGAGCTCTGTGTTCATATTCAATCTGAGAAAAACACGAGTGTGAGTGGGAGGTACTTCAGAGTAGTTTGAGACTATTTTGCACTTTATATCTAGAAACTAATGGAATGACCACAAAATAGAGCACATGCTTAACACAGAAAAGTTTCATTTGACAGTATTATTGAGGAAAATTCCATGTGCGTGTGTGATACCAAGGGTCCTACTCAGGGCGTCACACATTGAAGGGGCACTCTACTCCTGACTTACCCTGCTCTTTCAAATCCATGGTCTGGTTTCCCACTAATTGTTAGTGAAATATATACATAGATGCACGCAATAACTGCTTTTGTAGCAGATATCCCTAAATGTAACCTGCCCATGAACTTAGGTTAGGTGGCATTAACAGAAGGCAGTCTAACTTTGATCTTTGTATATCCACGTAACCACTGCTTGTAAACAAAGTCTGGCTCATAATCTTTGTTCTCTGAAGTTTCTGCCAGTCTCCTGGGTTTTCCCACCACACAGGCAAGTGAGGACTGTATCACATTTAAAGTCTATTACATTTGTCAAGGGAACAATCCATGTTAAAAAAAATGTGTGAGATAGAAGAAAATCTATGCAGAAGATACTTCTGGCTATAGTTACTACCCCAAATGTCTAAGATTTAAAGAGAAAATGAAAATAAAAATTCAGTCACTTCATCCTTTCTTACTTCCAGTGCAAACTTGGTACGTGAACGGCTCCCTGCAGGCTGACACCACATCTTTAACTTGTACCAGATACTCAGGGACAAACAGCTTTTCCTCTGTGTACATCTCTTTCTAGATTTTATTATGTGACAGTTGCTTTTGAATTTATTTTTAAACACATAGAAATCACACTGCTCTCTTCATGCCTCTGTGTGGCTATAAACAGGTCTTCATTTGAGTTTATTGGATGGTCCTGTTATGGGACTAAATCTGGAGCAATTTCTGAACTCATCGCTTAGCTAACTAAGGAGCCTAGTACTTGCAAAATAAGTAAACACACAATGATTTTGTCTTTGACTTTCTTCATGGAGACAAAGTCTAACAAAACTGGACCCGTGTATAATAAATGTAATAAGCAATGTATTAATTAATAATTGTATAATAAATGTAATAATCCTGTGAAAATAGCCTGTACAGTCAGGGTCACATGATATAAATATATTCAACAAAATCTTCACATGAAGATAAATTAGTAGACAAACTATAAGTTAAGACTAAAAAATTTAAGTCTGAAAAGACTAAGAGTATGCCTTTTAAATGACAAAATCCATACATGAGGAGTAATTCTTCAAATATTCAAATAGTTTTAACAATTAAGAGAGAAAGGGGGCAGTAGGGACAGCTCAGCAGTGAAGAACACTCACTGTTATTGCAGAGACCCTGCATCCACATAGTGGCTTACAACTGCCTGTCTATAACTCTCTGTGTGTGTGTGACACACACACACACACACACACACACACACACACACAGACACAATGTAGGGTTCCACTCATATACATGAAGAAAAGGAAAAATGAAACTTAAAAAAGAAGGTTAAAAAGATACTTCTGGAGTGGATAAATTACAAATAATGAACAAATAGTTTGAATCATCAATAATCACTTAAACTTACCTGATTATTGTATGCATCAGGTGCAAATTTCTTGTATATTGGAGCAATTAGAGTAGACAGGTTTTGCAAATGAGATTCTAGTTTCTCTTCCTGTACAAAAAAATAATTCAACAAGTTCTAAATTAAAGATGAATATATAAACCTGTGTATGCATTTAGACACAAGGCAGTCAGTTGTATTATTCCCACGTGTATAGAGTTTTTCTTTATATATATTCTAAAATATGACTAGTTCTAGTATGAACGTGGCACTATCAGGAAGCTAGTTACTTGGGCTTGGGTAAGATGGACTGAATCTCTCCCCTCTGCTGGGGGTGTGGTGCTGAGTAAACCAGATGGATCCCAGAACACATTTCCTTTCATTATGCAAATGTTCATTAAGGAAGATGAACACCTATATTTGTCCAAAGACTGAACAGTTTACTTGAAAGGGAAACATTGTTATATTCTCAATACCCCATGCTCACACAGAAAAGGTTTTCAGAGAGGCTTCTGAAGTGACATGTGCTAGTAATTGGTTTGTAAATTTCCGCTGACATATTCTCATGAGACAGGGTTTCTCTGTGTAGCCCTGGCTGTCCTGCCACTTACTCTGTAGAATTCATAGAGATCTGTCTGCCTCTGGGGTGCTGGGATTAAAGGGATGCACTACCACTCTCGGCCAACACATTCCCATTTTAAAATTATACTGTTAAGCAACTTTGAGGGCTGAAGAGATATCTCAGCAGTTAAGACACTTGCTGCTCTTTTAGGGGATCCAAACTTGGTTCCTCTCCCCATGTCAGGGCAGCTCACAGCCACCACCTGTAACTCAGTTCTAAGTGATCACATGCCTTCTAGCCTCTAGGGGCACCTTCATGTATGTGGTGCACATACAAACACTCAGGCACATGCATACACATCAATAATTATGCTGCCTGCCTCGGGCCATGTGTGCACACACAAATGCATGACACACACATCAGGAGATGCAAACATTTAGTAGGTAAACAGATGGCTATGCCATATTCTTGCCTGAGAAAATATCCTTTGAGAATATTTAATTCATTGATTTTTATTTAATATTATAGCCACAGATAACAGTGCCCTTTTAGAGGAATATATTGAAGTTAATAACTGCGTGTGTACTTTAACTACACTCAAGATTCAATAGCTACAGTGTACGGAGTGAGACAGTACACAGGTGCCAAGTATATTGAGGTTTTGGTCATTTGGCAAACTTCCAAGCAGACGCAAATGTCCTTAAGTCCCACAATTTACAAACACGTTTTTCAAAGAATCTGTATTTTAAGAGACAAAAAAATTTGATGGCTTCAGTGAGAAATCAACGCTCATTTTATTTGAACGGGACACATATACTAAAATTGACCCGTTTTCATTGCTCAAATACATTCAGTCCAGTAAGATAAATCTTGTGACTGACTAGAAATAGAGTAAGCATGACTTTCATAATTCAGACTTGGATGAGAATGACATCACAAATCCTAATTTAGTTTTCTTTAAAATAAGCCTTTCTTGTTTTAAAAATAATATTTACATATTATCTACAAATCCACAATATTTTTGTCTTTGGTTGCAACATGATTCACGTTGCCACAGTAAACCCCAATATCACAGACCTTCAAGCATGACCGGCTTTAGTATGCAAATAAGTTTTTACCTGGTCTAAGATATTATAGACTTGTTTTTGCTAAAACACTCCATAAAAAATTGATGTTAAATGAGACTTTGTCCTTATACATATCTACATATCAATAGTGTAAAATTACACTGAGAAATCAGAATGTCAATAACATCATGTCTATTGTCTGCCAGGTGATGGTGGTGCACACCTTTAATCCCAGCACTCAGGAGGCAGAAGGAGATAGAGCTCTGTGAGTCTGAGGTCAGTCTGGTTTAGAGTGAGTTCCAGGACAGCCAGAGATACACAGGAAAACCTTTTGCCTGTATTACAGACTTCTCTTTACACAGACAACTCAACTCTTTAGTCCAGGCTAGCCTAACCTAATTTAGTTTTCCTATGGGTATTCTATAAAGGCCCATATGCTGACTAGCTTTTGTCAACTTGACACAACCCAGAGCCATTCTGGAAGAGGCAACTTCAATTAAGAAAGTTCCCCTGTGGGCAAGCCTGTGGTGCATATTCTTGATTGATGATTGATAGGGGAGGGCCCAGCTCAATGTGGCCAATGCTATCTCTGGTCCAGGGTGTTATAAGAAACTGACCCAATCAAGCCATAGGGAGCAAGAAAGCAGCACTCATCCATCCGCTGCAATAGCTCTGTGACTCCAGATTCCTGCTCTGATCTCCCTAGATGATGAATTACATTACAAGCTTTAAGGTAGAATAATTCTTTCCTCCCCAAGGTGACATTGGTCATGGTGTTTTTAATCACAGCAGTAGAAACCTTAGCTAAGATAGCCCACAGGGAGGAATCATGCATGCTGCTATACATAGTCATGTTAAATTTATAAAATATTTGTGTTTATGGTTTAGTCAGACTTTGTAGGTTCATCTGAGATGAAATTCCTTCTGCTAATGAGAGTATGAGAGGTCATCCATGCTCACTAATTCTATATGAAAAATAGGTTATATATTAGGAAACAAACCAACCTCTTTTGGATCATCTCCAAGTAGCTTAAATTTCCTTGGGATCTTGCTTCTGGCATACTTACATCCATTATAGTACATGCTCCAAGAACAACCAAAAGAAAAGGAGGCACCACAGGTTTCTGGATCCAAGCCCTGACAAGCACAGGTTCTCCTGAGATCAAAGGACAAAATGCAAGATTATAGTTATTACACGGTCTCCTCAGGGGGGTTATCTCCTAGTACCCTAGTCTCTGACAAACTCCACCATCTCACCTTTGTATTACTGAACCATTTTAATGTCTTAAAGAGACAGAGATTATTTCTACCTCTAATTTTGTTTGAGTATTCTTAGATTTCATGTAATTGTGTAAGGTGTGTCAAAGATAAAGGTTTCTATATATTGTTAGTGACAACTTTGACCACTTCAATTTTCTCAGTTTTGTGTTTGTTCTAAACTTGTTTATTATTATTATTTGTCATGTTTGATTAAAATACACTTGGTGCACTGTTTATAAATGTATTTTTATATATACAAATTTTGATAAGGAAGGAATATTACCAAATTCATTCTACAATTTACCCTGACACCAAAAGTCAATAAAGACTCAATAAAAATATTGACCTGATTTCCCTGATGAACACAGATATACAAATCATATTTAAGAACACAATATGATCATACACCTTGGTAGAGTTGGCTTCATGGC
Organism: Dicrostonyx torquatus; assembly: GCA_028555095.1. Lineage (NCBI taxonomy): Eukaryota > Metazoa > Chordata > Mammalia > Rodentia > Cricetidae > Dicrostonyx > Dicrostonyx torquatus. The sequence goes on from JAQHUG010000074.1 coordinate 3,520,036, forward strand.
AACAATACATTGCTTCAACATACAAATAAGTACAGACATCACATGATCTTATCAACAGACATACAGAAAGCTTTGGACAAAGTTCAACGTTCTGTCATGAGAAGTGCTAAAGAAACCAAGGATAGAAGGAATCTATGCCAAACACAATAAAGGGTACATGGTAAAACCAGAGTTGGCATATACTATATGGGGACCATTTCCTCTCAAATCAGGAAGGAGGCAAGATTCTTCATTATCACTGCTCTTTTTTAATTCAATGCTCAGTCTTTTCAGGAAAGTAGAGAATACAAAAAAAAACCATAAAATATCAGTGAATTTTGCAAATAGCATGTACAGATTTAGTTCCTAGAATCCACACTGAGTAGCTCACAATTGTCTATAATTCTAGCTCCAACACTTCTGGCCTCTGTGGGTAATAGAACTTACATGAACACACACACACACACAGAGAGATAATCATAATAAATAAATCAATAAATAAATGGTAACAAAGAATTTTCCCCAGATTTTCTATAAGCCAATAATGAACTTGACAAGAAATAAAGAAAAACTCCTATTCCAAGTTTCAAATAAATTAAAACTTAAGTGAATAAAATTAACCAAAAGAGGTGAAGCATATCTGTATTGAAAAGTTCAAGACAATCAAGAAATTGGAGATATACTCATGAATTGGCATTATCAGTATTGTAAAATGATTATATTAATGAAAATGACTATAGAGTCATATCTATCACCAAATCTCCAATTACAATCTTCACAGCCTTAGAAAAATGATTCCCAAATCCCCAGGGAAGAATAAAGTCCCAAATAGCCAAAATAATCCTAAACAGAAGACAGCAATGCTGTAGGTATCATAATATGGGATCTCAAACTATACTACAGAGCCACAGCAACAAACTAGCATGGTACTCACACAAAAACAGACATCTAGACCAATGGAATAAGAAAAGAGGACCCATAAAAGAGTTGCAGCCACCTGATTTTAATGGAATCAAAGTTCAAATTTGAGAAATACTGCCTGAACAAATGATGCCGGGAAATAAATATCCACATGGTGTAGAACAAAATTCCTTTCTACTTTTTCTAGATTAAAGTTGAGCAGTGGAGAAGGAAAAATGTGCCTGTAGATCATTTTCTCAGTTTTAGGGTTGGGCCCCAGCCAGGAAGGGTGTTGCCCACATTAGGGTGGGTCCACCTACCTCAATTAACCTACCTACAGAAAATCTCTCAGAACCAAGCCCAGAAACGTCTCCAAGGTGATTCCAGATCCTGTCAAACTGACAATCAATAAACCACCACCTGAGGTAATCTTAATGACAGTGAGATTATGTGGCTCAAGAAAGTTTTGTGTGGCAAAAATCTTTACCAAATAAAATGACAGGGATCAAATGTAGGATATTTAAAGAACTGCAAAAACTAAACATTAAAACCAAACTCTCCAGTTAATAATCAGACTAGTGAACTGAAGAGACAAAAATATAAATGGCCAACAAGTACTGGAACCTATTAAAACACCAGGGAAATGCACACTAAAGTTGCTCTGAGACTGGAGGTCACTCGAGGTTTTCAAGGAAATACGCGAAACAAATGCTGACAATGCGGGAAGGCGAGAATGTGAGCTCATGTCCAAAAAGAATAAGCAGAGCTATCATGTCATGACTATGCCTCTCTTGGTATGATGTTTTAGATTATGGCTTAGCTTGCTTAACACAATCATCTTTAGTTCCATTCATTTTCCTGAAGATAATTTTTTTCTCTATGGTTAGAAATCTATTATGTGCACGCATTACATTTTTGTTGAACCCTTTATCAGTAGGTGGGTATCTGTGTTAGTTGTAGTTCCTGGCTATTAGGCAGAAGGCAACAATAAGTGTGGATACACAAGTATCCTTCCCTAAGTCATTTCCCCAAGTTCTTCAGCAATTTAGACTCTGAAGCTGTTCTGTTGTAAGAACAGTAATTCCTCAGCAAAAGTGTGCCCAAATGTGCCTTCTCTCTTATGTATATACACATATTTTTTCCAAGAATGAACAAAATAATTTGATAGACTAGAAAGTATTTTGCATCTAGAACAGTTTAACAGAAATTTACAAGTCATGTTCTGGGAAGTGAACCTTTTGAGCAATCACTAGCCAACTGAGGACAGTCAAACAATGACCATGAGATGTATTTTGATCAAACCTCTCAAAATCAACTCCATTTCAAACGGGAGGACTAACTTTCTTAAATCAGTTATGGATCAATGGTATAATACAACTAAGAGTGAGAAACCATAATAAGCAATTTGATTAGCAATGAGATTGGTAAACATTGGAATGTCTTTCTGTAATCCCAAATGATTCTGTGTTAGGGATGTGTAAATTTTTTTAAAGTAGAAAATTTAAATTATTTTTCAACCAACTGTGAGAAAACGTAGCAGGAGAGCCTTTCTGTATTTTAGCATCATGCAGAAATCCACAGTAGAGAAAGAGAGAAAACCTCTGAGTGAATGCAATGGCTTCACACAGAGTGGACAAAGTTAACCCAACAGATAGTAACACCAGATACACAACAGTAACATCTGGAGCAGGACTGAGAAGCAAAGCACATTTGTACTATAGAAGTAATGAACTAGATTAAACGGAAAAATGATTTTGATTTCTACAGAACTTTATCTTTGCTTGCTAAAGTGGTAGCCACATTGACAAGGAGTGTCAAATCATGGCGTCAGAAGTAAAGTAGAAATTATGATAGAACTGAAGCCACCTAAATATTACTAGACACATAAATATTACTAGAAACTGCTGCTGAGCATTGACTTACAGTCTAAGTGAACAGAATATTCCTAAAAATCCCCATAAATTATTCATTTTAGAAAACTATTCACTGTCCAACTATGAAATAAATCAAAGGACCCCTACTTTATAAGTAGACAAATTTAAGTCCTGCTTGAAATGAAACTATACCCCTGGAGGGTAGAAAGGGCCTTAGCCCCACTTACTCTTCATTCAGGGCACAACGGCGATTAGTGTGGGCACCGTATTTACTCAGGGTCTCTTTAAGATCTGAGTAGAGCTGGTCAGCCAGAGTCCTTGGGATTCCTTCCCAGATCATGATGAGAATCACAATCACCGCAACATCACAGCTGTGGCCAGCTCGCTCTCGGACCAAACACAGTAGCTTCTCCTCAAGGTTCTCTCTTCGAATCACCTGTGTGAATCAATACCCCACCCAAACAGCCCCGCCCCGCCCCAGACAGAATAAAGGTCAGTTGGGTCCAGTAAATGTCCACTTGCAAATGCATACTTTTTTCATGTCTGAATCAAAATTATCACCGCCTGCCCAGGTATACAGTGAGAACCTAATCAACTATCACAAAAGGAAATGGTACAAAATTACTCCTCAATGGTTAGCCTGGCACAGTGGGGCAGTGAGACTCTATTATTGTAGTTAGAACTACAGAAAAGACATGGAAGGTCTTAGTTGAGGTTTTCATTAAGTGGCATTATAAAGATTAATCTGGTGCTTAAAGGGTTAAGGACTATTTCTTCACAATCTAAGGACTATGCTTTAGACCAGTGGCTCTCAATCTTCCTAAGGCTGTGACCCTTTAATACAGTTCCTCATGTTATGATGACCCTCTCCCAATCCTAAAATTATTTTTGTTGCTACTTCATAACTGTAATTTTGTTCATTATGAATCATATGTAAATATCTATGTTTTCCATTGGTCTTAGGTGACCCCTGTGAAAGGGTTGTTTGATGCCCCAGGGCTCTTGACCTACAGGCTGTGACTCTCTGCTCTAGACCTCTACTACTAAACTATTTCAATTTAATGGTTTGTCCATGATTTCAGAACTACTCTACCTTATTACTTTGTTGAATATCTTAATCGTCACCATAGAAATTTCGCATGATGGATGGAGATAGAGCCAGAGACCCACATTCACATCAGAACAAGGGA
>JAQHUG010000074.1:3524269-3611166 GCA_028555095.1 Dicrostonyx torquatus
AGGGCAGGGTATCCTGCACCATCTTAAGGAAGCAGGGGGAGGGCGGTGGGGTAGTGGGGGAGCGGGAGGGCCAGGAACAAGGGGAGTAAATGTAAATTTTTCTTTTAACAAAAAAAAAAAAAAGAATACAAGATGACACAGAGGATACATTCATTCCAAATCACAATATTCTTTGGTTTGGGCAAATCCATTCTTGTGGTGAGGAATGAATCAAAACAATCAAGAGCAAAGAGCAGGAGCATCGACAAGTCACACTTACCCACTTAGCGATAGGACATCCCTGAGAACTTTTGCCTTCTTTACCAGTATAGATGACCTTTTCAATCCTAATAGCTTTACCCTTCTGTCCAAACCTTAAAGAAACACACACACACAATTAGTAGACTACTTCAAGAGGCAATCAAATATTTGGACATGTAAGAGTAGTTTTGTTCTATAACCACATCCTAAAAATATAAAGGTTTAATTTATTCTTTTAAAAATTGGTGGCCGGGCGGTGGTGGCTCACGCCTTTAATCCTAGCACTCCGGAGGCAGAGACAGGCAGATCTTTGTGAGTTCGAGGCCAGCCTGGTCTACAAGAGCTAGTTCCAAGACAGGCTCCAAAAGCTACAGAGAAACCCTGTCTCGAAAAACCAAATAAATAAATAAATAAAAATTGGTGTAAGCCAAGTATAATGGGTACATCTTATCTTTTCTTCAGCATCCGAATATACCAAAAGTTATGATGAATTATTCTGTAGTTATATGTTGAGTGAGAAATACTAGGAAAGCTATCTTTATATACAAAGTACAAAATAAGTTAGTTTGCTAAATTCATATTTTGAAACCATATACTATTTGATTATTGTCCTGTGCTAAATTTGTCTTACAACTTGGAGAATTGTAAGTTTTTAGAAATCCTGGGTTTCTAAAGAAATCTGGCAAAAAGTTACTATCCAGCTATTTTGAAAAAGTCAGAACTCTAGAAATAGATTGTATTCCCGGTATGCCAAATGCTGTGCACTGTGAACAAAAGAAAGTGCTTAGAGAAATTCACAGCCTCTGCCAGGGTGGGGGACAATGTGGTGAATTTCTACATAATAGATTAGAAGGTCATAATCCACAGCTAAAGCAAGAATGACACCGAGTGCACTGCCCATATATATGCAAATACATTTTATGACATGGCTGCTTCTTAAGAGCAAGGCATACAACAGCTCAGAGCTTTATCTACAGGGAAGGCCTTCGGAGTCTTCAACACAAGGGAACCGAGGTGGACACCTTGGACAGACAGTTTTGGAAAGTAAATGGACTCTCTTAGCTAACCTTTCGCACTTGCTTTCTTCTGTAAGAGAAAGGATTCATTTGCAAAGCTAAGATCGTAGATCAATGATCTTCACTTGTACTGCATCCCCCTTGTTATCTCTTTGACACGTCACCAAACAGGAGAGAGCCAGAGTGGGGCCCCTTTGCAGCTTGTGCCAGCACTCGCGTGCCCAGCAGGTTGGCTGGATGATTTTTGTTTGTGCCCGGGTTTTCAAGCATCTATTTCCAAATGGGCAGCCCGTGCCAGCTAAGCAACTATTTGTCCTGTCAAATATTGTGACTCTGTAGTGAATAGCAGTGTGCTGGGCTGGCAAACCCGGAATAGCTAAGCCTACTGATAATTACTTGATTTACAATTGTTTACTGCTCTGTGTGGGGGAACTGGAAACACTGCTGTATACAAAGGATGATGTTAATCTGCCCTGTGCCTTTGAGTTAATTACCTTTCTTCCATGATTGTTCTAATAGCTGCCACATTAGGACCAGCTCCTAGATGGGTATAAAAAGGACCTTCATCTTTTTCAATAACTTGTTCTGTTGAGATAATAGAAGATTATTATTTTAGACCTCAATTATACTGAGAATTAAGGCTACATCCAAAGATTATCCCCCAGCTGCACATTAATGGCCCTAAGTAACTTCCATTCTTTTTTTCCCTTTAGAGTACATTGGTGGCCTGGTCTATTAGAAAAATGTGCCAAGTAATACACACACACAATGGTTATTGGCAAATTATCACCACATTTCAGGTATAGCATAAGAAATTATTTTAAATCAAGCATTATTTTAAATCAAATAAAAATGAAGGGATTAAAATATATGTAATAAACTACAACACAGTTTTCTAAATAGAAAAATAAATCCAACAAGAATGCTTGTCCTTTGAAAATTACGAAGTTTAAAGATAAATCTTGTCCTATTCCACTCCAGATAATTCGACTTGTGGAGTCCATTTATTCTGCTCCTATTTTTCCTCAACATTTGGTAAGAACTATTTCCACTGCACTTTGGAGCTAACTTGTGAGAGAATCCTACAGAGTCCAGTAAAGGGCCAGTTGTAGGAGTACAGGTGAGAACTTGGTGCTATCTATGATACTGGCTACACATTAGCTCTGTGAGGCATGTTAGCCACACACAGGACAGAAGGACTTCCTTTCACCAATCTACCAAGTGGATGGCACCTACAGTGAGTACCACCATGGGATGGGTGAGACATTAGACAGGAAGGTACCCTGTTCTTCTAATGTCTTCTGCTACACTTGTGGGGGGCAGATACTATTGATATCTTCCAGCTGCACATCGATTACATATCACGAGCTTAACAAAAGGCATTGATTTAAGAAATGCCATTTTTATAAAAAAAAAAGAAAACAAAAAGGAACACTAACTAATACAGAGTATCAAGTGGGAAAGGAGTTACTCTCTAAGTGCTCCTAGGGGAGCTTTCGGGAGTACTTTAAGGGTTATATTTGTACTCAGAACCTTGGTCCTGCAATTTTCCAACTTGAGATTAAAGATAGGAACTTCCTCAGTTCCCAGAAATCTACTGATCTTTAACCCCAAACTTTAAACCTGGTTTTATGACACTGTTTTGTTTAAAAAGCTACATGAGTTGGAGGAAGTTGTTAATTTTTCACGTTAACTAATTTTCTTGCCTATATGCCTCCTCTAAGAGATAAGAGTTAAAACAAATAGATCTTGGCTGGGCATGGTGATGCACGCCTTTAATCCCAGCACTTGAAAGGCAGAGGCAGGTCAGTCTGATATACATAGTGAGGGACAAGATGGACAGGGCTGGGAGACCCTGTCTCAAAAACCAAACCAAACAAAACAGAAGACCTAGGGCTGGATCAAGCAGTTAGAAATCCCAGTACTTCCAGGGTGGCTCACAATTGTAGTCCTATGGGATCCAATACCTTCTTCTGGCTTGCAGACATACATGTAGACAAAATTCCAATATATACAAGCAAATCATTAAAATGATATAAAATACATTTATACTCAAGATCTGATTAGAGGGAAAAAAAGAACACATTCAGTTGGTTTGGGGATGGGTGGGCAGATGCAAGCAAAGTTTTCGTTTTGCATGGCATGAGTGTCTTCATAGTGGGTTCCAGACTCCAGCTTTAAGAAGGAAGAAAGTCTCAAATAAAAAAAAACAATTAGCTAATTCTGGAAAGCACCATGTGCTTCAGGATGTTTCTGGCACTCACCTACACATCTGCACGATGGGAAATCATATTGAGTCTTGACAGGAGTATCCAATAAATTTCTTATAGGAAGATTTAGTAATTTGGAAGGTGAGTCTAAAAAATTGTTGAGTGCAGAGCCAGCTGTTCTTTTAGTTGGTGTCTTTTCTGCAGCTGGGGTGTGGCTCTCAGACTCTGCAGCATGGGTCTTTGTAGACACAACTGTGACGGTGCCAGATGTCTCCACTCTCACTTGCTTCTGTGACTTGAGAGTCAGAGTCAGGGACTTATGGTTAAAGAATGAATTGAGCTGAAACTGCTTCAGATGCTGCTCCATGGTCTCAATGATGCTCTTGGGTTGCCCATCATCACAGCTTAGTGGGGCAATCTCTTGCTTTATCTTTTTGGATATTTTTTCTTGGGGTGCCAACATGGAGCGTTTACAGGAAGAGGGTTTGGATCCAGGCTCTGTCTTGACTGGCCTGTGTGTCTGACTATGACAAGAGTCAGCCTGGGATTGCTGTGTTTGCTGCTGTTCTTGCTTTTGTAGGAGGAGCCACCTTAGGGCAGCATGCTTCTGAATGTCCCTCTGAGGAGGGGTCTGAGTTTGCGTTCCTCCTGGCTTGGGAACAGGGAGTGCCTTTGCTTCATTATGCACCAAGTACCTTTGCTGAGCTACTTCAGCTAGTTTGGCTGCCTGCTGCCCAGAAAATGCATCCCGGCTTCTGCTTGTAAATTCCTGCAGAGCCGGAACTGGTTGAGGCTTCTGTTCATGTTCTGGAAAGCACCTATGATGAATGTCCTGATTTGGGGTCACATCATTTGGGAAATATTGCATGTTTTGCAGGTTTGGGGTCTTATTTCCTGCAAAGAGTTCAGGGTGTAGAGTTTGTTCTCGCTTCTCGGGAACGGGGTGTGTATCCTCTGAACAGGGAACCTGTAATTTGCTTGTGTTTGATTTTAACATCTCGTAAGGAGAAATTTTACTACTCACATTCTGTACTTGCTCCAACCCCCCCTGGGTACTGTGAGTTTGGAAATTGCTTGATTTTGAATACTGGTTTTCACTACTATAGCATTCTTCCACCTTAATCTGGCCGGAGCAGGACCCTTCTCTTTGCTTATCATTGCTACCTTGGAGATGAGAAAAAATCTGAGGCATTTGTTCTTTATTTTTCCTCTGTGATTCCTGCTGCTGGCAGTTTTGGGGAAAATTTGGGTTCTGGGATGCTCTTATTTGTGCTGCCTGCTTATGAGGATTATGCTGTAAAAAGTTTGAAAATGGTTCAGTCTTTGTGGCCTGTTGGTTCAAGTGCTTATTAGTGGAGGGATCCACTCTCTGCTGGAAATGAAAAAGAGGAGCACTTGGCACGTGAGCACCAGGAGTGGGATCTGCTTTGGAGAGGCACTCCTGGTATGAAGCTTGCTGGGCCTGTAGATGCTGGTCCCTCATACCAGGAGAGTGTCCTTGATTCATCTCCGCTTGGTACATTTGTGACTTCTGCTCTGGCTGAGCTGTTTTCTGGATGTAGGGTAGCCTTTGGAAACCTTCTGGCATGTTCATATTTACAGGGCACCGTGTGGAGGGCATCTGATTGGAAGGGCTGGTCTGATAGCGAAGGACCGAGTGAAATGTGGCATCCTTACATCTTGGCTGATGCTGCACTTCCTGGAAATGAGAGGTCTTCAGTTCAATCCATCCGGGTTTCAGATAGTGCTGGGCCGCCAGCACTGAGTCTTGTGTTTGTTCCCTGTTTTCAACCTTCATCATCTCTTGTTCCCTGTGTCCCATCAGATGCAGGCTGTGCTCTTGTAATTCCCCACCACAGCCATGATTTGGTGGGTAATACTTGAGATATTCTGACATTGTTCTGGTTTGTTCAGAGCGCACTGAGACACAGTTATTCTGATGCCCTTCCGGAAGCATCAGTGAGGGGTTGGATGTATGAACAGACGGATTCGGACTCTGGCCAGATGATGCCGCCTTACGTTGATGTTCTATTTTCCCTTCCCTTAAGAGAGACGCGCTACCTAAGAGGTGATGTTCCTCCAAAGCCCCATCACTCAGACTGCCTTTTCCTTCTGAGGGAGGCTGACAACCAGGGCGGGGAGAAAGAAGCAATTGTGATGGTGGAGTCATGGTAGTGGCAGAAATGGAATCTTTAGTGAACACTGAGCTTTGCCTGAAGTAAGCACCATTGATTTCCTTCCTCTTTGAATACTGTTCAGAGCTGCCATGAGAACCTTGTACGTCACTGCTGGAACTGGAACAGGATTCTTCAGCAAAGAGCTTCACGTTTCCCCGGGTGTTTTTGTTTTCTGCAGGAGATGGGCATATCTCCAAAACTGATTTTTGTTGGTGTTTCTGGAAAGGACAGGTACCTAGCACTCCAACTGGTTTGCTGGCATTATCAGCATCACAGGCCTCAGTCACCATGGGGGCTAGCTCAGGAGGCAGCCGGGAGCTTGAGGTCTGTGGGGAATTGATCTGCTCTGAGGTATGCAATGGTTGAGTGATCTCACAAGACAACTCATTAGTAGCCCCACTGTTCAGGTCGTTCACATGAGATGTGGTATTCTGCACTGCAGTGGGAACGCGATCTGGACAGCACAGAGATGATGTGTTTTCCAGGAGTTCACCATGTGTGTTTTCCACGGAAGGGGCAGAAACTGTAGCACCATTAGGCATTAGCACAGCCTTGTTCGTAAGTAGTAAAACGTTCCTGCCATTTTCCCCTTCCTGCTCCTTGAGAACCCAAAGCTCTCTGTTTTCCACTCCATTGCAGTTATGAGTTGGGAAACCATCAATGGCTGCACCTGCTCTATCCTGGGCCAGAGAGGGCACAACCTCTCTGTTCTCGCTCCGACTGGAGACATTTGGCTGACGGCTGCTTTCACCTGGGTGTCCTCGGCTTTCCCCGAAGCTATTACCTTCTCCCTTAGCTTTTTGGTCTAGTTTCGATTTCTTGTTCAGATGGAGCCCAGAGAGAGATGGTTCACTGACTGTCCGTTTAATCCCTCCATTTTGCAAGCACCCGGAATACCCTCTGCCTTCGTGTATAAAGTCTGGACTCTCACGACTGCTCTGGCTGCCTTTCCTGTGGGGTATTCCATAATAGCTTTTGAAAGACTGCCACTTGGTGTCTCCATTCACTTCTTCTGGATGAAGTCTCTCTGCTAATGGGCTTCCATTCTGGAGTTGAGGTTCTGTCTGGCAGATGGGAGAAGGCGGTGGTATCAGGAATGGACTCAGTGTGTTGCCCTCAGGATGGGTGGTTCTGTCCTGTTCCATCAGGCTTGCTTCGGGGCCATCCACAAGGCTGCTCTTTGAATGAATCCTAACGAATACAAACACACAAATTTTTATTACAGGAACACCAATACCTAGGTATAGCAATCAGACACTCATTTTCATCTTTGGGCCAACGGCCACTCTTGTCTTCCTAGCATAATGAAAAGGAATCATGAAATCCCAGCTGCTTTGAGAAGTTCATACTTCACCATAAAGTAGTATAGAAAAAAAATCACATTTTCTCCAGCACTTATTTGTCTAATCGCTTACTGAACTGCCATTGCTGCTTCCTGTGCATTCCCTAAATTATCCCCACTACAATTCACTCCGTTCTATTTTGTCTTACAGCCCCTGTCACAGCTCTTTGACACTGGATCCTCCCTTGAGTTCTTCAAGGCTGCCTCCAATTTGTTATCAAAAGACCAGAAAGAATGTTCTCAAATCTGATTCTGGTACTTTCCTCCTTATCATACCTGATTAGTCTGCCTGGCCTGTTTCAGTGGTTTTCAAACTCTTTCACAGGGACCCTGCGCTGTGTGTCACTGTCATCAGTACACCATGCGGTGACGGTGATGTGGTGGAAGGTGAGGCTTTAAAATACCCGTTTGGCTCAGGACTCAAGTCAGCGCAAGGCGGTATGTGCAGCTTGCAGGACACTGTCCCCAGGCTCCACAATCAGTTGAAACACAAACACAAACACAGCCACTTCCAAACATTTACCACCTCCAAGCATGCTGCTTCTAGGTGATTTTTCAACAGGGCATAAATGCCCACTTTGATGAAGATTTCCTGTCTAAGGAAGATGAAATGACTCAGCAGGTTAAGGGCACTTGTCACCAAGCTGATGGCTTGAGTTTAATTCCCAGCACCCAGGTGAAAGGTGTGAAGGCCTACAAATTGTCCCCTGACTTCTTCCACCTGTTAAGGCACATGCACACATAGACAGTACATATACACAGTCACATGTAAATAAATGCAGTTTAATAAATTGTAAAACAGGATCTCCTGAGTAAACTGGGAGTGTGGGGGTTACCGGAAAAGGTAGAAGGGTTGGGAAAGGAGGGGAGCAGAGAAAAATGCATAACTCAGTAAAAACAATTAAAAAATGTAAATCCTAATAAGTGGTGCTAATGTCTATCTTCCCTGTTCCTCATGGATTATAGTCCAGCAATGACAACTTATAAAAACCGGCACTATGTAAGCACTTTCAGCTCGGAGGGCTTTTGCTGGTGTGTGACAGTGCCCTCCACATCTACGTCAGCACCTTCTTCCCCTTCAGCTTCTTCTACATTTTGAAGTCACCACTTTAACTGTAGTTGGCCTACTGTCTCTGTCTGCCTTCTGTACTGCTTAAACATACATCTAACTCATGTTTGTACTCATCCGGTAAATTTCACTGAGATGATTCAAGACCTAACTTATTACCACTATCATTGATCCAAACATTTTCCAGATTTGTAAAAACATTCAAAGACTGAAGAAGAGGAAAGGGGAGGTGGGCATTTAAAAACCCATCTTAAGGTTTGGAGACGATGGCTCAGTAGTTAAGACCTGTGTTTGGTTCCCAACTCCAGTGTTGAGTGGCTAATCTGGTTTTCACCTCTGAATTCAGGCACCTGCAAAACATGTATGTGTACACATACACACACACACACATGTATGTGTATACATACACACACAACACTATATATAATATATATATATATATATGTTACCTTCTTTAAAGAATGTAAACATTTCTCTGTTTCCTGTCCTCTGCATCTTTCTCATTTTTTGAAGGCTAACAGCGGGGGGACACTCTTTTCTGTCTGCACTTAAGCGGTGTTGTATTGGATTAGTACTTACTTTTCAGACAAGACAAATGGGACATAGGAAGACATGAGATAGAAGTGCTGAAATGCAGCACCAAAGTCATCATTGGATCTGGGACAGAGCTGTTCACACCGTTAATTCTGCATGGGTAGGGGAACGGGTCTACAGGAGTTCCAGTACAGCCAGGGCTGTATACTGAGACCCTGTGTTAGAAAGATAATAAGACTGTACACCGATCAGTGAGGAGAACCAGCTAGAAGGCTATCATCATTTCTAAAGATTTAGTAAAGTAGCCCCCAAAACGCAATTATAGCCTCAAAACATAAAAGTAATCAGAAGTTTTATGCCTTGAAATATTGCCGTTATAACAGAAGAAGTAAACTCAAAAGTTCTAAGTATATGCAAAGAGACTGCTACAGGGGAGAGTCGAGGAATGAAAGCCAGGTAGGGGAACACAACACGCAGCTGGTTGTTCTGAGGAAGGATGGCAGCCAGCCTGGCGGGCAGCACTCCCATTTTAGGATTGATCCACGATTCTCTCTAGTGTTCACCTGGAACCTCCGTCTGCAGACAGAAGAAGATGCTGTATTCATTTCAGCAGTTATCCAATAGGCCTCTGTGGCTGGCCCGACAACTGACATTTCTTTTATTGTTGAAATTTACATAGTTTCTAACCTTGTGCTGGAAAAGAAAGGAAAGAATGCCCAAGCCCACACAAAACCTGAGTCACAAACACAGAAACTGATGGGAAAGCAGCTGAAGAGTAGCCATGGGAAGGGGATTCCTTTTAATTGTCTTTTTATACTTTTAAATTTGTGTTACTTATTAAAATTTAAATTGAAAAGATTCTTCTCACTGAACAAAAGAAAGTGATGTCTTTTTTTTGTGTCATAAATGACAGGCAAGATTGATATCGCCTAACATAGACATAAATACATGGTCACCTTCAACTACTGCACCCTTGCAAAACGGCTACTCTAAGTTGAAATGAGCCACAGGAACGAAAAGATTTCACTGGATTTCAGGCCTGTATGAAAAGTAATGTAAATATCTCATGTTTTGAAAACATCCATTATGGGCTAGGATTTAGCTCATCTGGTAGAGTGGTTGTCTGGTTGGCTTCAGTCCCCAGTACCACAGCACCCTGACAGAGGGGGCACAAAGGAAGAGGAGGGCAGGAGAATCAAGGTCAAGGTTGCCTTCAGCCACACAGTGAATTTAAAACCAAAATTTCTCAAAAATTAAAATAATAAATTATGTTGGTGATAATAAGCAAAAACATTTAATTTTCACTTTTGGGGAAATTTAAAATTCCATATCATGTATTGCATCATATTTCTTTTGGGTTGTTCCGGTTCTTTTTTCCTATTAAAGAAACTGGGAGGGAGGAAAGGTGGCGGAAGGAGAAAGAAAAGATACACTCTTGGCAACTATACAACCAATCCACACACACAACAATCAAGTGTTATTTACAGCTACATACATGTGTACATTTCTGATGCTAAAAAAATTTCAGGCTCTGTATACAGTGTTGTGCTACCCAATTTTGAGCTATGATCAAAGCATTTTAAACATTCAACACATTATGATTCATTCCATGTAATTTTTGGTCATTCTTCAAAATGTCAAGCTAAAAATTTTAATAGATGAAGCTCCTAATAATTAGGGTAACAAAGTGGAATTGATATTAACATGGAGGTCTAAAGACAATAGAACTTTTAAGCCCCAATTTAAACAGAATTATTCTGTGACAAGTTTTCACTTCCTGGGTAAAGCCAGTAGCTGTGGAAAGCTAATAGTTCAGGGAATTTAAACACTGTCTCTCTTGAAAACAACCTCCCCTGTTAGAGGGTTAAAAAGAAAAGAGAGAAAATATTGTCTTGGACTTTAGTTTGTTCTAAGCCGCATTTCTTGTATGAGTACTCAGAATATTAAAAAAATCCTGTACCCATTTGTACAATACTTTCAATTATCCAGGTTTTGGTATTATTCGTATAGGAGAGACTGAAGAAGCTTCTGTGTTGTAGCTTTTTGTTTGTTTGTTTTAAACTGAAAAAGTCATGGTTAAGACAGAAAGAACCTTTGGGTTGTATTTGAGATGTTTACCTAATAATCAGTTAAGACAGTAGGCTTTTTTATTTTTTCAAATTTAAATGACTATAAAACAAGGAACCATTTTAAAAAAAAAACTATAAACTTTTGCTGGAGTTATTTTTGAATGGTTTTCCTCAGTCCACTTCCTATTCCTAATAGTGTGGGGTTGGGCAGGCTGGAGGCTTATTTTGGCTCTTCATTCTCAAGTGGAACAGCCTTCCTGCTGTTCTTGTCTGGAGCTTGTGCAGGGTATCATGGCCAAGGAAACTGTGCTGGTCTCGCTCTCTTCGTTTTGAAGGCCCTGTCCCAAAAGACCTGGGATGGACCCTACAGTTCACATAGTAGGTGAGAAAACAAACCCCTGCCAGTTGTCATTTGACCCCCACACTCACATTATGGGACCCCACCCTATGATCCCAATTTTAATCACCTCTGAATATTCTACTTCTAAATGTCCTACCTCTAAAGTTTACCCTCTCAGTTACCCAGTGAGGGCTAAATTTCAGCCATGTTTTACAGGAAATGTCATAGCATTTCCTTTCTCCATTAAAAGCAATAAGAGATATAGACTTTTTATTATCTGTTCTTATAAGTGAATGACCAGAAATACATTTTTTTAAATTAATGAGATTAGGTACTTCTAAAGTAATGTAATTGCTGGAAATTGATAGGTAATAGTCATTTATTTATATTATACTAGTTTGCTACATGAAGAAAATTTTCATTTAGACTGAGAAGCAATGCCATCCTAGTCATCATCCCCATTATTTTGAGACAGGGTCTCACTCTAGAGCCCATGCTGAGCAGCAATTTTTTAAAGAGGGATTAGCCAATGTCACTCAGGGGGACTTTGGCCAGTCAAAATTAGGGTGCTATTTTTCAAAAGCCATTATGAAGTTTATATAAGAGCATAGATCAGATATCCTTCAGGAAACCTACAAACCTGACTGGCTAAGCTTCCCAGGGATGCTTTACAGGATAACTCACCTCACACTGTAACAGTTACACTTAAAAACAAAAACCCGAATACCCAACATCTTCTATGAGATGTACTGAATGGATAATCGCAGGCTATTGAAACCCATCACCAATTTCTGTTAGGAATTAATATCTAGTGCTTCTGAAAAATTATCAACTATATATCATTTGGAAATCAAATGCAAGTTCCCTGAGCCCAGCATAAACTCGGGTAGCCATTCTGGCTTTCAGAATTATGTCAACAAGGAGCTCAGACTCACAGAATGGTGGCATTTCACCTTTGAAAGAGTAACAAGACTTTAAATGACGTTCAAATAGGAGGCAGGGCACGTGGCGTTAATAGTCCAAATGACGTATGAAGCATTTCAGAGTATCAGAAAGGGCTTCACTGGTTTCTCACTTTATAGATGTGAATACTGAGAAGCTGCCTGGAAATAGTGACTTCTGGAGGGGCCATGCAGAAGTTGTCTGCCAGCTCTCTGAAGCCCTTCCCATCACATAACACAAATGAAAATGCATGATTTAGGAAGACTTTCTTATTTGAGCCTGTTTGCATGCTTAGTATTAATACTCTAAAAGGCAGCTTGCTACATGCCTATAGACATGTAGTTATTAACAGAATTACGGGCATTTACTTGTCTTTAATGAGGGCCTCATTTCCCTATATGGCTTGAAATAAATAAAATGTAAACACTTAAAATATGAACTGTGAGGTTCCTGTAGCATTTTCCTGATATTCTGTTGAACTCAAGATCCTGCTGTCTCACTGAGTTCTAGGATTATAGTTTGTGTTGCTGCAGTGACTACTGATTTCCTAAAATATGATGGCTCAGCGGTTAAGAGCACCAGTTGCTCTTCTAGAGGACCTGGGTTCAATTCCTCACAACACACCATACCTCAAGTTTCAGTGGGTGCAACTCCCTCACATAGACACACATGCAGGCCAAACACAATGAACAATGTGTGTGTAGATAACATTCCTCACAATGCCTGGCTGTATGCGGAACCAAAAATAGTGGTTATATCAACTATAAATACAATACATTCCTTTTTGTTGGTGAAAGTTTAAGGGTAAATTTATAATAGAGTAATTTAACTTACACAGGAATGTGCAATCATTTTATGGCCTTCTCAGCCCCATCTATGACATTAGCTGTTGGCACAGTCTGACCATTGCTGACTGTGACAGAGGCACAAATTTAAGCTGGGCGTGGCACACCTTTACTCCTGCCACTACATAGTGAGCTCCAGGACAGCCAGGATATGCAGAGAGATGCTTGTCTCATAAAAACAAAACAAACAAAACCATTTCTCTTTTTTTAAAATACTGCTCTTTTGAGGGGTAGCTAGCATTTCAGTTTCTTTAAGACAAGGCAGGTTTTAGCCATTGCAGTTTTCCTACGAGCGTAATTTTGTCCTTTCTCCTGCCTGTGACAATAATTAATTATAAATTCAAGTCACATCGACAGCATCTGTGAAACAATTACTGCATGGAGGGCTGACTCTGCAGTCTAATCCATCATAATTATGACAGTCCTCTTTCAAGACACTATGATGCATGACTTAAAAATAGCACATTAGTGTGCAAATGGATCAGCATCTCATTTCACCAATGTGCATTTAGCGTTGTAATGTAACTCAGCACCATTTGACTCTTTCTGAATCACTCAGACGGTAGCCATATCTCTCATCAGAGAACACCGCAGATGATGCTCAAAATTTGGAGGGTTTTCTGTTTTCTTTTTGGCTTTCTGGTTTTGTTGGCAATATGTATTTTCCAACTCTAAAAGTAAAAATACATTTATACAATAATGCAGTAATTTTTCCCTACAAGTATTCCTTTCACTCTTTGTCCTAATATTACAGACACACACACGCATGCACATATGCACACACACACACACACACAGTGCCATAAATTGGTGAACTGTGTGTGTGCAACTCTATTCAGATGAGTGGAGGTAATCTGTATGGCTGGTTATGGGCAGGGAATGTAGTTCATGCTCCAGCCTCAGTTTAGGGGATCACTGTTGGTCACCTTGTCACTTCCACTGAGAAGTCTCATTCCTTCTAAAATTGTTAGGAATGATTTCTTGGCAAGGAAAAATCTGAGAAAGTGATACATTTGATTATACTTCCCACATACATGGGAATAATCTCCACAATGTTATATTCTGATTACCAAAGTGGAACACAATTTAGGTTAACCACAGGTTAATTTCAAGATATGTTCAGGGAGCCATTGTGGTGGTAAATGCCCATCACCCCAGAACTTAAGACTGAGAGATCCAAAGTTCAAGGACAACTTGGATTACTTACTAAGCCCATCTCAAAGTGTACGGGACAGGACAGTGGACATCATCATGCATGTCTAGTTAGTATCCTTGTAGACCCAAATGCTGCTATGTAATCTCATCTTATAAATCTACCAAACCCTCCATTTAATTGTCTTGCTTCCCTTTTTAAAAGGATTTTATTTATTTGCATCTCTATTTATTTATTTACTTATTGTGTGTGTGTGTGGTGTGTGATATGTGTGTGGTGTATATGTAGGCCAAAGGAGGAATGTCAGGGATCCTATTGTATTTCTCTCTACCTCACTCCCTTGAGGCAGGGAACTTATCAGAGTTAGTAGTCAGCAAGCCCCAGGCATCCTTCTGTCTCCACTCCCCCAGAACTGGGGCAAAAAGCATCCTTGTAAATGCTGGCATCCAGAGGCTGACAAGGGTCCCAGAGTTGTAAGCAATCAAATATAGGTGTTGGGCACCAAATGTTGGTGCTTTCGGCAGCATGGTGAGCTCACTTACCTCTGAGCCATCTCACCAGCACTAGTTTAGTTTTCTTAGTTGATAGGTCAGTATAGATCCTACTTTTTTCCTAAGAAAAATCTATGGGACATATATGAAATCAGCAGCTCCCTCTATCTATTCCCACGCTGGCCTTGAACTCTGTGAGGCAGAGGATGACCTCTTGCCTTCCTCTCTCCTTCACACTGCTCTATGCACTCCTGGGTAGTCAAGTACTTCATTAACTGAGCACATCACTCACCCTTATTTTATATTTCGAGGTAGGTTCTCGCTAAGTTTTCAGAGCAGGCCCAGAACTTGCTCAGGATCCTAGATAGTCCTTGAACTTTGTATACTCCTGCCTCAGGCAAGGAACTGAGATTATAAAATAATTCCAGCAGGCCAGATTGTACTTTGACGTATTGATGAGTAAGGAGAACATGAGATGAAGCTGACTTGAATATCACCCTTCTTGTAAAAAACGTTTAATAATGGGAAATTGGAACGTACTTCATCTCTTGAAAAAGGGTATGTGGGGCTGGAGAGATGGTCCAACAGTTAAGAGCAATGGCTGCACTTCCAGGACACAAGTTCATTTCCCAGCACACACATGGCTAACAATCTTCTGTAACTCCAGTTCCAGGGTTTCTGGTGCACACTTCTGCTCACTGCAGACACCAAGCACTCAGGTGATGCAGATAAAACAACCACACATAAAAAAAATTTAAATTAAAAAAGAAAAACACCTGTATGTCAACATCTTTGGAGAAGGTTCAAGCTTTTCTAAAGCTGATTAGACAGAGTTTACACCCCCCCACCCCCCCACACACCATATCACATGTTCACATGCACCCATCCTTTCTGGAGTGTCACATGTTTGAGGCTCTGTCAGTATTTTTAGAAATCTTCATTAGGACCATTTAATGCCCATGTTTAAAATTTAGCAGTATAGATGACGCATTTCAATAGCTCTGAGATTATCTTAAAGAGGCAAATGCAGGCAGGGGATGTCACTAATAGTGAAGCAAGTGGTCTCTTCACTCCAGATCACCACCTAACAGTTAAGAACAAACGTGTTTGCAGCCTGTAAAAGCTAACCAGGTTCAAGTGTGATCTTGTCACTTCTCAATTATCCACACACCAGTTATCCAGAAATTATTTCTTACATTTGGATTTATGTTTGGCCTTTCTACAGCTCTCAAACTGTTAAAAGCTGGGAGGAAATAAAATTTAGTTGGAATGTCACAAGAATATTTATAACCCATAAACTTAGAGTCAATTTTTTTTATTTTCACTCCAGTTTTTACCCGAATCTAACCAGAAGTAGGTTATTTTTGCACTAGGGGATAATATTTGAAATTTTCAGTTTAAAAAATGTGTTATAAGTAATTAAGCTGATAGTTTATCTAGACTCTTTCCAAGGGACAAGGAGACTCCGCACAGCAGAAAGAGGCTCTGAAGTAGAATTTGTTGGTTAGAGATGAAACCGATACTGACATGGTGATAAACAGATAGAAGGGAGAAAGTTCTCTAGTATCGGGGATGTCCTGTCTGAAGAATCTGTATGTGAGACAGGGACTGGATTTGGATGCCTGGCAATCTCACAGAGGACATCCAATAGCTAACGAGGTCACTTACAAGCTCAGTAGCCCCCAAAGTCTTGACTCCTGGACAAAGAGTTCTACTTGCCATTCAGCTCTCCCTTAGGCCCGCCTTGTCTCGGGGGATGATGCTCAAATGGGAAGGGGAGGACACAGTCAAAGTGAGACTGTGGTGTCCTAAGTGCTGGAGCTAAAACCTACAGATACTAAGGCTGAGGCACAGACTGGAAAGGGATTTTAAAAGATGAAATGCCAAGGAGTCAGAGGAAGAAGAGAATGGAGGGAGACATATTTAAGGGACAGCTGGACATTTATAGTGCAGGTAAATCCAATACAATGGTCTCTAGTAATACAGTATTAGAACTCCATAGATGATTTCTAGCATTTAATTTTATAATCAATCAGCCTTTTTAGGCAATGACGGAATTATCACAGGTAACCAACCATCATGATAGTCATTCTTTCTTCAATGACAAATATTTATTGAACAGACCCCTTGTCAGGCACTGTTGTAGCCACCAATACACCACTGAAGGAAAGAAGCAAATATCCTTGCCTTGCTAATCTGATATTCAAATGAGAGACATAATAAACTCAGTGTTGAGGGAGTCCTTCATGGAGGTAGGGTAGGGGATTTTATACAGATGTCATTATATCAGGGAATGGTTACAGGTGAAATTATTAAATACTATGTACTTAGAATAAGTATCATTGATAGAGTGAAATTTGAAAGGAGTCTTAGAGGTAAATTGATAATAAACCTTTAATTATCCAGGATGTGAAATCAATGAACTGATTCTTTTAACATAGGTACCATCTCTTACCTTCTCTCTAAGTCAAGGATGAAATAAAACAAGGAAGGAAGGAAGAAAGGGAGAACTGGTTTTGGAGGTATATATCTATAATCCAAAACTTGAAGTGATGACAGGATGGTTGAGTTCAAAACTGTGCTCAGCTACACAGCAAATTTGGGATGAGTAGGCTACCTGAAAGCCTGTCTTACACAAAAAACAAAATACCAAACAACAACAAAAAAATACATGAACAAAATATAGAAAGTTTGAGGTAACCAAATTACCATGTCCAAAGTGAGCTTCACTTCAAAGGTGAAGGAGAGAGAAATGCTTCCTTTACTGACAAACTTCATAGCAGTCAGTCGCAACACTGGGGGAATTACATGCTGTCATACTCATGAAATCTGCTTTCTCAAAGATGCTCGGCTTGCTACTTTGCCTAAAAAGGCACACCGTTTGTGTCTCTCTGAAGTTTCATCCAAACTTGAACAGCTCCATCCTCTTACTGATTTCATCTTAATTGACTGTTGTCAGTGACAACCTAGTCGCTTTCTTCTTCCTGTCTTGGAAATGATTACCATGCATCCATTAAGGCTTACATGTCTAAGGGTTACATGGTGACTCTCGCGAATAAGAGGGGCACTCTTAAGGATCAGTAAGAGACGTCAACAAATTCAATGCCCATCATGAGCTTCAGTTCAAGATGTGTCACTATATGCCAGCCCTAAGGAAGCCAGGCAAAACAGGCCAGGCATGGTGCATGCCTAAAACACTAACATTCCACTGAGGTAGAGGCAGGAGGATGAGAAGTTCAAGGTCAGACTAGAGTAGTTGGGACTGTTCTCATGTTAGTTTATTCAGAGAATTGAGTAAAAGAAGTCCTCTAGTAAGCCTGGGGAAATAAAGAGGTCTTGGGTAACCACATATCTAGGTTTCCTACACGCTTAAAGACAACTCTTTAACTTGAAAGGTCTGATGAACATTAAGATTACCTAGTTATGTGCTAACTTTTAGATGGTATCAAAATACAAACAAAAAGAAAAAGGT
Organism: Dicrostonyx torquatus; assembly: GCA_028555095.1. Lineage (NCBI taxonomy): Eukaryota > Metazoa > Chordata > Mammalia > Rodentia > Cricetidae > Dicrostonyx > Dicrostonyx torquatus. The sequence continues at coordinate 3,542,170 of JAQHUG010000074.1, forward strand.
GGCCCACTCAGGAGGCAGAGGTGGGTGGATCTGAGGCTATAGGGCTGGGCTATAGAGCTAGTTTCAGGACAACTAGGGCTACACAAAAAGAACTTTGTTTCAAAAAAAAGAAACACACATACACACACACACGAGATGGGGGAGAAAGGGGAGGGAGAAGGAGAAAGAGCGATACATTTTTTTTAACTAATAAAACTTTTCTTCTGGAGGCCAGCGATGGCTGGGTAGTTAAGAGCACTTGCTGCTCCACCCTAGAACTCAGGGAGGTTCCCAAGACCCATATCAGACAGGTTACAACCATCTGATATGTTCCAGACTTCAAGGTCCAGAGAATCTAGTGCCTTTTCCTGCCATCCAAGGTCTCCTTCATGCTCATGGTGGATATACATATACTCAGGCACACAGACATAAACTTCCAGTAAATCTATAGAGTTCCTTGTAATGGAAAGTCTCTCCCTGAAGGGTGTTTAGTCATGGAAGACAGCACATGCACAAGAAGGGATAGTCAGAGTAAGAATTCCTCTGACTCTACATGTGGAGTTACAACAGACCATAGAACATTCCCCATCTTCATTTTTTTTTTTAATTAGCAATGTAGGGCCTGGAGCAACAGCACAGTTTTCAGTGGTTAAGAACGCTGGCTGCTCTTTCAAAGAAGCCAGGCCTGATTCCCAGAACCCACATGGTGGCTCACAACTGTCTGTAATTCCTGTCCCAGTATATCTCTTCTTCTAGCTCCTAAGGGCACCACACCCAAGTGATACTGAGCTACACATTCAGGAAAAACATCCATCCATACAATAAAACAAGTATGGGAATTAAAAAAAAATTCAATATGATAGTTCTCTGAAATTGGTAGTGTAATTTATGAGCTTGGGCTTCACTGAAACAATGGTCATCACAGAGTGGTGACGCCGTGTCTGAAAGTAGAACTCTGCCGCAGTTTTAAAAGTGTGGGTTGGAACAGCTGACAAAAGAAGAGGGTGGTCCGAAATACGATGATCGGTTCAGATGATCAATTTGCTGTCCTTAACTATACTCTCCTGGGGGAAGACATGGAATCAACCAGTGAGTGCAATCCCTAAGCAAACTGATTCCACCATGAAGCAAGGAAGTTTGCAGCAGTGTCGCTGACAGCCAGACAATGAACTCGTCCCTAAAATTCTACCTCCCAGAAACACTGGATTCCCTTAATGTAAGTACAAGGGAAAATCAAAGAAATGATATTAATTCCTCCATCAGCTGTTAAATACTTCCAATGAGTTTGATTAAAACAATTAACTTCCCTCAATCCAGACCATAATGGGGTATCTGATCCCCTGGAGCAGGAGTTTCAGGTTGTAGCCACCACATGTCTTAAGCATCAGCCAGTGAGCATTCTGAAGCACCTCTCACAGGTGCAGGATGGGCATCATTTATAGAGCAGTCTACAAAACCAACATCCCTACATACATTATACAGCATACATTATAACCCTACTTTAGATGAATAATTTATGTGGTTTTAATTAAATTTGTTTTGTGTGTGGTAATGTGTATGTTTGTGGGGTGGCAGTAAGATAATTTCAGTATGTGGCCCTGCCTCATGTGGAATTTCCTTTCTAGACCAGATTGGCCTCAAACTAGAGACCTGATTGCCTCAGGTCTGCTGGGATTAAAGCTTGACTTGACTGTAACTCAGGGTGGTCTGGAATTCACTATATAGCCTATGCTAGCCTTGAACTGGCAAGAATTCTGCCTTAATCTCTCTAGTACTGAGAATAGACAGGAGCCACCATACCTAGTTTAAATATATCACTCCCGAGGTGCTGAGAATCTATGGAGCAGAGGAACTGGTACCACATCAAACTTAGATGGAGCTTTAATGTCAAAAAACATGGTAGAAAGTTTGTCATGGATTTTGTTTATACTAGTGTTCTAATTTATTCAATTGTTTTGCCTTTAACAGTATTTCTGTCTTGGTGGGATACAAATTGGTCACAATTTTTTACACATAAATATCTTTTGAAATAGTAACTTTTGACATAGGGCTCTGTACAAAGAGCAGACTCTGGGAAGGCTACTACACATGAAAGTACATTTTAACCTAATTTACTTTTAGCTTTTATTTTTTCACTAATTTTGTTGTTGTTTGAGACAGGGTTTCTCTGTGTAGCCCTAGCTGTCCTAGAAGTTCCTATGCAGACGAGGTTGGCCTTGACCTCAGAGATCCACCTGCCCTTGCATATACTACCACACACGGCTTCAGCTTTTTTTTCTTCAGTAACATTAGTATAGCAGATATTTAGTTAAATGTTAGTGTGATTTATCAAATATATCTATTTTAATTTTAAAAATAAATGAGAATTTATCACCAACTTTATATACCCCAGGTTCACCGATCTAGGCAAGGTACTGTCCATATTGGGCTGGACAGTAATTCTACATCAATTAATAAGTAAGAAAATGCCCGCGTAGACTTGCCCACACGTCAATTTGATGGCCTCAACTGAGGTTGTTTCTTCCTGGCTGAATCTAGCTTGTGTCAATTTGATAACACACACACACACACACACACACACACACACACACACACACACACACACACCATGACTCTAATTTCAGATGACTGCCACATAACTACCAATCTTATAAACATTTAAAAGTACCACCCAGGTAATTTAAATTTTAAGTAGCAGAAAATTGCAATCCACTGAATTAAGAATTTGAGCTTTTCAGTAATAAAGATGGGTCAAGGATCGCTGTTTACAAAGCTCTTCCATTAGTTTTCTAACACGGGCTGGCAGGTAGTCAGAAAACTGTAGAGAAATGGTACCCATTTGAGGAGAGTTAGACAGCACCATGTCTCGTGGCATGCTTCAGAGCAGCAAGCACAGTATCCCATGTCTCACTACACAAGGCAGACTTATAGTGTATTCGACACATAGCCTCACTGGTTCAAGTTAATTGCTTATTGAACTGTTAAATACTGTGAAAAACAGTGTGTAGCTGGGTGGTGGTGATGCATGCCTTTAATTCTAGCACTTGGGAGGCAAAGGCAGATGGATCTTTGAGTTTGTTCCAGGACAGCCAGGGCTACACAGAAAAATTCTGTCTCAAACAAACAAACAAACAAACAAAAAACCCAAAAAAAACAAAATAAAAATAAAACAAAACAAACCACACCAGCGTGGACTGCTGGTGAACACCTTCCGAGCTTCCTCCTAGTTAGAAGTAGAGTTGTCAACCACGGTTAATCATGACAACAGACCCAAACAAAAGTGGAACCAAGAAGATTCACAGTAGTTGTCAAGTTTCTTGGCAAGTGTTACTAGTGAATAGACAAGGAAATCATTTCAACATCTGCAACTAGCAAAAACTATTGTTTTAGCAGTTGTGCTTTCCCAAATAAATGTAATTTCACTAGTCTATCATGTTTCAATGAGCAGTACTGATACAGATATAGTGTGAAGATAGTTCAAAGCAAACCAAGATGAGAAGATAGTTTTCATCACACTTATTCCACACATCTGTCTAGACCAGTGGTTCTCATCCTTCCTATTGCTGAGACCCTTGAATACAGTCCCTTAGGCTGTGCTGACCCTCCAAACAGAAAATTACATTGCTGCTTTAATTTTGCTACTATGATGAATCATAAATCTGATATGCAAAATATCTGTTGTGACCCCCGTGACTGGATCATTTGATCCTGGGGGTTGCAACCCACAGCTTGACAACCACTGAACTAGGGTTTCCTCTATCACTGATTCTGTTTTGTGTTGAGAAGAGCCTTCCCTGCTAGAGGCCTCAGGGTTCTGTCCTAGACCCTCACAATTATTTCACAAAATAGGACAAAAGTAGCATTGTCCACTTTATTTTTATGAAGTCATCTGTTACCTTGGCACCCAAATTATATAAAGCCGAAGGAAAGAAAGAGTTAGACAATCTTCCTCTGTGAACATGAATATTTTACTCTGTGAATATTTTACTCTTGCAGAGGAACCAACACAAAGAGAGATGACTGATGCAAAACTTCTTAAGAAAATATTTGCAAACTGGGCCTGATAGTGGTGGGCACACCACTAATCCCAACACTTGAGAGGCAGAAGTAGGTGGATCTCTGTGAGTTCAAGGCCAGCCTGGTCAGCAGAGTGAGTTCTAGGACAGCCAGGGTTACACAGAGAAACCCTATGTCAAAAACAAACAAAACAAAACAAAAAGCAAAACAACAACAAAAAAAAGAAAAAGAAAGAAAAGAAAAAACTCAAGAATACAAAAAAAATCATCTACCATAATCAAGTAGGTGATTCATCATATGTAAATCGATAAATATAACCCACTGTATAAATAAACCTCATTAGATGATGGAACGGCCTTTGACATAAACCAACACCCCTAAGTGATAGAAGTCCTGGAGAGATTAGGGATACAAGGGACACACCTTCATATTATAAAGGTGGTCCGTAGAAAGCCCACACTCAACAACTTAAATGAAGAGAAACTCAAAGCAATTCTAAAATTCAAGGACACTCTTTTCATACCTATTCAAATAGTACTTGAAGTCTTATCTAGAGCAATAAGACAAGTGAAGAAGATCAAGGGGATACAATTTGGAAAAGAAGAAGTCAAAATATCTTTTATTTAAAAGCAGATCATGAAAATATATGTAAGTAACAAAATTTTCACCCAGGGAACTCATTCCAATTGACAAATGGATCAAGAAAGAAATCAGGAAAATATGTTTCATAATATCCTCAAATAAAATCTTGGGTCAACTGTAATCAAGAAACTAAAAGACTTGTATGATAAAAAAGACTTCAACTCTTTTAAGAAATTGAAGAAGATATCAGAAGATGGAAGGATATCTGTGCTCATGGATCAATATAATATAATAAAAATGGCCATCCTACCAAAGACAATCTACAGATTACATGCAAACTCCATCAAAATTAAAACACAATTCTTCACAGATACTGAAAGGACAAATTAGCTCTATATGGAAGCACACAAACACACACCATGATAGCCTATAGAATCCTGAATAATAAAAGATGGAAGCACACACACACCAGAACAGCCTATGGAATCCTGAATAATAAAAGAACTGATGAAAATATTACCATTACAGATTTCAAGTTGTACTACAGAGCTATAGTAATAAAAACAGCATATTGACACAAAACAAAGATGTTGATCAGTGGAATTGAATTGAAGACACAGACATAAATCCATGCTCCTATGGACACCTGATTTGATAAAGAAGCCAGAAATGTACAATGGAAAAAAACAGCATCTTCAACAAATGATGCTGGTCACACTGGACAGCAGTATGTAGAAGAATCCAACACTCAACTCCAAATGGATTAAAGACTTTGTGGTGGTTCGAAAGAAAATGGCCCCCAAAGGAGTGACACTATTAGGAGCTTTGACCTTGTCGGAGGAAGTGTGTCACTGTGGGGGTGGCCTTTGAGGTCTCTTTTGATCAAGCTTCCATTAGTATGACAGTCAGTCAACTTCCTGTTGCTTGCAAGATGTAGGGCTCTCAGCTGCTCCAGCACCACTTCTGTCTGCATACTGCCATATTCCCCATCATGATGATGATGAACTGAACTATCAAGTCACCCCAATTAAATGTTTTCTTTGTAAAGGTTGACATGATCATGGTATCTCTTCACAGCAATAAAACTAAGACAGACCTCAACAAGAAACCAGATACACTGAACCTGATAGAAAAGAAAATGGAGAATAGTATTGAACTCACTGGCACAGGAAGACCTTCTGAACAGAATTCCACTAGCATAGGGAATTAATAAATTTGATCCCATGAAACTGAAAAGCTGTATGGCTAAGGACACTGTAAATTGGATGAAGGGGAAACCAAAAGAAACCATTTTTGTAAGCTCTATATCTAATAAGAGGCTAATATCCAAAATATTTAAAGAAGTCTAAAAACTAGATTATCAAGAAACAAATAACACTATTAAAAACTGGGGTACATAAACTGAACTTGGTGGTGCACAGCTTTCATCCCAGTACTAAGGAAGCAGAGGCAGGCAGATCTCTGTGAGTTCGAGGCCAACCTGATCTACAGAGCTAGTTCCAGGACAGCCAGGGCTACACAAAAAAACTCTGTCTCTAAAAAAAAAAAAGAACAAAGAAATAGAACAGTGAATCAAAAAGACTATATTGTAAGAATAAATTTGAATTACTGAAAAAACAAAACAGAAAACACAAACTATAGGGTAATTTTTTACTCTGAATTTTCTTTGTTTTTTAAATTTCATTTTATATTCCAACTATAGTTCTCCTTCACCCTTCCTCCTGATCCACATTGTCTTCTCCCCAGTCCAGCCCCCATCCATTTCTCCCACTGGGAGTCAACAAAGCCTGGCACATTAAATTTAGGCAAGACCAAGCCCCCTCTCCCCCGCCCTGCATCAAGGCTGATCATGGCATCCAACCATAGGGATTGGGTTCCAAAAATGCACCAGGGAGAGATGCTGCTCCCACTACCAGGGGCTCCTCAGATAGATCAAGCTTTATCTACCACATGCAGAGGGCCCAGTTTGGTCCCATGCAGGCTTCACAACTGTTGGTCTAGAGTTCATGAGTTCCCATGATCTTGGTTCAACTGTCTCTCTAGATTTTCCTGTCATGATCTTGACCTTCCTTGCTCATATATTCCCTCCTCTCTCCCTTCTACTGGATTTCTGGATCTCGGCCTGATGCTTGGACCTGGATCTCTGCTTCTGGTTCCAACAGTTACTGGATGAAGGCTCTATGATGACAGCTGGGGTATTCACCAATCTGATTACAGGGAAAGACCAGTTTGGGCTCCCTCTTTACTATTCCTAGGAGTCTTAGTTGGAGCCACCCTGTGGATTTCTAGCACCAGGTTTCTCTCTAACCCCTCCATCAAGGAATTTCTTTCACTGCTCTCCCACTCCATTCCTCCCTCAACTCTATCCATCTCCTCATTTCTCATCCCCTCATCCCTTCCCCTCTACTGCTCCCTACCATCACCCCCAGTTTACCCAGAATATCTCATCTAATTCCCCTTTTAAGGATAATCCTTGCATCCTTTTTAGGGTCTTCTTTGTTACCTAGCTTCTCTGAAGTTGTGGGATATTAGATGTAAAGTATACATCTAATAGCCACTTATGAGTGAGTGAGTACATACCATATTTGTTTTTCTGAGTTTGAGTTACCTCACTCAGGATGATTTTTCTAGTTCCACCTATTTGCCTGTAAATTTCATGATATTATTTTTTTTAACAGCTGAGTAATAATACTCCATTGTATAAATGGACTACATTTTCTTTATCCATTTTTGGTAGAGGGGCATCTAGGTTGTTTCCAGGTTCTGGCTGTTACAAAGAATGCTGCTATGAACATTGTTGAGCAAGTGTCCTTGTGATATGATTGAGCATCTTTTGCATATATGCCCAAGAGTAGTATCACTGGGTCTTGAGGTAGATTGATTTCCAATTCTCTGAGAAGTTGCCATACTGATTTTCAAAGTGGTTATACAAGTTTGCACTCCCACTAGCAGTGGAGGAGTATTCCCCTTACTCTACATTCTCTCCAACATAAACTGTCCTCAGTATTTTTTATCTTAGCCATTTTGACAGGCTACAATGTAAGCATAAGGTGGTATCTCAGAGTCATTTTGACTTGCATTTCTCTGATGATTAAGGATGCTGAGCATTCCCTTAAATGACTGTTGGTTATGTTGAGAATTCTCTGTTTAGATCTATATCCATTTTATCATAGTATTTGGTGTTTTGATGTCTAGCTTCTTGAGTTCTTTGAATATTTTTTTATATCAGCCCTCTGTCAGAATTGGGGTTGGTGAAGATCTTTTCCCATTCTGTAGGCTGTTGTTTTGTCTTGTTTACCTGGTCCTTTGCCTTACAGAAGCTTCTCAGTTTCAAGAGGTCCTATTTATTGATTGTTGTTCTCAGTGTCTGTGATACTGGGGTTATATTTAGGAATGGTCTCCTGTGCCAATGCATTCAAGGGAACTTCCCACTTTCTCTTCTATGATGCTCAGTGTACCTGGATTTATGTTGAGGTCTTTGATCCACCTGAACTTGAGGTATGTGCATGGCGATAGATATGGTTCTATTTTCATTCTTCTACATGCTGACATCCAATTATGCCAGCACCCTTTGTTGAAGATGTTTTCTTTTTTTCCAGTGTACAATTTTGGCTTCTTTGTCAAAAATCAGGGTTAAGAGTTGTGTAGATTAGTATCAGGGTGTTCAATTCAATTCCACCATTCCACATGTCTATTTTTATGCCAATACCAAGCTGTTTTTATTACTATAGCCCTATAGTGGAGTTTGAAGTCAGGGATTGTGATGCCTCCGGAAGTTCCTTTATTCTGAATGTTCACTGTGAGAACATTTGATGGGAGGGTTCTCCCATCAAAGGTCCTAATTTAGAACAATACATAACAATTGTTGGAAATGACTCACATTAGCTGCAACCCAATTCATAGGGAGCAAGTATTTAGTTCCCTTGATCTTACCATTTATCCAGCTGGCTATTGGATGTAAAGGACCAGAGACAGTGAGGACTCTATACATTTACTAGAGTACCTCAGCCTGTCTAAAGCAAGAAACTTCACATTTCCTTCCTGTCCACAGAATACAGAACCCTGTCATTACTCTGAACAAATTCAAACTTCAACTACTGTTAATCCAAATAAACCCTGATCGTATAACTCATATCTGAAATAAACAACCATGGTAAACTCAAAGACTTCAGACTTCACCCAAAAAAGCACACTATATATGAACCATCTATTTTTCTTTATTATGTACAAGTTGTGACTTCTTAAAAACAAAATTCAGAGCCAGGGCTGGTGGCAAAAGCCTTTAATCCCAGCATTTAGGAGACAGCAGTAGGCATCTGCTGTCTGAGTTGGTCTGAGCTGTGACCAGCAAATCTCAGGACAGCCACACAGAGAAACCTTGTTTTAAAAAAGAAAAACAGAACCTTAAGCTGGCACACACTTTTTTTTCCCTAGCAGATGCTAAAATTGAATAGCTTTGTCTATTACTTCCTTCTTGATTCTAAATACTTGAATTTGAAAGTGGATTTGCTGACAGTTTAGTTTTCGGTAGTTTTTGTTTTAATTGGTATCAAGTGTCTTGATGTCTTTCGTTATGGCAGGTCACCATGTCAAAAGTTCACATCGACACCAAAGAAGAAAACTCATGCTGAATTACCCTCCATCTTCAGGATTCATTGGAAACGCTACCTGCTTGCTTGGGCCCTGGGTTCTGCCCACTGCCTCTTCACTGTTTATCTCTGCCAGGAAGAGACTGGGTATGCTCAGACACTAAGACTACAAGATTTATTCAACAAGGTGGCCAAATAAAACACTTTAGCTTTAAAAACTTATTTCATGGTAAAAATCAGTCTAATCTTTATACCATTTATGCCTAAAGGAAGAAAAATAACTAGAAAATTAAGAATAAGTGTGAGGGGAATCCTGGACACTGCCAGTGAGTTGCTATAGGGAGTTCTAACTAATTCTGTCTGCTTGAACATCTGCTAAGGACATTTCCCACCACTTTACCATATTTTCTACCATTCCTATCACAGTAATAATAATGATGCCTTTAAGAATACTACACTGAACCTATATATAGTTCATGATCCTAGAGAAGCTAAGTAATAAGGTGAACCCAAAGAAAAACATACATAGACCCACCTGGAAATTGGAAACAGACAAGATCGCCTGACAAAATTGGGAGCATGGGGGCAGGGGGTAGAAGGAAGGGGAGAACAGGAAGATGACGGGAGAAAGGGAGGGCTGAGGAGAACTTGAGGGAATGGGATAGTCGAGATGGAGGAAGGACAGATTTGAGAGCAAGGAAAGCGATATCTTGATTGAGGCAGCTGTTATGGGGTTAGCAAGAAACCTGGTTCTAGAAAAATTCTCAGGAATCTACAAGGATGACCTCAGTTAAGACACTAAGCAATAGAGGAGAAGGTGCCTGAACTGACCTTGCCCTGAAGTAAGATTGATGATTATCTTAAATACCACCCTAGAACCTTTGTCCAACAACAGATGGAAACAGAGGCAAAGACCCACATTGGAGCACTGGACTGAGATCCCAAGGTCCAGTCGAAGAGTAGAAGGAATGAGAATATGAGCAAAGAGGTCAAGACCGTGAAGGGTTCATCCACTGAAACAGTTTATTTGAGCTATTGGGAGCTCACCAACTCCAGCTAGACAGGGAAGGAACCAGCATAGGACCAAACTAGACCCTCTGAATGTGGTTGACAGTTGCATGGCTGGGGAAGACTGAGGGGTCACTGGCAGTGGCACTGGGATTTATCTCTACTGCATGTACTGGATTTTTGGGATCCTGTTCTCTTTGTATGTATACCTTGCTCAGCCTAGATGTAGTAGGGAGGGCCTTGGACCTTCCATAAATCAAAGTGCCTTACCCTCTCTTAGGATTGGAGGGGGTTGGGTGGGAGGGCATGTGGAGGGAATGGGAGGAGGGGAAGGAGTGGGAATTTGGATTCTTATTTTTTTAAATCTAATAAACAAATAATATAAAAAGAAAGAATACTACAAAGTCAAGACAGCCAGAGTGACTTCCCCAGAAGAAAGAAAACAGCTGGACTCTTCCAGCTGTTGGGGCACACCAGGCCTGAAGGATAAAGCCGCCACCATGGACAATCATTTCGGTTCTTTTGATCGCCATCTATAAAACTATTTTCACTACTACTTTATACATGTAATTTTGCTGCTGTTACAAATTACAAATATCTGATGTGCAGGATAAGATATAGGGGCCAATATCTACAGTTTGAAAACCGTCATATTAATGCCTCAAACCCCTTATGGTTTAGTGTTCAACTCTGCAACTCTACCTTATGAACTCAAATTGAAGCCAGGTGTGGTGGCGTACGACTTTAATCCCTTGCTGGCCTAGAACTCATTATGTAGACCAGGCTGTCTCTAAAGTCAAATCTGCCCACCTTTCTTCTACTTAAGCAGCTGAGATTAAAGGCCAGGAGTGCTGAGGTTAAGGTGTGCACCTTCCACCCCCTTAGTCCCTTACCTTGAAAGTCTGCTTTCTATTTTAAGTTTCTTTGAAGCCAGTATCCAACAATAGAAGCTTTTCATGAGCTTGTTTCTATACTCATGGATAAAATTAAAGCGCAGAAAAGTAGAAATATTATAAGCAGACACTTTAAGATGATTGAAGAAAAACAAAAACTCATAAGTATATTAGTATTAATATGTTCAATATTAGGTGATGGTAGGAGTTCCGATTCAAAGTTTTGAGAATTTTTAGAAAAATGCAGATGAATCCACACTGTTCAGAGTCCAATCTTGAGTGCTCTCCTAAACCTATATAGGGAAAGCTACAGAAAACAAAGCTGTGCTGTCTACTCTTTACTCAGAAAACTTTTCAGTTGGTGTTAAAAAAAAAAGAAAAGAAAAGCATCCCAGGAGACTGTGCACTGAAAAGCCTCCTCAGTCCCTGAACAGCAGCTGAGCAGAACACACAGATGCCATCCCTGCGTCACAGTCACATGCGGAATGCTAACCAGAGAGAGCAAAGCTCTTTTCCCAACAAGAGGCTCAGCAGTGTACAGCAAGCCACAAGGTAAGGGATGGGGCAAGCTGGAGAAACCAATGCCTTCATGCTCCTAGTAGTCAAAGGCAAGTGTCCCATCTGTGCACAACACGGCTGGAGCTCCTCTGACCACAGTGAAAGGACTCGTGGTCACACGAGTGTGCATTGTTTATGCTCAGGCTCACAGAAAGGGAGACCAGCGTGACGGGTCTTCCTCAGCTTGGTGGGCTGAAAGGCCAAGGGACTATCATACATAACCTGGACTAGAAACCTGGACCCAAAGTAAAGAGCGGACAAGCAGGAAGCAACTTCCAAAGCTGTTTGGTGAAGATTTCTAAATGTCCCCTTAAGTGACTCTCTCGGCTACCTAGAGTCTACCACACACAGGACAGGTAAATCCTTCTTCCTTCAGAATAAATGAACCAGGTGAGAAAAAAAATACAAAACACCTGTGCTGCAAAATGGAGTCCAACTGCCTACTTCTCCGTTGCTCTCATACTACAGTCGACACAGGAAACACGTGAGCCACACATCCGTGAGCAGCTCTCCCCGCTAACAAGCAACTCGGGATGCCGACTGGTGGTATGTAACATGCCCTTTCATTTTCTTTTGTGATAGACTAGCTTTCTATGTAGATCTCACTGGCCCAGAATTCTCTGTAGTGAAAATGAACCTCTTTAAGCCTTCCAAGTGCCATGATTACAGGACTATGCCACCATGCCATCCTTTGCTCAATTCCCATAACCTCTGAGAATCTGGACAGAACATCAGGTCTCAGAACAGGAGTTCTGGCACAAGACAGTCCCCCTGTAGTGATATTTTGTTTGTGTTTTAACAAATAAAGCTTGCCTGATGATCAGAGTGCAGAGCCAAGCCACTAGAGACCACGGAGTGGTGGCCCACACCTTTAATACCAGGACTCTGGAGACAGAAGCAGAGAGATCTCTGTTAGTTCAAGGCCACCCTGGGCTACACGAGATTGAATCTGTCTAAAAGAGAAAAAGAACTCACACAAAAATGATCCCAGCACTTGGAATCCTATGCCTTTAATCCCCATCTTTAAGCCCAGCACCTCCCTAGAGGTAGACACAGGAGTGATACGGCTGGGTAGTGAGAGGGCTATAAGGCAGGAGGAGATAAGAGCTTAGGACAGTCTGAGGTTTGGTGAAGACAGATGCAGTCTGGAGATGCAGTCTGAGGACAGGATCGCCCCTTCAGTCTGAGCACTGGCAGAGGTAAAAGAATTCTCTAGTGGCTGGCTGCTCTGTTTCTCTGAACTTTAATACTAACCCCCATATCTGACTCTGGGTTTTTATTATTAATACCAATTAGAATTTGTGCTACAGTCTCCTCCATCAGGTCCCCCAATATAGATGCCAGGTGAAAGTCTTGGTCATTTTAACTGTGTCCATGGGCTATAATCAAAACTATCACAACCTTTTCCTTGGGTATTCATTTGCAGGAGCTTCTCTTAAAGCTCAGGGCACCGAGTCCATTTTTTGTGAAGGAGCTATAAGAAGGACGTGGAAGAAAAGACGTGTAGCCTGAAATACCAGAAGGGGCTTGAAGCTTCCTTCCCTTCTTCAGAGCACCACACGCACTTTAGGGACTTCCCACCCTCAGCTGTGGCATGCAGGAGGACACTGTTGTTTAGAGCACTTATAAGATGTACAATACATCCAATGCTAATAGACTGTGTGGGGAAATCCAGGGTGGTTCCTTCTGCAGCATGCTGGGCCTCTCCCACCTCCCTAGGGCATGAGTGGTAGTGATCACATTCCTCAAGAAAGTACAATTTTTATGACCCACCTTGGTGGGAATAAACTCAACTTTCTGAGGCCTACTTTGGGAATGGGAGTACCAAGACCAGTAGTTGGAAAGCCAGACACCAATTAAAATTGGCATACATATATCTCATACTATCACAGAATGTAAGGGAAAAATGAAATTTCAACCCAAATAAGAAAATAAATATTACTCAACTGTTCAACATGTTTTGAAATAACTTGCTTAACTTAATAATTCTGTAAGTCTACTATAGAATTCATGTGTCATCCTGCCAAAGAAAGATTTGAGGTTAAGGATGCAGCAGGCTGGTAGGTAGAATGTATGCACATGCATACAAAGACACACATACACACATACACACAAACACATAGATTTTCAGACACAGACATACACATTGATACACACAAACATGCATGGGGATCCACAAAAAAGTTTTCATAAATAGTTTGAAAAAAGTGAATGTCAAATTTGAAAACTGAAATTAGGAAAAAAAATCACATTAAGTACATAATTTAACAAATTTTTCTAGAAGCAGATAATTTTGTTTTGTGATTAAGATCCTCACTGGTCTTCCAGGCCAGCCTTAAACTGACTGTTACAACCCACATCTACAACCTTAGCACTCAGGAGGATGAAGAAAGAGGATTTGAGTTTGAGGCTTGGGCTCAAAAGCAGAGAGGGCTGGGAGTGATAACAGACAGGCAGAAAAAGGCAGAGGAGTATGAATGAATGAATGAGCAAACAAATGACTCTCCCCATTGTTGGGATTATAGGTATGTGCAACTACACAGCCAGCTACGCAATTTCTACTTCAAAAGAATGAGTAATGTGTCAGATGGGCATGGTGATGCATGAATTTAATCTGGGAGGCAAAAGCGGGCAAATCTCTGAGTTTAAAACCAGCCAGTGTTACATAGTAAGACCTTGTCAGAGAGAGAGAGAGAGAGAGAGAGAGAGAGAGAGAGAGAGAGAGAGAAAACAAACCAGTAAACTAGCTTCATTTCTACCAGCACTAATAATTCCTGATTGGCCAATTGGCATAACTACACTCCTGTCCCTACTTGAGATTCAGAGCTACAGACATGGCTGACATTCTCTAGACCTTGGACATGTTTTCAAAGGCTTGAATCTGTATTCCCAGATCCTGTTTAGTCCCAAGCAACTTTAATCTTCGAATTTTTTTTTTCTAAATTGACTTTATTCTATGTCAACAACATTAGAGAGATTTCTGTTTTCTTTTCTGAGCAACTCTTTAGTCAAAGAAGAAAGTAAAATGTTGAAATAAATACCAGAAAATGGTAATGAGCATAGCACGTCTCAAAATGCATAAAATGGATGGGCTGTAGTGAGTTATAACTTGAGTCTTAAAATCCTTTGTTTCCAGGGGAACAAAAAGAAAATGTTGGTATCCAATTCAATAGTTTAAGAGAGAACTAGATGTGGTAGCAAAGAACCCTGTGATCTTATTGCATGGGAGGTACAGGCCAGGGAATCAGGAGTTGAGATAGATCTTCAGAAAGAAAGGAAAGGAAATTGTGAAATTTGTGTGGACCTAGAGAAGATCACATTGAGTGATGTAAACCAGACCTAGGAAGCAGAAAGACAACTGTCACATGCTCTCTCTCTTAGTTCCAAATCTTCAGAGTTGAGTACATAGCCTGCAGCAGCTGCAGTAACCAGGAAAGCAGAAAGGGACCATTGCTGGGATAGTGGAACAATGGCAGGATACATGTGATCTAATCATCAGGGGGTGCTCTAATTGAGAGGGGAAAGAGAGAGAAGGAGAGGGGAAGACAAAATAACAGGAAGGACGTCTTAAAGCCTTAAGCCCTTAAGACTTTTACCATCAACTATCTATTGCAGATAAATCTGCTATAACTGAGCTGGAGAGGTGGCTAAGTGTGTAAGAGCACTTGCTGCTCTTGCAGAGGATCTGTTTCCAGCACCCACGTGGCAGCTCACAACAGTTTGTCACTCCTGTTCTAGGGGACCCAGTACTCTCCCTGCCCTCTGTGAGCATCAGGGATGCTTATGGTGCACAATGTACAGGCGGGCCAAATGTTCACACATAAACACTGCCATAAACGTTTGTGAAGGTTTTTATGTGGATACAAAAATCTTTAGTTCACTTGGGTAAATACTCAAGATAAATACCAAGTTGTTGTTGTGTTTAAGTCTAAACCTTCACCAAAATTTAAGGACCGTGCATTCTTTGGTCAAGAGTTACAAAAGCCTTAAACAAATAAAAAATTCACTATAGGATCAGGAATTCTACAAGAAGACTATTATTGGCTTGATGTTAATATTAAAAAACTAAGATAACATGCAACATCTTCATATTTTGATAAAGAACCTGGTAAGTTAATACCTGAAATGATGATAAACATTTCTAGAATCTTCACTGGCACTGTGACTTTCTTTTAGAATACAAAGTGCTTTCACCAAGACTCTCATTTCTGCTTAAAATATCTCATGAGATCAATAGAAGCAACTGATACTTCCCTGGAAGAGGAAACTGAAACACAAGAGTGGTGAAAATGACTTTCTCTGGGCCGCTCTATTTTAGTACGGTCTACTTGTTCTAAATGCAAAGACCATGTCACATGTGGATACGTAGTTATGCAAAACTGCTGCCCAGCTATTTATGAATTTAAGGGTTGCCAAAGTTCTCAGCAGAATCCTATGGCAATGTCCGTGCTCTCTCACTCAGTTCCCTGTGTTTTAGTCAATCTATAACAGTGTTTTGCTTTCATATAATTCAGCCAGTGCTCAGATCATTCTATGACAGGGTAGACAGAAGAAAGAAATGATATAGAGCTCTTGAAAGCAGACAATCAAGCCTACCAAATATACTTCTGCTGTTCATTACTTAACAATTATATTTGATTTTTTAAAAAATTAACTAAAAACACAGGGTCAGCAAGACAATCCAGCAGGTTCAGAAAGGCAGCTGAATTCAATAGTTCCATCCTCACTACACACTTGGCAGAGAGAGAGGTCCAACTTCCAAGGACAGTGTACCATGGCACACTCATGCATGCATATACGTGCACATGCGCGCGCACACACACACACACACACACACACACACACACACACACACTAAAATAAGTGTAATAAAACTTTTAAAAATTAAAACAACAATTGTACAGATGGTTAAAAAAATCAGTTTTAGACTAGAGAAGACTGCAGGAGATGATCTCTTGTGTCTTTTTTTTTTTTAAATCCTACAGTAGCCAGGTATGGTGGTGACCTATAGTCAAGCTACCTGGGAAGTTGAGGCAGGAGGATTACTTAAGTCAGACCAGACAACTTAGTATGACCTCGTATCAGTAACAGACACATAACAAACTATTCCAAGATTCGAAGGACAAATGGATGAGGTTTGTTAGACAAATGCCTACAGACTTCAGTTCACAGGACTGATTAGCTTGTAAGGAAGAAACCCCGAAATCTTCATTTGAAATGTAGGCGAAGATTGAAAACTGTGGAGTAGCAAGGACTGTGTCGAGAACATCAGATAGAGCTGTCTGTTTCTAGAGGGACAATGAGAAATAGGCCATTAAGACAACCATGCACACCCCCAAAAGATAAACAGAAAATAAACACATGATCAAAAACAACCATTTCAGCTAGCCGTGGTGGTGCACATCTTTAATCCCAACACTTGTGGAGGCAGAGGCGGGTGGATCTCTTGAGTTTGAGACCAGCCTGAACTACAAAACGAACTCCAGGACAGCTAGGACAACATAGAGAAACCATGTCTCAAAAATCAAATCAAAACAAACCAAAAACTCAATCATTTCTTTCAAACTACTGAAGTGGGAAAGATGACTTATTTAAACGAGGAACCTTTGGTAAGTATGGATAGAGGATAAAATCCTAGAACTTGGGTATATTTTCCTGCACTTTTGTAGTATGCTAGCATTTACCTGGATTTTAATCTATGGTTAAGAGACTCCTAGAAACTTATGTGGCTCATTTCAAATCTTATATGAACTTTGACTTCAAATATGCCCCAATTTGTCCTTTGAAAACAATAAGGGGAAATTTTAAACTAGTCTCCTTCATCTCCTATATGCAACTAGAATCTGAATCCTCTTGATTATTCTCTAAATATATCAGGTCTCTTTTTCCATCTCATTCCTATTTCTTGGCATAATTCAGATCCTCAAAGTCACCCTGAATCTCATATATCCCCAAAATTGTGTTTCTGGGGATGAGCTCACTTTGCTATCCACTGTGGCATTTAAAGCCGGTATTTGCAGGACAGGGTACAGTAGTCTTCAGGTTGATCTGATCCTTTCTCTGTGTTTCTACCCATTCTCCCACCATCTGCCCACAGGAGCTCTATAGGGAGTGGCATCCTCATCCAACCTCAGAGTCTACATCATCAATATACTACACCAATAATATTTGCCCTCCTCCTCTCCACTAGGATGCCACTCTTGTTACCTCCCATCCTTCAAGATCCAGACCCTGCCCCCTGACTTCCCCAGGTCCTCATCCATTGCCACTTACCTGAGGATATGGACAAATATTTCCTGATGGAACACCCTTAAGCTGTAGCTCTCTGGTTCTCCTTGGCTTACTCTGAAACAATTTTCTTAATCTTCGTGACTTTTTTTTATTACTTGGAAAGTTTTGCCCCATTTAAATGCCTTTATCCAATAACATGTCTTCTCTGACTGCTGGCTCTTCAACTAACTATCTCATAATCATTCCTGATTCCTCTTTCTTGTGTTTATATCTGTGTGTTTGATTAAGACATTGGGTCTTGCAAAAGTGCCCAGGCTCTGAACTTCTGACCCAAACAGTCTCTCCTGCCTCGGCCTCCCGAGAAACTGAAAAAAGCAGGCATACAACATCACGCCCAACTTTGTCCTTTACTTTATGCTTAACAGCTCTTGCAATTCAGCATGCTGTCTTCTTAAAACTATCATGGTTTTTCTTTGTCTCCTTCAGACTCCTAAGTTCACCAAAGACAGAGATTTCTGTCTGTTTCCTAGTATTTGATAGGCATACAAGAAAAAACTTCACAAAAGAAGAAAAAAAAACTTCACAATAAATTCCTATCTTAAAAGGTTCAAGAAGAGATAAGTGTATATAGCTTTGGTGCAAAGCACACGCCTAGCATGATCAAGGCTCTGGTTCCATCCCCAGGGCTGCATATAGTTAGAAACACTCAAGTGTGGGGCTGGAGAGATGGCTCTGCAGTCAAGTGCACACACTGCTCTTCCAGAGGACTCAGTTCCTTTTCCAATACTCACAGCTGCTCACAGCTGTCTGTAACTCTTTAGCACCCTCTTTTAGTCTCCAAGGGCACCAGGCATACATGTGGTGCACAGACATGCAAGAAAAACACTCATTCACATAGAGAATTAATCAAAGAAATACTGGAATGAAACAAAATAGAAACTGAAGGAGCCATTAAGATGGGTGATAAATAACTGCTAACAGTGATAACAGCGAAAGACATGGAACTCAGATTGTGCCTGACCCGACACATAGTATCCTTAAATCAATCCTGGTGTCATTGTCTTCTAGCCCAACTGCCAAGTAAAGCAGGCTTTGAATATACCCTTCATAAATGAACTCCAATGTGCCCTAGACTTATTTAGCATGAAAGTTAAGTCCTAGGCTGAGTTGATCCAACTGTGAGTGTAAGTGTGAACTAAGGTTGGAGGGTGTAGCTAAGGGAAAGCGCTCCTCAGCAAGCCACTTCTCAAACAGAGAAGACTTTCATTTCTAATCCTCTTTAGTTATTTCTCTTACACTTTCCCATAAACGTGTACACTCCCTTCCTCACCCACCCCCACCTCCAAGAAGAGAATCTCTGAGTAATGCTGTGATCTCACTAAAGAGATAAAAATTCTACCTTAAGATATATGTTCTCAGTTCTCATGTAAAGGACAAGCGCAGAATGAGTGGCCACAGTTGGCATCCACGGGCTGAAGTGAGCAACCATTCAGTGAGAAGAAAAAAAAAAGTAAAAAATGCTTTGTTCATAATTACCCAAGATTTTCCAACATGAGCAAGGAAAGAGGAAGTCTAAGAATATTAAGAACTAAGAGGAAAATCTTCATTCTGAGAGTTCCTTTCAGTGACCTGAAACCCCCTGGGTAAAGAGGTAATCTAGGCAGAGATGCTAGCCTCTGAAGCCACAGGGCTTTCAGTGACGACACTGAGAAGGATTTCTCAGCATCAGGTCAGCATCTCAGAATTATCAAGCGGCAGCGTGAATGTCTACATCCTCAGACCCAGAGAATGAGTGTGGAGATTATAGCTACCCAGCTTTCTGGGGAATTCATTACGCTGAATTGTAACTACACGCTGAGGCTGAACTACCTGGTAAGAGTTACAGGGGGAAACTGCCTAGATCTTCTCACTCTGACCTTCGGGTCACCCCCTAAAACTCAGCTGCCTTCTAGTACAGGCAAGCATGTATGGAGAATGCATTCTTGTTTTCGTTTTCTGTGGGGGGAAATCCATTTGTTTCCTATTCCTATACATGCATATAAGTAAATGAAATGGTTTTATAAAGAATTCTTACTTTAGGACTAGGAAGATGGTTTATTCAATAGGTGAGTGTTGCTTCTGGCAACCTAAATTCCATCCCCAAGACTCACATGGTAGAAGGAGAGAACATACAAACACAGTAAATAAATTGAAATTAAAAACAAAAACAAAAGAGTAAAACTAAACTTAGTTTAGGGCTAGCAAGATAGGTAAGGGTGTTGGCTGCCAGGGGTCACAGCCTGAGTTCTATCCTCAGAACTCACATAGTAGAAGGACAGAAACCACAACTTCAAGTTGTCCTATGACCTACAGCCACACATTAACACACACACACGCACATACACTCATTCACACACAATATGGAATGTCTCCTTTTGAGTAAATAAATGTAACAAAATTTTACTTTCTCTTTTAAGAACCTTTAGTTTGGGAAACTTACTAAGAGTTTGGTGCATAAAAAGCAAACTGGTCTTTATTAAGATCAACCATAAAGAGACAAGGAATTATTTGGGTTTTCCTCCACCCACGGCCTGTGTCTTGTACTTTTAAAGCTGCCTGAGTGCCCTCTCTGATCTGCTGTGCACACCTTAGTCCTCTGCTTGTGCTCAAATGCCAACTGCTAATGCTACCTGCTTCCCCTGGGAGTGTTCACTTGACAGACCGATAATCAAACGCAAACATCACTGACAGTCTTCACAAGACAGAAATGTAGCCACAAGTGAGCAACAAACCAAGGAGAGGGATACTGTATCAATAATAATAATAATAATAAAAGTACTTCTCTATGCTTAGTTATATGCAAAGGCTATTTCTTTTTTAGTAAGAATCAGACATTACAAATCTTGGAATCTGGTAAAAATTCTGTAACAATAACAACAATCCAGAAAAAAAAAACAGATAGACATAAAAAGCATGCAATGTTAGAGATATATTTTAAAATCTAATCCTTGTGTCTTATGCAGTTAGTCATAATTCACAGTGCAACACGGAGTTGCTTGGCATGCGAGTCAAGCAACCACTGTGCCCCATGCCTTACCAGCAGCACTGTCCCTCACTGCTCCTCCTGGATCATGTCCTGTTGACCGTGTGTGAGCCCATCTCCTGCTTCCAAGCACCGCAGCGGAACAGGAACAAGGGACATGGAGAGTCTTGGGAGGGTAAGCTGCTGAACGTTTACCAGCCTAGAGAAGACAAAGTTCATTTATTCTTAGTTTTCCAATAGCATCAAGGCATCTACACCTCTTACTGAGGTGTGATGTGCTTTTTAAAAAGGTCGTAGAGGCCTAGGGCTGTTGTCTCAATTATATTGCTGACTGATAAAAAAAAAATTAGGATTAAATTTTTGCCAGAGCAGTGATACTTTTAAATATCCCAACAAAATGCCCATCTGTGTGGAGCTTTGAAACTCCCAAGCATCCTGGTCCTCAATCCTTGCAATGCTCAACTAGGTTTCCTAACCACTGGCTTACAGTACTTCATCTGTCAGGCTCAGTTCTCAGCCTGGCTGTAAAAACAGCATCTCAGTGTAAGGCTGAGCCCTTCACCTGAGCGTCTGGCCTACTGGAGTATGGGAGAACTTTGTCTCCACGTAAATCTATGGAAGCCAGCTTTGGGGATCATCCATCAAAGCCCCAGCACTTATTGAGATGAAGCACTAACTTAACTCATTGTATTTATTCTGTATATGCCATGTGAAAGAAACCCATGCTGGGTGCTGTGGAAAGGGGAAGGCATTACAACAGGTGGTCTCTATGGTCTGGAACTTTCATTTCCTGATATGCATTTTAAAAAAATGTTACCTGAAAAGAAAAATGCTGTGAAAACAACCTAATTCACCAGCCAAAGATACAGTAAAAGCCTTGAGTGCTACAGAACACAGAAAACTTAGAATCCTAAGGGTAGGGTGGAATTAACTGAGAGAAAAATGGAGAGGAGGAGAGAGGAGGAGCAAGACTATATGAAATTGGCTGGGGATGGAGGTTATCCAAATAGAGCACTGGAAGAACGAAAAAAGAATGCAAAACAAAGTCTAAGAGTTCCAGCAAAAGAGCTAATGTATCACTATCCTGCATGCTGGAAATGGCCCCGGAACACCCCAAACAGCACCCAGAATAGCACCAGCTGCTGACACCATGTTCCAGGGGTGATAGCAGGGTCACTGGACACTTAGGAACTCTTGGGTCAATAGACAGTGTCACTGCTTTGAGCAAGCTCGTTCAATCATTTTTGTCGTTCTTTAAACAGGAAGTACTAAACTATCTTGCCACTGGTTGCTACCTTTTAGAGTCTCAAAAGCATGTCTGGGTGGTTCCCACTTTTCTACGACCTTAGCAACACTTATTGTTGTGTGTCCTTTTATTTATATTTATCTCCATGAGTGGTAAGTGGTAGACAGTTTAGGTGCTACAAATAACCATAGGTAAGATATTTAGTTCTTTAGCTATACATGAAGTGACTGAGTCTGAAAGAAGAGAGTGGCAGAGGAAATGACCAGCTGGGAAGATACTATAAGGAAATAAACACGAAATCCAGTGACAGTCTAGATATGCAGAGGAAAAAGAACGGTACAGTTACAGATACAAAGCGCTGGGTCCGATGGACTGTATTAGTGATGAGATCAACCAGATAAATGTTTCATTCCTGGAAGGAACGCTGAGATGAAACATAAATTCTTCGCCTTAAAGCACTTGAGGAAATCTAGGAATTTCAGGGATTTTCTCTCCTTCCCTCCTCTCTCTACTTCCACTCCATCCTCCCTCCATGTCTCCATGAGGAAATACTGGTTGTGTTACAAGAAGTTGTGGCCATTGCTGGCACACATAATGAGGGTCCTTCAGCTGAGTTCAGCCGCATAGAGACAGAACACTAAAGAAGGCAAAGGGGTTTCTGCCTTCCTGTTTTTTGTTTAAAATTTAAATAGTAAAACAATACTTAATAGTATCCGGATCTGGATCTCAGCTGTTACCCTCTGCAATGGGGTACTTTGTCTACAGCATGGGACAGCGGTATCCTCCACTCCCAGTTGGGCATGTGTGTGCTCAGAGAGACTTAGGTTCGGGACTCCTAAGGGACTACAGTTGTGTTGCTACAGCGAGTTATCTGGGACTCCAGCTGGCAGACTGTCAAAGAGAACCACAAGGTTCCAGTTTCCTAGGCCCCAAACAACCTCTTAGCAAAAACTCTACTACTAACAAATGCAATGGAATGATACAGACTCTATAAAAGTGTAATTATTCTGAAATTATGTAGCTCCTAGACATATTTTTGCCTTAAATCGAAATCTACTCTAATTTTATCCTTATTAGTTATTCAGTGTTTTAAAATAGATTTTCTACTATATTTTCTAGAAGGTAAAACTTAAAATAATAAGTAAAAAAGCTATGATCTATTAAAGGCATTTGGATTCTTTTAGTGTTCAACATAGTGTCTGCTGTGTGTAGATGGCAGAGCCCCAGAGCTTGGACTCAACCAACCAGGCTTCAGAGTCTCAGTGGGCTTGGAGAAGGCTCAATGCATAGACAACTCATTTCAATAAAAGCCAACAATTCCCTGTTTAAATCGTAGAAGCACACACTTCCTTTCCTTTCTTTTCTATGTATGTGTGTTGTGTGTGTATGTGTGTGCACATAGTACGTGCACGTGTGTTTGCGTGTGTGTACATATATAGTGCATGCATGCATGTTTCTGTGTGTGCATGTACAAATATGCATGCATGTGTGCGTGTGTGTGTACATACATATGTGCGTGTGTGTGTGTGTCTGGTGTGTGTAAACATCAACCTCCAATGCTCGCCATTTAGTGAGGCAGGCGGGGGTCTCTCACTAAACCAGGAGCTCTTTTCTAGCTAGTCTAACTGACCAGCTTGCCTCTGATGCTGGGATTCCAGGCAGTTTCCAGGCATGCTTTTATGTAGATTTTGGAATTCTCGCACTTGTGCGGTAAGCATTTTATTCACTAAGTCACATCCCTAGTCAAAACAGTCCTTTAACAGAAGAAAAAGAAATCTGTAAAAGCCAGTCACCCAAACCACAAACGTGCACATACATACAAGCTACGTATACTGCGAAGGAGCCTTCTCTTGTCTTTTCCTTTCTCTCTCTCTCTCTCTCTCTCTCCTTTTCTTTCCTTCCTTTGGGTTTTGTTTCTTATTTCTCTCTCCCCCCTTTCTTTCCTTCCTTCCTTTTTGTCCGTTTTTTTTTGGGGGGGGTTGTTTCTTTTCTTTTTTTAAGGCATTCTCTCATTCTATATCCCAGGCTGGACCAGAATTTACTATGTAGATCAGGCTTTCCCTGATCCTCCTGCCTTAGCCTCCTGAGTTCTGGGATCCCTGTCATGAGCCACCATATCTGTAGCTCAAAAAAAAATCATTCTTTTTCAATAATTGGATCTTTCATTGACCAAATCTCACCAAATGCTCCATGTTTATCATATTGGGTCTGGCCCTTCTTTTCCCTTTTGTGCCCCTAGTACTCTTGATGCCTGGTCTTTGTAATCTCCTGGCAATAGCTGCTTCCTTCTTGTGGAAATGCTGTCTTTGCCTGTGGTCCCCAGGCACTAAATGGGGTCAGAGAAGAGTGCACTGCACAGCAGGTTACTGACCTCAGCAGGGTGTGTCCACAAATGGATCTCCCCTTACACACATGCCCAGAGCTAGGGAATGACCTCAGCTCTACAGTTCTCAAAGGAAAAGATTATTTCAGAATCCCAGCAACTTGGCAGCAATGGCCCTTTCCTTATTCATGCTTTAAAAAGTATATTATACTGAAAACAATTGCTTTAAAGAAAAGCTATGAGAAGAAAATTAGAGATGACCTCATGGCCCTGCTTACTTACACAAAGTGTCCCTCCCAACTTACACAAAGTGTGACTCTGAAGGAAGAAATCTGCAAGAATCCATAGGACAAACTCCAGCAAAATGAAAACAAATATTCAAATATTGCAATGGAATGATATAGACACAAATATTGTCTTTCTACACAAGGCTATAGAGACCAGAAACTCCAAACAAATCTGGACTCTTAGCCAGAAGTTAGGAGCTCTTGACCGTGGTGTTTGCACCATGCCATGAGATTAGCCACGAGCCAAGCAGAATATAAGAGCTGCACATAAATTCCACACGATGAGCAGATTGTATATGCCGCTTTACATGCTCGATGGGAACAGAAGAATGCTGCGCGGAAGAGCTACAGTGGGTATGTTTAAAAGCAAAGGTGGGATACCCACATTAGAAGAACAGGAGTGAAAAAACAGCAGAAAGCCAGGTACAGTGGTGCAAGATTGCTATCTCAGCATAGGCAAGGCTGGGGCAAGAATGGTGCTTACCCCTTTCAAAAAAAGTCAACCAGACAAAAGAAAAGCATCCTGACTTTGAGTATAAACATTTTCGACATTCTGACACTTGCTGATACTTGACCTCTTTGATGGGAGTCTGGGCCAATGGCAGGTGTGTCTCAAATCTTAACTCTATCAATCCACTAAAAATAGGAAATAAAGATTCCAGCAATAGCCCTGCCAATCCAGACATCTAGGCATCTTGAGAATTCTCTCTAGAATCCCATGTAAAGAGAAGTGGATGAGAAGGAAAAGGACACACAGTTTGCATTGGGTTTAATGGTTCACCTGTCATTTTCTTTTTCTTTCTTTCTTTTTTTTTTTTTTTTGGTTTTTTTGAGACAGGGTTTCTCTGTGGCTTTGGAGCCTATCCTGTCATTTTCTTTTTCTTCATACAAAGGGCTCTAGGCATGATGGCTGTGGTTGTTTACATGAGAAACTCCCGTTAGGCTCAGGCATCTGAACACTCACCCACCCAACCCTCCCAGTTTGTGGCACTATTTGGAGGATGTTTAGAAGGTGCAGCCTTGCTGGAGGAAGTATGTCCCTGTGGGCTTTGAGAATTGAAAACCATTTCTGGTTCACTCTGCTCTGTGAACTGTGAGCTTTCCAATCCTGCCACCAAGCTGTCGCTTGCTGCCATGCCTCCCGCCATGGTGGACCCTCATCCTTCTGGAACCACAAGACAAACTCTTCCATACGTTGCTTTTGGTCACTGCATTTGATCATAGCAACAAAAAGTAACTAATACAGTGGATGTGTTAATACACTTGAACATAAGACAATAACTCTACTGGGAAGCAATTTTTTTTCAGGGGGTAGGGGCTATCAGGATAAGATTTCTCTGTGTAGCCCTGGCTAAACTCTAGAACTCACTTTGTAGACCACGTTGGCCTCAAACTTAGAAAGCTGTCTGCCATTGTCTCCCAAGTACTGGGATTAAAATCATGCACCGATTTTGAGCTGAAGCTCAGCTCAGGACAGCTGTACAACTCTAAGCTCAGAAGCAATGGTCTTAAGTGACCCCTGTGAAAGGGTCATTCAACCCCCAAATGGGTCATGACCCACAAGTTGATATCCACTGGCTTATTCTATCCAATTTGATCCTGGTGGGAAAAATACATATATCAAATAAACAGTCAGGTGTGGTGGTATATACCTGTGACCCCAGCGCTCAAGAAACAGAGACAGGAGTATAGTCACAAGTTCAAATCCAGGCTGAGCTACATGACAAGTTATAGGCAACCCAGTGTTATATAATGAGACCATATCTCAAAGTTGAAGCAAGAGCAGGTAATATAGGAATATGATATACATTATACGGATAGAGCTATCTAAGCTTATTCCCAATTACATCACACTAAAAGAAAATCATTGTTGAGACAGAGTCTTGCACATCCCAAGCTGGCCTTGCACTTGCTACAGAGCCAAGGCTGATTTTAAACTCTTGATCCTCCTGTCCCTGCTTCTTGAGTGCTGGTATTACAGGTATTTCCCACCAAGCCTAGCTTATGTAGGACAGATGCACCAAACCCAGATTTTTTTGTTTGTTTGTATGCATGTTAGGCACCAGGACTCCACTAGTGGAGCTACACCTCTAGCCTCTAATAATAAATATATATTTTTTTAAAACAAAGAATATTCCCTGAGCTGAAATGTGTAACCCCAGCTCACATTCACAAAGCTCATCACTAGGGACAAAGACATTTCATAACATTCGCTCTCTTCCTTTAGATTTGGCAATTTCATGCCATAAACTACTGTAGGGGATTCCTGGGAAAACAGAATCTATTACCAAGGTCCAACGAGACTGAATTACTGATTACAGCAACCATAGTGGGCACATATTAAGGATCAATAAGCAGACTACAAGTGCTTTTGAAATCTGCTTCGAATCTGTAACACAACCCTAGATAATAAAAATAGTTTACCTTTCCAATATTTTGAGGAAAGTGTGAGGTTTGTATGAGCCCTCCCTTCAAGTTCCTTCAAGACAGATGAGAGGATGAATGGTAAACTACTAGTTGCCATAAATGGCTCATAGTCCAGCCTCCCAGCGAAGACACTCTGAGTCTCTGAGTCTTCTGCTCACATGAGGGAAGAGTTAAAGTCACCGCAGAAGCAGCCACATTCCCAAACTCAAGCATCAACTATTCAAACTCTAACAAGTGGTGAGATGCAGGATCACATATGAAGTGGAATTTCTCACTCTACCACCATCCTGGAAAGCTGGTGACCTGTGACCTGTCACTGGTTTCTTTAAAATAGCATTCCATGGCTGGAGAGGTGGCTTGGCAATTCAGACCACATGCTGCTCCTGCAAAACATGCTCATTCAATTCCTAGCCCATAGGTCAGGAGGCTGTCAACCACCTGTCACTGCAGCTCTGGTGAGTCCAGTGCCTGTGGGCTCCCTGAGCACCTGTGCACGCACATTACACATCCCCGTGCTACACACAACTAAAAACAAAAATCAAATGGTATCACTTCAAGAAACAGCATTGTTGAATTTCAAATTATCAGTTCCTTCTGGTTGTTTTGAGACAGGTTCTGGCTCTGTATCCCAGGCCGCCCTCAGGCTTTCTGTAGCCCAACCTGGTTTTAAACTCTTGATCCTCCTTCAGCATCCCTACAATTCAGATCACAACCATGCAATACACACTCAGGTAGATGTCATCAAACCTCATTTCTAACAGAAAAGCAAATGAAAGGGATTTATAAAGACGCCAAATCACACAAGAAAACTGCAGAGTTATATTGCATTTTGCAAACTAGAAACTTCACTTAAGATGAAATAAGAATAATTTTATCACAGTCCTGACATAGTGGTTCACACCTGTCAGCCCTGAACATAGGAGGTAGAGGCAGAAGGCACAGGACATAGACATTCAATTTTAACCCTTTCTGTGTGCATGTATATGTGCACACTTCACATTCACTGACGTATGATACAGTTCCCAAACAAAAGAACGAAGAAAACTTTGATTAAAATGTATTGCTACTATTACTATCATTATTATTATTTAGACAGGGTGTCACTACATAGCCCCGGCTGGCCTGGAACTTACTATATACACCAGACTGGCTTCAAATCACACAGATCCATTTATGCCTATAGTCCAAAGTGCTGGGACTAAAGGCGTATGCTGCCACACCTAACACAAGATTTTATAAAAAGCACTGAAGGCTCAGAGGTTTTAGGCCAGCATGGGTGAGCTATATACAAGATTCTGTCTCAAAGAAAAAAAGAAAGGGGGGGAGAGCACTCATGAACTTAAATAAACAATGCCTCTCTTGCCAGACACCAGTGATAAGCAAAATGTTTAACATCTGGCATGCCAAAGCATGGGTCAAAAGATGGAGGAGGGTCCCAGCAGCCATCAGCCATGTGTTATTTTAGTTGCGGGGCAGCAGAGAGGCTCCGGAGTGGCATGGACGGAGACACAGTGGCTGCGGCGGAGCACCGGCAGCCCCCTTGGAAGCACTTCAATGGCCCGAGCACAGCCGCTCTCATGCACCTGCTGCACACGGGATCTGCTTCTTCACACGGATCTTAAGGGATAAAAAAGGCCGACTGTTGTTAAGTCTCTTTGAATCTAACATTTGCTGGGGGGATATGCCGCTTTTCATTTTAGTGATAGCTAGGGAGCAAGATGAAGAGGAGGAAACTTTAGAAGAAGAATCAAATATTTAAGTATAACGAACTTTAAAAGTACTCTCAAAATTATACAGAAGGTTATGCTGTCACGCTTCAATGAAAATGGAAGCGTAAGGCTAAATTTTCACGTTGTGGTCAACTTAAGTGAATTTAAGTGTATTTCCCTCTAAGTAAAGGTGGCAGATAGCATGTAGAGGAATAAACTTAGCCTGTCATAATGGTCCATACCCGCAATCTCAACACATAATTACAAATTTGAGCACAGTCTGGATACATAGTCAGACCTTGTCTGAAAAACAAGCAAAAAAAAAAAAAAGAAAGAAAAAAAAACATATTCAAGAACTTAAGCTCATGTCATACTTATGGTTTGATAATCATACAAATGGATGGGAAATTCAAATGTTTATATAACAAACTCATGACTTATTTTAATGAAAGTAATTATTATTGTGCCATACAAAGGTGTTTTAACTATTACTACATCAAAATTAATTTGTTACAAACATTTAAGAAACAGTAGCACAAATAAAAAAAACAAACCAGGCGGTGGTGGTGCATGTCTTTAATCCCAGCACTTGGGAGGTAGAGGCAGGCAGATCTCCGTGATTTCGAGACCAGCCTGGTCTACAAGAGCTAGTTCCAGGACAGGCTCCAAAGCTACAGAGAAACCCTGTCTCGAAAAACCAAAAACAAAAACAAAAACAAAAGAAACAAATAAAAAAAACAACAAAAATTGGAGTGTAGTGCAGATCATAGGATATGGTCACAGAGAACTGCACTGTGAACTGAAAAAGAATTGAACTTATTTTATGTGTATGGTACATGTTCCGCATGTGTGCCTGGTGCCTGTGGAGGTCAGGAAAATGGTGTCAGATCCCTGGACCCCATGTAGAGGTGGAAGGAGAAGGCAGATTGCACAGAGCTGCCCTCTTTACACATACCATGATATACACATATTCCCCAATAATCATTTTTAAATGTTCAAAATCAATTTTTATTTGCTAAATCTTCCAAGTCAGAGAACTGAAGAGACAAAGAATTTCTGGTCAATGATTGTCCTTTGTTAAAAAAAGTTCCAGTCACCTGTAACTTGTATTATCTACAGCCATGCTACAGTGAAGGGCTGAGCAGGACAGAGAAGCAGAGGGGGTGCTCCACAGTTACAGCCAACGTCATCCCGGGGCAAAGTGGGAACCACCAGGACATTCTCAGGAGGGGAAAATCCTCTCAAAGAATATTAATTTTGAATTAATGGAACATTTTTGAACTACATAAAGACTGATAGGCACACACATAGTTTCTCCTAAGTGCAAATAACAAAAATGTAGGCAAAGGTTAAAGATTCCTGTGGCTTCTGGACCTTTGGCTAAGATCAAGTTTAGAAAGTGTTGCTGAGAAGCTGGGCACGGTCTGGCCTCTAACACCAACACTTAAGAAGCTGAGGCAGGAGGATTTGTACTAGTTCAATGTCAATGAAAGACACAAATCAAAACAACAAAAATAAGGAAGCAAATGGAAGAAAACTCTCCTTACTCATAGGTGAGAGTCCAGTAAGCCTGCCTTTTCTCACTGGGAAGACTCCTGCTTCACAGGCCTCATGGCAGACAGCCTTGCAGCAGGAGGTCAATCTTCTAGCAACAAGCACCGGTAAAGTTACTTGAGGCACTAGGTGTGTGCCAGGTCAGGGTGCACAAGTCACCTCCTCTCCCTGCCATGGATGAAGTCATGTGTTATAGGGACTGCAGGTCAGAGGTGGCGTAAATCACCCGAGAGTCACAGCTGTCGACAGATAACTTTCTATTACCAGAACTCACTTTCAAATGAAGAGGAGGAATGAGGCAAGCAGGAAAGTTAAGGCCAAACAGGGTATTTTCATCTTGACTACGAACTGTGCAATCAGAGCTATGCTAATTTGCTTTGGAGCCATTGTCCCGGGGGCACTGAAGAAGGCAACTGAAGAAATTCCACCATCTTCGGTAGACCCTGGCTGTCCCTGTGCTTTTAATGAAAGATCAGTGTTAATTATTCATCAGGAACAATGCTATGACTCAACTAAGAAGCCCATTAGGTTACTTGCTTTAGTCACAACTGGGGATGAGGGTCTACTGAGGTTAGGGGTGGGACGTTACCTCTTGGTGTTTGGGAGTTGCTTGGATCTATAATCATGTATTTGACATTGAGACTTCCCAGGTACTACTACATTTTTTTTTCTGCAGCTCTCCCATGGTCTGTTACACTTGCCGTTCCCAGTCCTTTTTCTTTTTGTGTTTTAGTTTTTGAATTTTCCATTCTCATATCTTTAAGATCAGATGTGTCCAGCTTCCTAATAAGGCCGTTGAGCGATTTTTTTATCGCTCCTATTGCAGCATGCTTGCCATCTGACAGGTCTCTGGTTCTCCCTGAAAATGTCTATCTGTATGTTGACAATACCCACCTGGTGCTCCTACATCTGTGCACCATTTGCGCATATCCATTGTCATATTAATCATCATTAAAAAAATTCTGGGGGCCAGTGAGATGATTCAGCTGGTAAAAGGCACTTCCCGTTAAAACGGACACCAGGGTTTATCCCTCGACTTGTGTTGAAAGGAGAACTGACTCACACAGGCTGTCACGTGACCTCCAGTGCATGTGCATACACACACACTCACACACAAGAATTAAACACAAACGTAATAAAACTCTTCATTCCCACATCGGTACTGTATTTGATTCTGTTTTGGATACTGGCTTCTTCAAGTTTTTTGGTGTACCCTGTATTTTGTGTTGAATGACACACACACACAAATATTCTCAGTAAAAAGAACTGCTCTCAACATGACTTTGATAATGCTCAACAGACATTTTCAGAAAGAACCAAAGGCCTGTCAGATAGCAAGCCTGCTGCAACAGGAGCACAACGCTCTGCACTCCTCTGAGCAGTTGGTCCTTTCATGGACCTGCACCTTGCACTATGAACCTCACCAGCGTTGTTCATAGTTACTTCCTCTGCTGGGTGGGATTGTTTGTCTTGAGTGGTCTGTAGTTGGGTAGCTCTTTTCTCCAGGTTAAGGTTATGTTAGAATCTGATAAAATTATAGAAATTGCTGAAGTGGTGACACCTTTAATCCCAGCACTGGGAAGGGTGGAAGGGATGCATCTTTGTGAGTTTAAGTCCAGTCCAGGACTATACAGTGACACCTAGTCTCAAAAAGAAAGAAAATCCAGATGTTTAGGCTTTGTTAAATAGTTTCTTGAAGTCAGGCCTTGAAAGCCTAGTGAAATTCTCTAGCATATTTCAAAATGACCCCTTTTCCCTCCCGTAGAGATGTACAACACTATCCACTTGGAGGAGCCGTGAGAGCTGGTGGCAAGGAGGCACGAAGAGGGTACCTCACCAAATGGATGATCTAAGAGTCTGCATTCCTTAGCAACACTAAGTCTCCAGCAAGTCAATAACTGCCCATTCTGACAATAGTTCCAGAGAGTTCTTCCTGCGGATTGCTCAGACAAGCTACACTGCTCTGTATCTGCCTGCCTCTCCTGAGCACTGGGGCTATGGTTTCCTCTGATCTCCTTTCCACAGAATCAAGAACTGTGGGTTTTCGTTTTATTCAATATTTTACTTGTCATTGGGATGGAGTAATGACTTCTCCATTTCCTACACGATAGACTGCAAACAGGCAGTTTAGTCATTTTTAAAATCTAAAAGGACCAAAACACCAACCCTTCCCCAACTTTGTAACTATAAATAATCATAGGGATATATAAAGTCAAGTTTTTACTAATTTTAAATTATTTTTATCTTTTATTATTATTTTTCTCTTCCTCTCCCTAAACTTTATGCCTCATGATGTTGCCCTGGCTGACTAGAATTCTCTGTATAGACCAGGCTGGCCTGGAACTCATAGAGATCTACTGCCTCTGCCTTTGTAGTACTGGAATTATCACACATGGCAAAAAAAATGTATTTTGAATGATGTTAAAAAATGGTACACACCTTTAGTCTCACCACTTGGGAGGCAGAAGCAGGTGGATCTCTCTGTGTTTGAGCACAGCCTGGTCTACACAGTGAGTTCCAGGACAGCCAGGGCTATGTAGACAAAAAAAAAGTCACAAAAAAAATCAAACAAAAAAGTATTCTGTGGCACTTTAGAAGATGTTTCAGCAACTATGAGCACTGGCTCTTATTCCTGAGTTTAATTCCCAGCACCTATATGACTACTTACAATTGTCTGTAAACTCTATTTCTAAGAGAGCCAATCTCTCTTCTGGCCTCTGTTAGCCCCAGGCAGACATATGTTGTACCTATATACATGCAGGAAAATACTCACACACATGAGATAAAGTAATAATAAATAAGAAGAAAATATCTAAAAAAAAGAATTTTTAAGATTTATTTATTATATTTAATATGTATGAGTGTTTTATCTGCATCTATGTCTATGAAATATGTGTGTGCTTAGTACCCTTGGAGGCCAGAAAAATACATCTGACCTGCTGGACCTGGGGTTATAGATGGCTGTAAGCTTCCATGTGCCGTGTGGGTTCTGGGAACTGAACCCAGGTCCTGTGGAAAAGCAAATGTGCTGTTAACAGTCTTCAGATCCAGTGACTCAGTGACTGCCTCACTGGAGACAGGGGTCATGCTATGTATTTCTGGCTACCTTGGAACTCACTATGTAGACCTAAAACTCAGAGATCCACCTGCCTCTGCCTCCCAAGTGCTGGGATTAAAGGTGTGCACCACCACATCCAGTAAGGACTACTTGCTAATGACAAGGACAAGCTAGCTGAAAGATTCATATCTTGTCATATGAGTGGATGCCAAGAGATACCAGAGACTGCCATCTCTCCTAGCCCCAAATTTAGCAGACACAGCCTTGGAAGGCAGGAATCAACTGGTGATCCCAGCAATGTTTATTTTGCAAGAGACCTGACCTCCCCTCTGCTTATAGTTAGGTTATGTGAAACTCAAATGCAATGTTGTGAATCAGATTTATATTTTGAAGACATTGCAAAGACCTTTTAAGCACCGATATAATCGGAATATTGTAACATTCTAAGGATATCTTAAAAGAATACAGTTGCCATTGTGAAGAGTACTTTAGATACAAATGTTTCCTTTGCTCCAGCCCCTCCTGGGAAATTGTGTTGCGCTGCATGTATCTGCGAACCCAACCTCACTTGCATGAGCTGCATGGATACTTTTGAAATCAGTATATGGTGTGAAGACTTTAACAAACAGGAAGATTCAATTCGGGGGTGGGGTGTTAATTAGTAGAAATTACAGGAAGATAAGACAAATAGGCAAAGAAATAAAATGATAACAGAAAAAAAATTCCTTGAAATGAGTGAAAGTTCCTGTTTTAAGATTGTATATAGCCAAGGTAATCCCAGCATTTGTGGAGAGGCACAGGAAGGCAAATCTCTATAAACTACATAATGAGATCCTGCCTGGAAAACCAACAACAAGACTGTACATGATCACAGCGTAAAGAATATTTTAAGTTATACCTAAATACGTTGTAATGAGCTTCTGGAGTTAAAGAGTTAAATTTCGTAAGACGCAGTTGGATGTTTAAAATGTTGACATCAGAGATTGCATAAGCAACACCAGATGGTCAGTAATCTATCCATGTCTCCTAAATTTGCAGTGAAAATGGTTCCAAACTTCCAAGTGTGGTTGTGCTGCAGTCCCTACTTGGTAGTCTGAGACAGGAGGATCTCGAACTTGAGAGCAGCCTGCACTACACAGTAAGACTCTGTCTCTAAAATAAATAAATAAATAAATAAAATTTTAACTTACTCCAAATGATTTTAAAATATCCGCCAATTAAGCAAGCATTAAGGGAAATGTAACCACTGTCAATAGGCTATGCACTCACAGGCTATCTTGAACTCCCACAATGCTTAGAGGTGTAGACTAGTGTGAAAAAGTGAATCTGAGAGTGAACCGTGAGTGAGGCCAAATAGGACAAGAGCTGAACAGAAACTGCGTGTGTTATAAGAGAAGATGAGACCTATGAAAATGTACTTCGTATCCAAAGCCTCTGACCCCCATGAGTGCCAGCACTCAAATGCATAGACCCACACACAGACACACACTCATGAATAGAGACAATTATTTCAAAAAGAACAAAGAAGGCAATTAGTATTTCCAAGAAAATAAACAAATGTTAATAGGAAAATCTGAGAAGCTAACATAGAGCATAAGTTTATGGAATTTAAAGAATAAAAGAAAACAAAATTTACTTAAATTGAGCTTAACACATTACACCCAAAGCAAGCCGAATTCTGTGTCAGGATTGCTCTTCCTGCTGTGTGCATTAACCACACTGTGTGCTGAGTTCTGGACATCACAACCATGGCACTAAGCGATGTACTATTTTCAGATCACAATGAGAAACAAAACACAAGAAAACTAGCTATCAATGCACACTTCAATATCATTTTTCTTTCGTGTTTCTTGGGTCATACTGAAGCAAGTCTTGCTTATGCTTGCAGGTGTATGAGCTATATCCTCTGCCCTAGAAATATAGAAGTTATAAATTTACAATAAGGAAAAATAGCATAGAAAACAGAAAATTGGGGGCTGGTGACATACTTTCCCTAACATGTTACATAAACAAATATGGAATTTTTTATGATAGAAGGCAGGGAAGAAAATAAACGGATATGAGAAATACTGTTTCACATCTTACATACGGGCGGGGTCAGGGAGGTCAATATGGCATTGTTTAATTTTAAAAATTTAATGTTCTGTGGTAAGAAAGAAGAATAAAAGTCATACTTTTTTTTTCAAGATGGCTTTTTCTGCTTAGTTCTGGCTGTCCTGGAACTTGCTCTGTAGACCGGGCTGACCTCGAATTCACAGAGATCCTCCTGTCTCTGCCTCTCCAAGGGGCTAGGATTAAAGGCATGTGCCACTACCATCTGGCAAAAAAACATACTTCTACACTTGAAATCAAGAGTATCAGAGGTTCAAAGTCCCCCTCCAATATCTAGCAAGTTTTAGGGTAGCCTGGGCCACAGAACAAACAACAACAAAACAAACCCAGATGCTTGGTGTGGCGGTACATACCTTTAATCCTAGTACCCGAAGGACAGAGGCTGGCCTCAAATTCTCCATCAAATGACCTTGACTTATAAGTCTTCCTGGCTGTACCTACCAAGTCCTGGAATACAGGTGTGAGTCACCACCCACCCCCACACACTCCTTAGTGATACTAGTTTTCACACTATGCATGCTATCATTTAATATTTCTAAAGACAATCTTATTCCTTATTAAGAATAGTAGAGGAGACTCACAGACAGGTAACCGCAGGAGCTAGTGTATCTGATTGCAACAGTCCAAGGGTGGAAATGGCTCTCCATCCCTTCAGAAGCCACTGTGTGCCACACTGTGCACTCTGTCAGGTTGAATACTGAGAACATTATGTCAAGTTCAGTTCTAAGAACCACTCAGACAATAGAGGAATCACCCTTTTAGGTAATGATTGGAAAACAGCCTAGGAAAGTCCGCGGATGCCTAGTCTATGAATCTCAATTGCTATCCAGTAACTAAGCAAGGACTCAAAACACCGATTCTTGCCCACTCCACAGAAGCAAAGAGGAAGGTCATATTCTTCCTCATACAGATAAATGCTTCACCCACACTTGAAGAGCAAAACAACGTCCATTCACCCACTGAAACTTTACAAAGTAAAGTGTGGGCTGGTTCATTTGCTATCCCATCAGCTCCTTCAGCATCATTATTAGAAGGTTAAGCAGGTCTCATCCTGCGATGGTGAAGCAGGTCTAGAAAGGATGAAGTAGCCTGGCAAAGGCACATGTACCTGGGGACAAGGGAAGCTAGGACTTGAGATCCTATGGCATGATATAACTTAAATATGGAATCTGAGAAAATAGAAATCACCAGAATAGAAAATGGTTAACATGGCCTGCATTCGAAATAAATATTGCCTCTGAAGCAACTTTAGGGGACAGACTTTCCCTTACGTTCTTCCCCTTTCTCAGATCAATGCGACAAACAGCTTAGTGTCTCTACAGCCTTCTCTATCTGATCACAATGCACAGTGCTGTATATTATATGAACTATGTCTTTTTGAATCTAATAAATGGTTTAAAACTGGACTGAGGTGGTTAAAGTCCAAGAGGCAATTATATAAGTGCTTGGAAAGACATTGAATATACACACTTGCACATGAAATATGCAACTCTATCTAGGACACAGGATGGGGCTCAGAGGTAAAGTGCTAGCTAGCCCTACACCTCAAAACAGTCATAACAAAAGCAATGAAAAGCAAATCCCAAACAAACCCACAGAATTAAACCTTTAGTTTAGAAGAATTATTAAAAGTGCAAAGAAAGGAAGAAGAAAGAGTCTTTGACAATATTTTACAAGCAAGGATCAGTTTACAGTCAATCTTGAAGTTTTCATAATGTGTGACAGTGTTTATTATTCAATGAAAACTATTAGTGTCGTTATTTCTGCATGTTTACCTCTCACCCGGCTAAGCGCTTTCCTGTGTTCAACACTTGCTGGCATCCAGTTGAATACACACAAGCGCTTCGTTATTAAACTGCATGCAAAATTATCTCTCACTTTACTTTCTCCTGTCATGAATGTACCAGATGATTTAGGCTGGCACGGTGGCCCATGCCTGTTATTCCAGCATGATGGAAAGGTGAGGCAGGGGAACTGCCACAAGTTTGAGGCCAGCCTAATGTGTCAGATAAGAAGGGGTTTTCTCATTGTAATCATCCCACTGCTAAGCAATGCTTCTCTGTACA
This sequence comes from Dicrostonyx torquatus, assembly GCA_028555095.1. Taxonomy (NCBI): domain Eukaryota; kingdom Metazoa; phylum Chordata; class Mammalia; order Rodentia; family Cricetidae; genus Dicrostonyx; species Dicrostonyx torquatus. The sequence goes on from JAQHUG010000074.1 coordinate 3,579,831, forward strand.
AATGCATTCAGTACTTCTGGGAAATATCCATGCATACACTAGGAACTGCTTATTTCCACAGCAAGCAGAAAGAATGGGTGAGAAATTCTTTTCAAATCAGAGACAATGCAGCCCTAACTCCAAGGCAGTTTCCTTCCACTACTGCAGACAATAGTTAACTTTGTCAACTTACCTATTAAAGAGTTAACTGGCTTTAGGACTACCTCCCCTCCAGCGTTTGCATACAAAAATCCTTGTCAGAGTTAAAGGTTGCCACTATTTTTCAAATTTTTCCAGAGATTTCCTTTCAGGTAGTAATGCTATTCTAAAATGAACGAGGGGGTGAGGCTCCCTCAGGGATCTTCCTTATTTCTGTTCCAGCCAAGTTTACCACACATGCAGGGCTTTCTTATCTGTACCAATACTCCAGGCACTTGTTAAATAAATAGTTGGTGCAGCCATACCCCCATCATTAATGCTAGTCTTCAGAATTCTGGAACAGTCTATAAACATTAAATCCATGTGTGTTTGACCACATGGGATGGAGTGAGAAGAACCCGGAGCTGTCTGGATCCAGGCATCACTCTTAACACCACAGGCCCTTGCACACGTGTGTGTGTGTGTGTGTGTGTGTGTGTGTGTGTGTTCCACAGAGTGAGTTCTAAGACAACCTGAGCTACACTGTGAACCAGTGTCTCAGAAAGCAAGCAGTCATCCAAAGCGGCTCATTTTTACCTGCTGCATCTAAGCTGTTAGCACAGCTTCCACTTTCAGAGGTGACAGCAGGGAAACCACGGATGGATAAAATATAAACACAACTGGCAACTTGCTCATAATTTACATAGCAGAACCAGCCTGCTTACAACTACAACACAATCAAACATACACAAGAGCAGACATTTAAATTCATGATGTTTTGTTTAACTCAAGACTCTATGGATAATACAAATGTAAATCCGCAGAAATCAGCTAGGGAAAGGAGGAACTAAGTACCTAGTGAAAGCTTAATTACTGTTGTGTTAACCCCTGGGGGAGGAGGATGTTAGGATGTGGCAGTCATAAGGGTGGATTTCATCCGGGTGTCAGGGTGGGAAATATCAACTTTCTCTGGCCAAAGTTCCTACTTTGAGGAGTTAGATCATGGATTCACTTCTCAAGATCTCAAATTGAATATAAACTTTTTTCTAAATGAATTTTTTCTTTTCTTTTTTTAAAACTGAAAATATTTTTTCCATGCAATATATTCTGATTCTGATTTCCCTTTCCTCAGCTCCTCTCAGAAACTTATATTTTTTTAATCATTGTTGATTATCATTTTAGAAGTATTTGTAAGAGTGGATGAAACTTCATGCACTGGGAACTGTAAGTGACAGAACCAAAGCACTGTCTAGAAAAACAAACAAACAAACAAACAAAAAGGCTAGCATGACCTGCTCCAGCAAGGGACCAGAGACAAAAAAAAAAAAAATGATTAACCTAACCCTGTTCACAGGCTGGGCCTGGCTTTGCTTAAGTAGACTTTGCATTGGGCAGGCCTCAGGGAAACACCTTGATCTTGGGGTCACGACCAGGTCAGAACCAGACAGGGGATTTGTGACTATTAATTAAGGGGGTGGGTACCTGGCTCCAGACACACAAAGGGTCCTCCCTCCCAGGGTAGCTGAAATGTTTGCAAATAGAGCTGCCTGAGCGCCAGGCAGCCAGGCTGCATGCGGAAGTGTCAGGGTCCTGTGGGAAAGAACACTTGAATGTTTCAGTTGCGCACAGAAACTTTGTCAGCCCTAAAAGTATGCACGTGGATGACAAGGAATCTCTCTAACAAGGATTTAGCTTATCTTTAGTCTTTCCTGTATGTTTAAATTACTTCCAAATGAAATATACTGGGGCTGAAGAGATGGCTCGGCAGTGAAGAGCGCCAACTGCTCTTCCCGAGGATTGGGGTTCAACCCCATGTCAGCTCACGATTATCTGTAACTCAAGCTCTAGCGGGTCTGACACCTTCTTTTGGCACCAGGCTTGCACATATATTTATGCAACCTAAACACTTAAATAAAATAAAATAAAATCTTAAATTTTAATTTCGGTTGTGATTCTAGCCTTTAATGGCTGAGCCATTTCCCTAGTACAAATCTTAAATTTTAAAAATGATATGTCCTATATCTCTTAACACTAGAAATATATTCCCTTGGTGTAATGATTTGAAATATTATGTGGGAAAAAATCTAATGCATATATTATTTTCACTTGAAAAAAAAGAATGTCTTGAAAGAGAAAGAGATGACTTTAAGCTGCAGAAAGTTTAGTTCCCAAAGCTCAGGATCAATTTTCAATAGTAATCAAACCCAAGCCACTGCCACTGATTGATACGGGGCATCGCCAGCCACGCCTTTGGTAAGGGGAGCCATACACAGAAATGCTTACTGGCTTTGTTTTCTGCAAGTGTTTCCCCATGAATTAGAGATTTCTAAATGAAATAATCTTCCTTGAATGTCAATCTACACATAATGTAATGTCACAAGACAAAAATAACCATTTAGGTGACATCAGAATCAAGATAAGCAGAATTTGGCCTGAAGAGTTGGCTTGGTGGTTAAGGGCCCTTCTTGTTGCTGTCAAAGACCTGGGTTGGATTCCCAGCAACCACATGGAGGCTTACTGTCTCCTTGGGTACCAAGCACACTTATGATGCACAGATGCAGACACATAAAATAATAAAAGACACACATGCAGGTAAAACACTCATACACATAAAATTTATCTTTTTGGAAAATCAACAACAGATGTAGAGTTCAAGGTGAAATAGAGCATAATGGTACGTGCTTATAATCCTAGCATGTGCAGCTGAGGCAGGAATTTTTATTTCAAGGCCAGCATATGTAGACACTGTCTCAAGGTAGGGGAAGAGAGAGGAATGCCAAGGCCATCTTGTGCTACATCAAGTTTTAGGTCAACCTGGGCTACACAGTAAGATAAAGAAAAAAAAACCACCAAATCAAAAATATTCCTACTTCGCATGGGAGAAAAATAAATTTTGGGAAGTTCATAAAAGTAAAAATGGAGTACTAAAAAGTAGTGAATAACTAAAAACTACAATGATTGGACTATAAAAATCTACTGCCAGTAAAGTGATTCTCAAAGTCCTAAGAGAAACCGGGAGCTGGGTGCAGTGGTACTAAATAAGAAATCTTTAGAAAATCTTTTAGAAAATAAACTTTAAAGACAAGCACAATTTTTTTCCTAGGATATATACCTGTCTAAGGTTTTACTAAAAGGAAAAATTATGTGTTAAGTGTTTCTTAAGTTGCGGGGATGCTTTCTTCCCTCATATCTGAAAGGTATTTACTCATAGTGTTTTTCCTTTCATGATTTTTTTTAAATAAATGAGTCATGTGCATGTTTTTTAATAGTTTATTTATTTTTATTTTATTTGCACTGGTGTTTTGCCTGCATGTATGTGTGAGGGTGTCAAATTTTGGAGTTACAGACAGTTGTAAGCTGTCATGTGGGTGCTGGGAATTGAAGCTAGGCCCTCTAGAAGAGCAGTCAGTGCTCTTAACTTCTGAGCCATCTCTCCAGCCATTCTTTCATCAATTTTAAAATAGGAATGTAAGTGACTTAGCATTCACTTTAAGATTCTTGCCTGAACCTGACAGTTGATTGGCCACTTTATTTGCAGAAATGGTTTCTCATTCTAATGTACGCAATAAAGCAAACAAAAAGCCAACATCCTGTTCGGGTCAGTGAAAAGGGAGCCTTTTTAATGCAAAAGTCATGAAAGGCACAAGGAACTGAGGGCATGCTCCAGCCAATATGAAGATTCTGAAACTTCAGAGACTGTGCAACACTGGAGACATGCAGAAAGAACAGATGAACAGCAAACGGGCAGGAGTGCCAGTGTGCTGAGGACAGAGTGCATCTGTGGTGGGAATGGGCCAGAGCAGGCCGGCGTGCTGAAGACAGAACCCAGCTGTGGCTGGCATCACTGTCTACCTTAGAGGACTATGGTCTTGTTCTAACGGATGACCTTCTAATTACAGACAGGGAAAAAAGAGAGAGAAGTAACTCAGATATCATTTCACACCCCCTGGTTTCCATTATCACCAGTTAAGCCACTGTTTTTTGGTTGTTTTGTTTGTTTTTTAAGTCAAAACACAAATTTCAGGAGAAAAATACTAAAATTTAAAAAAAAAATTGAGAGTTCCGTGGATAGTTTCCATCAAAGTGTAGTATTTTGTAATTAAAGTAGGTACTTTGATAAAGTATATTTTAGCAATGCCCATGAAGCCATGACAATGACAATTCCTGTGGCTGAGGTACCCACAGAACAAACTATGGTAGCCCAGGACAGTCACAGTAGCACAGTCCAACACACTGCCTGGGATACCGCCACCTGTGCTTGGCCACAGCAGTATTCTCTGAAGGGACTACTACATCAGCAAAAATAAGGGCGCATTGTTTTCTTTTGAATAGGTTTTGTTTTTCACAGAAATGATTTATAAAAGTAAGTTTAAAATATCAACAACAGAGGCTGAAGAAATGGCTCATCAGTTAAGAACACTTGCTACTCTTGTAGAGGACCTAGGTTCAGTACACAGCACCCACATGGTGGCTCACAATTGTCTGGTACTCTAGTTCCAGGAGATCTGATGCCCTCGTCTGACCTCCACAGACATCAGACACACATGGTCCTCAGACACGCATGCAGGCAAGACACTCATACACATAAAATTTATCTTTTGGGAAAATCAACAACAGATGCAGAGTTCAAGGTGAAATAGGGCATAATGGTACGTGCTTATAATCCTAGCACTTGGGCAGCTGAGGCAGAAATTTTATTTCAAGGCCAGCATATGTAGACACTGTCTCAAGGTAGGGGAAGAGAGAGGAATGCCAAGGCCATCTTGTGGGTCAACCTGGGCTACACAGTAAGATTAAAAACAATAACAACACCAAATCAAAAATACTCCTACTTCACATGGGAGAAAAATAAATTTTGGGAAGTTCATAAAAGTAAAAATGGAGTACTAAAAAGTAGTGAATAACTAAAAACTACAATGATTGAACTGTAAAAATCTACTGCCAGTAAAGTGATTCTCAAAGTCCTAAGAGAAACCGGGAGCTGGGTGCAGTGGGGATACCTTGATTGTACTCTAGCACTGAGAGGCAGAGGCAGGCGGATCACTCTGAGTCTGAAGCCAGCATGGTCTACATGGTGAGATCCTGCCTTGAAAAAAAAATTAATCTTTACAAACTGACTATGGTCTCTAATGTCTTTCTGTTTTCAGATAGATGAGACACAAACATTGTTGAGTAATTTGTTACTAAAATATTCAATATAGAAATTTCATTTGGCATCTCACTATCCATTCAGCTTCCATCTGTTTACACACCTATGGCCATGTTTACAGACAGTCCTTTTCCTATTTCTTAGGTTCCCTCTTTTCAACTAACTACAAAAGGCTTATATAACTGGATATATTTTGCTAAACTATAGCGGTACAACACGTGCACAATGGAGCAGCTTGCCTAGCTTCTCTGGACTCAGGATTATGTGATAAAATGGCACAGAACTAAGTATACACAGGGATGAATGAGTAAAACCAAACTGGAGAAAATCAAGTAAGACAGGCAGACAGACAGGCAGGCAGACAGACAGGCAGACAAGCAGACATGCATTGCAGCATATACCTGTAACCAAATCATACAGAAGGCTGAAGTAGAAGAGAACCAAATTCTAGACCATCCTGGACTACTTAGTAGGACCCTGTCTCAAAAAAAAAAAAAGACAGACTTGGATGTGATATATGCCTGCAATCACAGCACTGCTAAGGCAGGGGGATCACCATGAGTTTGATGCCAGGTTGGGGTACGGCCCATGGCTCGATCTGGAAACAACAAAGCCCAGACAAGCAAGCCACTATCTCTCAGTGGGAAAATGGTTACTTTGTTTGTTTGAGACCCTGTGTTTCACCCTCAAGACACCACACACACACACACACACACACACACACACACAACAACAACACAAATAAGAGCTGGACCAATACTGGCTTCCTATACAAAAGTTGTGCAAAATGTTATCACTAGAGGATACGGGGTGGGAGGGATACAAAGGCTCTGTCTACATTATTTCATATAACTACATAGATTGATTATACAACTATTTGAATAAAAGTTTCAATTAAAATATGTAATTCCAATACAAATAAAAGCCACTAAATCCCACATTGAAAATGTGTGACTTTGGCAGGAGCCATCACCATTTCCTGTAGAAATGACACTGAGGAAAAATAGCATCACTAGCTAGCACCATGCCCATCACCAAGGCCTCTTACATTATTTTCCTATAGTTTTTTTTTAAAAAAAGGTTTACTAGCTTCTGCTAGTGAATAAAAACATACAGAAATCAGCAAGTTCTCAACAGACAGAAAGAAATCTAATTTAAAAGAAACATTTGCAGTATTTTTGGTACAACAACAAATTTATGCCCTGAATTGTCCCTCAAAAATGCTTCATCCCAGTTTATTCATTACTGATATTAATTCTCAGACTATTTAGAGTGTGATTTCACATAAGTTTTGAACAACAATCTTTAGCGAGCCTAAAGCGCCGAGTTCTAGGTTCTTAGGCATGATACGGCACCCTGTAACCTCAGCAATCAGAGTCAAGAGTACTGCAGCCAGTCTGGGCCAGCCTGGAGTTCTGGGCCAGCCAGCAATCACCAGGCCATTCAAGGCTCCAAAGAAGACCTGTCTCAAACCAGAGCCCAAGAGATGGTCCAGAAGTTAAGAGCACTGCTCTTCCAGGACCTGGACAGAGTTCCCAGCATTCACTTAGTGGATTAAGGACCTCTATAACTCCAGTTCCAAGGGATCCGCTGATGCCCTCTCCTGGCCCCCTTCTGGCACTGCAGGAACATAGTGCAATATATGTACGTAAATACATTTAAAAAAAAAACAAACTAACTAAAGGTGTGCACCACCATTGTCCAGCCTAAGATTGACTTATTTTTATATGTGTGTGTTCAAGTGTCTGCAGAGGTTGAAGTAGAGTGTTGGAATCCTTGGATCTGTAGTTAAAGGCGTTTGTAAGCCTCCCAACATGGGGCCTAGGATTCAAACTCCAGTCCTCGTGATTGAGCAAAGAGTTCTCAACTGCTGAGCTAGCTTTCCAACCCCTTAAATGCCTTTTACAGGAAATAGGAGAAAGTCAGAAGTGAGAATTCACTACATCGGAAAGGGCAATTTAAACTCAATTTATTTTCTTTAAAAAAAGATGATATGTCTATCTTAAGCCTGGAATTTCCTGCATGTCCACTCTATAGTCGGAATATGGTTGGGAATGAGCAAGTGGACAGTGCACACATTTCTTCCTGCTTGTGGTCGGTGATACACATGCTCTGATTGTGCTTCCTCCCCTGCTAGAGCCCTACATACGCCAACAGATGTATTGCATAGCCTCATTCAGTAATGTCACCGTATTCACTGGGTTTTGGCAGTGAACTGTAATAGAAACCAGAGCTCTAGACCCATGGAAATACTGTGTGTTTGGCAACAGTCACTGTGGTTGTGTTCTTCAGCACAGTTTCCAGGATAACCACCAGCTCTGCTTGGCAACTGGACTCTCCCACAATGAAGGCTCCAACTGTAAAGTTGGCTTAGGAGACATTTCCTGCTGCTGAGTTTGGTAGTGTTGCTGCCCCCAGGAATTACTAGTCAGTGGTGGCATACTCCTCGGAAAAGTATGTTCTTAATGAATCAATGCTATCCCATTCAAGAAAACAGTTATATCGTGTCTTCTCTCAATAAGCTATATAAGATTATGAAATTTGGGGATGGAGAGATGGTTCAGTAGTCAAGAACACTCAATGTTCTTGGCAGAGGATCTGGGTTCCAAACAGCACCCACATAACAAACAGCTCACAGCTACCTAACCCCAGAAGCAGGGAATTCGATATTCTCTTCTGGTGCCCCAAGGCACCAAGCATGCACACAGGGCACATGCATACATGCAAGCAAACACTCCTACCCCCAAAACAGCAATTGTTAAAATAACAATTGAAAGTTAGAAGCAATTATAGCATAAATATCAGATTTAATAGAAAATACCAGATATCCTAAAATACTGACATTTCATATTAAATATTATTGCCTCCTTTTTTTGAGATGTTTCATTCTATATCCTAAACTGGTTGAAAATTTTTTAACAATATCTTCCTGCTTCAGCCTGCCAAGTGCTAAGATTACAGACTTGACACACCATACTCAGCTCAAACATTTTCTAAGATACCTTATTTGATGATTTCATAAAAGTTGACTAATTTGCTTAGGTAATGATGGAAAACAGACTTTCTTTTAGGTGTGTCTATGATTTATGAAAAAGAGTTTCCAAATGAAGCTGGCAAACAAGAGAATAGTGGCACTTGGCTTACAGCGGGGTCTGGGTGGAGCTCAGAGTCATTGATAGGGAATTTCTAGCTTCAACAAGTGAAACCAAAATGAAACACACATACAGCAGCCAATCAGGACTGGGGAAGTCATCACAACAAGCCCAAAGCAGGTGTGCACACTTGCTCTGGAAGTGACGGTGATGCCAGTATGCAGGGCCGTATGCTGCTGCCACCTGGAAACCATACCATCCCTGGGTTCCTGGCACAGACCAAAACAACAGTAAATCTACTGAAAGCCTTAAAACTATTTAGCAAAGAAGTGAATTTAAACACAGCGAAGTCTCATTCCAAGTTATTCATTAGTTCAATATACAAACAGACAAAACAATGCATTTTGTAAAATCTACCAATCTTGTTGTTTAATATTTTTTCTAAACTAAAATGAACTAAGACAGCCAGTTCTTAAGACCTTTTAGAACACCTAGGTGGTACTTTCACACTTCATCCTGTGTTTGCTTGAATAGTTTCTCTAAGAAATGAGAAAATGTTATTTTTATACAGTGTTCAGTAATATACAAATTTTCAATTTTAAAATAATAATAATTAAGCAGCTCTTTTCAGCATGAAACGAAGATGCACAAAATAACAAGATGCTAAATTTCATGACCAGAAAAAGTAAGGCCTCTATGACAACATAAAAAAATGAGCCAACTTAAATATTTTTATTTATTAGGATAGCAAATACTCGAGTAGTTTGAGGACACAAAAGATCACAAATCTGAAAACTTGCCCCCAAAGAAGTCACAACACACTAGTCTACTAGTCAAACAAATTACTCTTTTGGAATTCTAGATTGCTGGCATAATTAATTGACCATAGTTTTCTCAACCAACAATAAGCCAAAAAAAAAAAACCAAAAACACAAAAAACAAACAAAAAAACCCCTCTGTTTTCTTTATTACTTTAGGGCAAATCAGAACCAATGAAATGTTTCTGTTCGGGAATGAGTAATGTCTCTTACTTCTGGTCATACCGATGAGCCCCTAGGAGCAAGCTTAGCCATGTTACTGAAAACCAAAACAGAAAGACTTGTGAAGTGAATTACTCGGGGTGAGCAGGTTTGGAGATTTGATCGGTGCAGTGAAGTGCCTTTCCCTCTCCTTTGCAGTTAAATCTATACCCTTGCTCTTAAGTTTAACCCCCATCCTTTAGAAACACTCTACTGCCTAATAACATTGTTAAACGTTAATATTTGTGTTGTAATTTGTACTGTATTCAAAATGCATTATGAAACATACATAGAAACAGAGATGAATTTCACTCCCCTTCAGTATTTCAACTTACCATTAAAATGCAAATGCAATGATTTCATTAGCTAGGCAACAATTCCCACAGACTTAAAGCAATATATTTTCCCGTGAACCCCAACTTTCTCTAACATGCAGTATTATCCATATGAGTATTTCTGTGTATTAATTTTGTCATTATAATCCTTAATTAGAGCAAAAGTACTGTGTGTGACTTGTGATTGTTTTGTAAGTCCACGGAAGCATTCTGCTCCCCCTGATAGGCAAACACCAACCAAAACATTTCCCTAAATTTTAAGCAAACAACTTGGGAAAAACAAAACAAAGCCCCAAACCAACCGATTTCAATTTCAAATCATTAAACGGGAGAAAGAAAAATCTCTCAAAGCACTCAAAAGTCTATCATGAAGGCATTAACCAGCAAGTAGCACGTCTTTTTAACTCGACCTTCCCAGGAGTCTGCCCAGGCCACACTTGCTCTGGCCATAGCAGAAAACTCTCCATAGAAACCCCATTAGCTTTCTAACCGTAAGCAAGCAGTTCTGGTGGAGGGAATCAGGATGTGAGCGAAGCGTGTAGGGAGGGGAGGTGGTGGAAGACCAAGAGAAAACAGCGGGTGCCAGAGTTAAGAGAATTTGGGATGGGACTGTTAGAGATCCTCGCCGGGATTGGGTTTCATTTCTTTGGGCGCCCCTGACCTTGCCTGCTCCAACTCAGAACGCTTCTCCCGCCCCCTCCCTCGGCCTGCGCCTGCCTTTGTGTGTGCCTGTCACTTACCGGGGAACAGAACGGAGCTGATTCGGGGGCAGCACAAAGCCAACACACAGATTTGCACAGATTCTCTTACACACATTTCCTAAACTGGGAGGTACAGCCCACGCAGGGCTTGTGAACCTTGAGAAAAGTGGGTTCTGGTCTTCTTTGGGGGCGCAGAGAAACTATTCTTTCCTCTCTCACTCAGCGCCACTAACAAAACGCGCGGACTCAAGAGGAAAAAATAAAAGAAAAAAAAAGGAAAAGAAAAAAAAAACTCTACGTAGTGGATCCCGAATCCACTCACTGTGACATTTGTCTAGTGTAGTCGTCCACGGGGGGACAAACATGCTGGAAACCGGAGACACAGACCCAGAACAGGACCCAAACAAACACTACTGGAGAGAAAAGAGTCAAAAACACCGGGTCAGTGCTCTTTCCGGGGTGTCTGAGGATAAGCGAGGGACTCGACTGACTTATACTAAGGTCAGGGGGACGAGGATCAAAAAGAAAAGTGTGATCCCCAAAGATGAGCTCTTTCAAAAAGGCAGCCCCAAGAAAATACTCACTTTCATGAGACTCAAAGGCCGGCGGCTGGTGGGAAGTACAAAGGTAAGTTTTCTGGGTAAGGAGGGGGGCACACGTTACTAGGAAGAAGGGACCCCAGAAGTGCAGGTTGCAGGAGGGAGGGGAGTGCTAAATTAAAACTATATTTGTCAGCCATGTTGAAGAAGCTCCAGTAATTTGTGAGGCTTCCCTCTTCCCTCTTGGTATTTGTGGGTGACATGACAGTCCCCGCAAGGCCGAGAGAACGCGAGGAAGGTTGGAAAGGGACAGTTCCGCTGCCGAAAAGAGCGAGGAGAGAAAGAGAGCGAGAGAGAGACAGGCGCGGCCAGCAGCGCTCTGACCTGGTTCTGGTCCCTCAGCCTCGCAGTCCGCCGCCGTCGCAGCCGGGTCTCCTTTCTAACAAATCCTACAGGGCAGCCATCTTGCTTCCTTCTGCTCCTCTACGAAAGCAGCCTCGCCTCCGCATCAATATTCATAAGGCAGTTTGACGTCTGTTCTCCCGGCTCGCCGGGGCCGGCTCTCTGGCAGCCGCCGAGGGGGCGGACGTGACTGGCATGCGAGCGGCGCGGGCGCGGGCGCTGGCTGTGCGCTCGCTCGCTCGTTCGCGGGGGCGGGCGCGGCGGGGTCCCGGCTGTGCGCTCGCTCGTTCGCGGGGACGCGGGACCGGGGCTAGACGCTCGCTCCCTCCCGGGGCCTCGGGGCCTCCTCTTTTCCGCTCCGCCCCCGGGCTCCCCGCAGCCCCCAGCCCGCAGGCTGCACACCCGCGCCTCTGTCCCCAGCGCGGCCCGGTGCGCACTTGGAAACTCTTGCTCCCTCCCGCGTGCTCCGGGGAGGCCCCTGACCCCGGGCTCCCGCTCCCAGCACGGCACCGGACCGCTCCCCACTCTCCCCACGCCCTGCCACCCTCCCTTCCCTGTCGCCCAGCCAAGCCGCTCCCCATTTCTCCAAGACCATGCCCAGAAAGCTCGAGGGGCCCGTGCTTTAAAGACTCCAAGGGCTGCAAACGGTGGCGCCGGGGTTCTCCCCGCCCAGGCCCACCTTCTGTTTACTTTGGCCACGTGGGTCGTGCAGGGGGGCAGTCTCGCTGAGCCAAGCGGAGTTGTGTCTCAGAGCCCCTACTTGTCACTCTAAAGAAATTAGCCTGCAGTTTCTCATGTTCAAGTCGCCCCCGTAAGTTCCTCTATTTTGCACAAATTTCCACTCATACAGTTAAGTCATGAAGAAACCGCCTGTGGGAAGCTGAATTCCGAACACACAGCGCTCAGTTTTCCCTGAAGTTCAAGGCTTGTTCACACCAGCTCTTGTCTGGGCAGTTTTCTCTTCTCTTGCTGAGTCCTTTTACTTACCTTTTTAAATACTCCTTTGGGTAACCATTAACTTTTGAAGGTGAGCTCAAGACAAATTCATGGGAATCATGAGACAGTAGTTTAGAGCACACACACACACACACACACACACACACACACACACTCCTATCTATTTAGTTTCACATTACTGAAATTAAAGTTTTAAGTAGGTAATTTGGGAACCTTTTCTATGGGAACAGTTGTGATCACAACAATCTTAAGTCAACCTTAACATTTGTCCATAATGTGTGTGTGTGTGTGTGTGTGTGTGATTTCTTCAGAAAAGAGCCTACCTGTAGTCATAGTTACTCCTGAGACTGACGAGAGTAGGATCATTTGAGCCAGGGAGTCCTGGGTGAGCCTTGGCACCCTGTCAGTCAACTCAAAAGGAAGAGTAATGGGAACTTACCTATAGGGCAAAGGCCCTTGCATTGCAAGCCTGTAGACATTAGTTGGATCCCCACGACCTGTGTAAAGGTAACAGAAATTACAAAATGTATTGCTGTGGCATGCACCCATAAATACACAACTCTCTCTCTCACTAACACACACACACACACACACACACACTCTTCGAAAAGGATCAAACCTGTAACCTGTAACCTGTAATCACAGCCCTTGGAAGCCTGAGGCAGTAAAATGGCTAGGACTTTGAATCCACTTGGGCCTTGTAGTGAGGCTGTCTCAAAAAATAAGAAAAAGCTGTGACTCCTTCCCTTAACTTTATTGAACTAGAAACACTTCCTCTTTGTAAAATGGCCTTATGTATGATGTGTACACACACACACACACACACACACACACACAAAATCAAAGGGGGGGAGGCGAGGGCGGGACTCCATGGTCACATTGTTACCCAGAAGAATGCTAAAGTAAGATCTAAGGAAACAATGTTTCTGCCCTTTAGAAACAATCTCCAAGTCATGATCTCACAAGTCAGTAATCAGCATTTAGCTGGGTTCCACCTTATTTCTAAATTTATTATTATTACTATTTATTATTATTCCTGTTTATTATTGCTATTATTATTACTACTACTACTACTATTATTATAGTCTGGGCCTGATTTTGTAGCTCTGGCTCATTTGGAGCTATGTAAACCAGGCTGGCTTAGAACTCATAGATATCGAATGCTTGCCTCTGTCTCTCAACTGCTAGGGTTAAAGGTGTGTGCCAGTATTGAGTATTGCCCCCCCCCCCCAAACAGGGTTTCTCTGTGTAGTTCTGGCTCTCCTGGAACTCACTATGCAGACCAGGTTGGCCTCAAACTCAGAGATCCTCCTGCTTCTGCCTCCAGAGTAAGTTTTATTTGTTTGTATGAGTGTTTTGCTGGCATTTATGCCTCTGCAACATATATGTGCCTGGTGCCCCAAGAAATCAAGAAGAGGGGGGCATATCCCAAGGAATTGGAGTTACAGATGGTTATGAGCTGCCATGTTACTGCTGGGAACTGAGCCTAGGTCCTCTGTAAGAAGTGCTCTTAAACACTGAGCCATCTCTCCAGACCCCATTCTTGTTTATTTGTTCACCGGACATAACCAAGAGTTTGTTGAGTCAATGCGAAAATTCAAAACATCCTACTAGTGACCAGGACTAAAATAGCCTAGCTATTCCCGTTGAGACTTCCTCCAAACCAGAGTCTTTCTCAGATCTAAGGTTCGGCCTCAGGAGCCTTGGCACCTGGGTGTCTACAGTGCCCTTGGGAGCCAGTTTTGGAACCTGCTGTTCTATCTGGGCCTTTCCTGTGTTCTGCCTTCTCTGCTCAGAGAAGTTCAAGCCTGGGTGTGATGATACTCCTGTGATGTCAGCATCCAGGAGCTGTCTGCCCAAGTCACACTTGCCTGCTATACTGAATTCTGGTCCAGTTTGGGATACATGAGACACTATCTCAAAACAGAACCCCGAGTCAGAAACCTGAAATTCCCATTGTAGTTCAGGGGGTCTTGCCCTGGTTACTCAGCATTTAGTGTCTAATGCTGTGGTAGTAAGAGCACACTCAGGGCTACCCCAGGAGCAGGACGGAATGACATCTCCCTAGGCCACAGCCTGGCCCATATAGGAGAGGGCAGTAGATACTATGACTCACACTGCTGGCCTTCACCTTGAATTATCTTCAAGGCCAGGCTTTCGGGAGTTTTAGGAAGGCTGGCCAGGAGGTGTTAGAAATCATGTGAAGGTGCTTGCCACACAAGTTGTACAACCTAGGTTCAATTTCCAGAGCCCTTATTGGGGTAGAAGGAGAGAACGGACTTACTAAGTTGTCATATGCCCTCTTCAGTGGTGCTGTGATATACCCACGCACTAGCTCTCACAGAGATCTGCCTGTTTCTGCCTCCCAAGTGTTGGGATTAAAAGCATGCACTGCCACTGCCTGGCTTAGGGCCCAATAGTAAATGGGGTCCCCATGCACTCCATTTCACAGAGAGTCATCCATTCCATCTCTCAGTGGGAACCTGGCTCTTAGCAGGACAAGCTGCACAGTGGCATTGTGTTTAAGGGGCAGAAAACTATGAACAGTGCCCACAATAATTGTTTGATTTAATCAGAAGAAAAGAAAGAAGAGAAAAAAAAAGAAACAATCAGATTGCTGACTTTGTATTGAGCAAGCAAAATGGTTTGTGTTCCCCTTGGCGTGTCGTGTAGAGTTAAATGTCTTTCTTTTCTGTGTGGCCACAAATGTGTCCTTGGAATCTTCACAATTATCAATGAATTTCAAAGCCCAAGACGATTCCCCGTGATTTGTTTTTGTCTTGGCGTGGAGGTGAAGTTCTGCATTGACTGTTTCGTACATTTATGTAGTGCCCAGTGTGACAGAGCAGCTGGGGGTGTGGGCTTGGGAGCTGAGCAGACTGGAGGCAGTTCTGCCTGGATCTCTTGTCCTATGAACCCGGACATGTTCCATAACTCTGTAAACTAGGTTTTCTTCAGCCCTTAGGCAGTGTAAAGCAAAGCACTGCTATAGAGATTAACTAAGACTCCAAGTATGTGTGTGGGTACTTATGCTTATCAGGAGGAAGCCATCTACTTCCACAGGTGTTTCTTCACTAACTGTAGGAATATATACATAATTATATATCTTTCTATGCTTAATAATAGATGGGAGACCTAATGCTGGCATGTACTTTTTTATGTGTATGTGTGTGGGCCAGAGTGTATTGTGTACATGTGTGCATGCATGCAGATACCTGCAGAGTCCAGAAGTGGCATCGGGTCCCCCGAAACTGGAGTTACATGTTGTTGAGGGCTGCTCACTGTGGGTGCTAGCTAGGAGAAGAACTCAGGTCCTCTGCAAGAGAAAGAACAGCAAATGTTCTTAACTTCCTGGCCATCTCTTCAGCACCCCGCCCCAAGATATTCAAATACCCCCAACTCCCTTATTCCTAGTCTCCAGGTTTTCACTGTATAAACTTGGCTAGGCTGGAACTCACTATGTAGACCAGGCTGGCCTCAAACTCACAGAGCTCTCCTTGCTCTGCTTCCAAAGTGCTGGAATTAAAAACAAGGCATGTATTGGATATGTCTGTAAATTCCTTTATTTATATGAAAATCGGTAGAAACAACTTTCAGGCTATCTCCTTGGTTCATCTTTTCGACCCTCTCTGTCATAGCAGGTGGTTCTTATCTATCTGGAAGTATGTTTGGGTTGCAGTTGCTTTTGAAAGAGGCTCTGCACATTTTCTTGCCAAGTCCTTTCTCTGCGTCCGCACCCACCCTTAACCACCATGACATTTGTTAATTTCAAAGAAAATATAGTATTCCTATTGGCTACTGTGACATTTCGCCAGCAAACTGAAGGGAAACTATGAAGGTCTGTAGGTCTGCATTTTTGCTTTTTCAGTTTTTGTTTTGTTGATTTAAGGAAAGCCTCCTTCCTTAGCTATTCCTGGGAAAGGAAGGCTCTAGTGTGCATAATCCCTTGTTTATTGGCATCAGGGTCCATCTGCAGGAGTAATTCAGAGCCAACTTTTATGAATACAGTGCATTATTGAGATTCCCCCCCCATAGGTGTGGCTAATCTGGCTTTTAAAAGATAATTTACTATTTTAACAACAGCTGATTGTAACCAAATCCTTTGCTGTTTCCCTAAAACTAGAAACCAATAGTGCTTGCTTCTACCACACCACGAACTCATTGCTTCCTGATGGGAGATGGAGTGTAGACTGCCAATAGAACAGGCTTCATGCTATGCTGTGCTGTGTCAGAGAATTGACTTGATGGGCCTGAATACCTGCTGTCTCGGTCAGTTTTGCCATCGCTAAGCTTCACGGAGATGAGGCCCTTTCCTGTCTGCTTCTGTCCACCAAAGAACTGTCTTAGAGTGCAGTGGGTTTTCATATTGTGCTGATAACACAATCAACACAACACATCAACCAGAAGTAGGTTCCCTCTTGGCGTTCTCCCTGCCTCCAGTGTAGGACATTGTTTTGTTTTTTTACAGACTTGATTTTTTTCTCTTTAAGGATTGTGCTTCCTACAGCTTTGAAAGAATTACAGAGATGTCACAGGAACATTAAATCTTCCTGTCATTTCCTATCTCTGAAACATTTTTCTAAAAGATAACATGGTAGAGGTTTTCTGCATTCTTAAAAGACAATCGACCTTCAGAGGGCACAGTACTCTGGCTAGGAAGAAGCTTTGCCATCCCATTATAAGGGGGCACCTAATCAAATCAACATAAGTAGAATGTTAACTAGAAGATATTGCCAATAGATAAAATATTTGTACATTGCCTCTTAGCACAGAAATATGAATTATCCACAATGATAAAACTATTGTTTTCTAAAGCCAGCGATCATAATGTTATAGGGCCTAGATAGTTTATTTTCTTACTGTGACCAGTATTTATTTTTTCCCAACCTTGTTTGACATGGTTTATGTCTGCAGCAGTGAGCTATTCCCCTATCCAATTCTATTAAAATATCACCAGGGGTATTATGAAGAAACTATGAAGATTATTATTGAGATAAATATCATGGGAATTCTTCAGAAATATTGTAAATGTGTTGCTAATATCAATCTCTCATATTTTTCAGGAGTTAAAAAAAAAGATTCCATATAACCCAGATGGCTTTGGAATTTCCGTGTAGCCCTTGCTGGCTTCGAACTTCTGAGTCCTTCCTCTTCCTCCCAAGTCCTGAGATTACAGTCACGTGTTTGTTTTTGTTTTTGAGACAGGGTTTCTCTGTGTATCTCTGTGAAACTCTCTCTATAGACTAAGCTGACCTCAGACTTCTCAAACTCACAGAGATCACCTGTGTCTGCCTCCCAGGTGTTGGGATCAAGGGCATGTGTCACTATACCCAGCTTTGCTTTCTTTTGGGATAAGGTTCCATCATGCAGCCCAGGTTGACTTTGAACTTACTATGTAGACCAGGCTGGGGTTAACTTTGTGAATTTGTGGCTATTCTTCTGCCTCTCCCTCTTGAGTACTGGGGTTAAGCTATGAATCCCCACATTTGGAAGCACAAGTAAAATCTAAGACATGTTTTTAGTGTCGTTGGTAATAGATTACAGCTTACCCTCCTTCATGTTAACAATTTTTAATGCAGTGTGGTATGTAAGATCATTCCTTCATCTTCTTGATTGTATCTTCTATGTATTTGTTCTTTTCCAGTTATACTTCACAGAATTTGGGCTTTTTGTTCAAGTATCTTCACAGAGCCTTTGTCCATTTCCATCCTAGGGAAAAACACCTTGCAGAGGGGAATGCCCGGGTAGATACGTGAACCACCAGTCTTTTCCTGCAGTTTCCATGGAGTGTAAGCCTGGACCACTTGCTGCTCTTCAGAGTCCCTCACCCCATACACTGTAAGCCTCTGCAGCCTAATTATCTATTCATTCATTCATTCATTCTGCTTTATCTTGTCTTTTCTCTGCTTTGTTTTGCTTGGTTTGAGGAGGTCCCAGATAGGGGTTTCCTCGGGTACCCAAGCTGCTCTTGAACTTGTGATCTTCTTGTTTCAGCCTGCCACATGCTAGAGTAACTGACATATACCATCAGGTCTGGCTTCTCACCTCTCCTCATGAGCGCAGATCATAGAGTGCTGTACTTCGGTCTCCGTTTTTTGGGAAGAGAGGAACACATTGGAATACCTTTTGTGGGGCCAGAGAGGTGGCTGTGTGTTTAGAGTCTTCCCAGTCTTTTAGAACACCAGAGTTCATTCCCAGGCAATCCTCCCTCTCTGCCCCCAACCCTTGAACCTCCCCTCCACCCTGCTTCCTGCCACGCAGTATACACACAGAACTGAAAAATAAAGTTTTAATTAAAACAAGTGTAATATCTTTTATGAGTTTTGCTTTGGTTAGAGTCACAAAAGGATTGGCTTCATTGGTGACCAAAAAAAAGGCAGAATTGCACCTTTGATATGCTCCTGGTGCTCCCGAGTTACCTACTAGTCATTCTATCAAGGAAGGTGGAAAGAGCGCCCTCTGCTGAACTTGCTAGTGCAGCTTGGGTCCTTGGACATACTATACTCAGAATGATGTAGGTTAGAAAAACAATCAGGCACCCTCTCCTCTGCTGCCCAAGTACCTAGCTGGGGACATTCCTGTGGACACTCGGGATCCCCTCTAGAGACAAGTCTCTTTCCAATCCTAAAATGACTCACTTAATGTAGATATCTTATTTCCTTCTCCAATATCCACCCTTCCTCCATCTCTACCCTCCACTCCCCCAAGCTCTCCCCAGTCCTTCCCTTCTCCCTTCTCCCTCTGCCTGAACTAGCCTTGTCCCATAGTCACATTGATGAATATCTTGATCATCACCATAGAAATTTTGCCCAATGGATGGAGATAGAGACAGAGACCCACATTCACATCAGAGCAAGGAATTGAGGTTCAGTTGAAGAGCAGAAGTGGGGAGAAGATGAGCAAGGAAGTCAGGACGGCGAGGGGCTGGTCCACCAACTGAGACAGTGTGCCTGATCTATCTGGACCAGGACTGAATGAGCATATGACCAAACCAGAATCTCTGAATGTGGCTGCCAATGGGGGTGACTGAGAAGCCAATGATAATGGCACTGGGACCTATCTCTTCTGCATGTATTGGCTTTTTGGGAACTTAGTCTATATGGATGCACACCTTCTTAGGCTGGATGGAGGGGGGGAGGGCCTTGGGCTTCCCACAGGGCAGGGTACCCTGCCCCCTCTTAAGGAAGCAGGGGGAGGGAGGAGGGGTAGTGGGGGAGTGGGAGGGCCTGGGACAAGGGGAGGAAGTATAATTTTTTGAATGAAAAATAAAAGAATATGAGAGAAAAAATAAGTAGAACAACAACAACAACAAACCAATCAGAACCACCCCAGAGTTTGGGGAAGAAATATGAGTAACCAGGTTCCACTCCTCCAGTTCTGGAGGTCCCGAGGAGAAGTTCATGGAGGCTGTGGGCTGAAGGCTGCCATAACCAGATCTTTCAACAGTTTTACAGGAGTCAGATTCATAATCACTTAAAAACCATGGGCATTACCCATCTGTGAAACTGTAATAAATAAAGGCACTTAAAAGCTAGTTGTGATGACTCCCCTCTCTAGTTTCAGAATAAAGGAGACGGAAAGAAGAGGGTTTTGAATTTGAGCACAGGTCAGTCTGGAGGATCAGCCTCTAAAAGAAAACCAAACAACAGCTAAACAAGACTAATTTTAGGCCCATCCTAGTGAAATTATTTCCCATGCTACAGATACTCTGAGTGGAAGAGAAACAAAAATCAAAAGGCAGGATATCGTTATTTGATGTCCAGTTTTCTTCATATCTTCTACATTGTCTGCATGTTTTCTAGACGAGTGTGTAGAAAACCTAATGAGTGCTGACTCACTCTCAACTCAGAGCCCACGGGTGTTTGAGTTTCCTCCAAGGCTGTGCACTACTGATCTCAGCTAAGTTTGTTCCGTCATTGTGTGTGTGTGTGTGTTTGTGTGTGTGTGTGTTTGTGTGTGTGTTTGTGTGTGTGTGTGTGTGTGTGTTTTGAGACAGGGCTTCCAAACAATGGTGGTGAACACCCTTAATCTTAGTATTAAAACAGGCACATCCCTTCGAGTTTGAACCTGGTCTACAGAGTGAAACAGGGCCTCCCTATGTATCCCTGGCTGACTGGAACTCACTATGTATGTACACCAGACTGGCCTCAAACTCAGAGATCCCCCTGCCTCTGCCTCCTAAGTGCTGGGATTAAAGTTGTGTGCCACCACCATGCCTAGCTTCTCGTTTTATACCTCAGATCATAATATTCTTACTATTTTGCAGGAACCATTTTGATGTATCGGTAAGTAAGCATGCCTCTTCATTGATTATGGTGGATAGTCTGTGGTCTTGCTTTTTACAACAGTTGGGATCACCCAAAGAATGAATTAGTATCCAGCCATAGAGCACCAGCCAGAGGCCCCTAACACTGTGTCCTAAGACTGTGGAAGGTGCGAAGAAACACACTCCTCTGTTACAGTAGGGTGTCCAAATCACACTGAAAGTGTTCCGTGTCCCTAAGTTTCACTTCTCCTGAAGGTTTCAGGGTCTGTGGTCTGACTTAGACTGGGCAGGGAGATGTAAGGAAGGAACCGATACAGAAGGCTGCTTCCATGGGCTGATGTCACCAGGTACACACTGATCTCTTGGTGCTGACGTATTCAGTTTGCTTGAGTTGACATGCTTCTGTGGTGCTGAGTTAGGCCGGTGCTACAATCCCAGCCTGTACATATTTTAGAAACTGTCACGGTTCCTATTCTTGTCTGTGTGTGATATCTCTATGCAGATGGTTGAAGGTGATTGCCAACACATGTGTGGAGGTCAGAGGACAGCTTCTGGAGTCGATGCTTTCTCTCTGCGTTCCGGGGATCAAACTCAGGTAATGAGGTTTGCTTGGCAGGAGCATCACCAATGGAACTGTCTTGCCAGGCCTACTTGGTGTATTTTAACAGACAGTAGATTTTAATGAAGAAAACTTTCCAGAACCACTTACATCAGAGAATACCAGAAGCCACTGTCTTCTAGAAAGCAAGACTAGAAGAATCTTTCTAGACTGAAAGTCTGGAAAAGTGCGAAGTTAGAATTTTTCTTGGGGGGGGTGAGGTTGACTATTAAAGGTAGAGGCAATATGAACTTTTGAAAACTAGATATTTAAGAGTCATATGAAGTACATACCTGTAGTGCCAGAATTTGGGAGGTTGAGGGCAGAGAATTGTGAGTCTAAGGCCAGATTGAGCTACATAGTAAGTTCCAGGACAGCCTGAGTTGTAATACCCTGCCTCAAAAAAGAAAAAAAGCCAGAAAATGGTGTTGCACACCTGCCATCCCAGCTTGTAGAGACTGGGCAAGGAGAATTGCTGCAAGCTCAGGGCTGGCCTGAACGAGACATTATGTTTGGGGGCAACCTGACCTACAGAGTGCGAGAGACCCTGTTGCTGAAAGCCAGCAGGGCCAGCAAGATGGCTCTGGATAAAGGTGCCTGTCTGTTGCCAGACTGACAACTTGAGTTGTCAGAGCTGCATGGTGGAAGGAAGGAAGGAAGGAAGGAAGGAAGGAAGGAAGGAAGGAAGGAAGGAAGGAAGGAAGGAAGGAACTCCCACATGTTTTCCCTGACTCCACTCACACATCACAGCATGTATAACATTCCCTTCACCACGAAATAGATAAAATGTAATAAATAATAAAACCTAACACTGTTTTTGTTGGCCACACATTTACTAAAATCAGAATATTGAAGAAAGGATGACTTATGTGCAGGGATCAAATACAAACCTCCAAAGCATCCCCAGTTTTATTAAAGTCCTGTGTGCATATATGACATGGATATGAGCTTGCAGTACAGAGGTCAGAGGACAACTTTGTGGAGCTGGTCCCCTCCTTCCACCTTTATGTTGGACCCAGAGATACAATTCAGATTAAGCAGGCTTGGGTGGGAAGTACCTTTGCCTGCTAAGACACCTTTTTGGCCTGCATTTTATTTTATCTTTTAAAGATACTGAAAAAAACATTTAAAGAGCAACTGAGGGCTGGTGAGATGGCTCTGCAGGCAAAAGTGCCTGCTGCCAAGTCTAATGACAAGAGTTTGAGCCTTGAGACCCAAATAATAGAAAGAATTGGATCAACTCCCACAAGTTACTCTCAGACCTCCACAAGTATGCCATGGAATGCCCTAGGCTGTACACACACACACACAAGAATGTAACTATTTTCAAAGAGAGAGAACTGGTAAAAGCACACCTTTTTGAAGAGTCAAGTTCAGTGTGCTGAAGATCAGTGACAACATGCAGGACTGTAGTCTCGACTCTGCTACTGACAAGGTATCATAACGATGTCACTTAGCTTTTTCTTTTTCAGTAGGCTGGCCAAGGGCTCTACTACTGAGCTATGCTCCTTACTTCTGCAGTAACCTTTGAAGTAAGACTGCGTTCATCCCTGTTTTACTGAATTTTGTTTTGCAGCATGAGGGTGCATGTATTTAATGCAAGCAGGGATGTATCAGGAAGATTAAGGAACTCGTTTCAGGTTCAAGAGCAGGCAATGCAGTGTTTGGATTCGGTCGTCAGTATTCTTTCATGCACGGATCCCCCGTTTAGGTATGTCATGGTGAAGAATTTGTGTTCCTCTGCCTGAAGAGATTTTAGCAGGAATAGGAAAACAGGCAGGCAGAAGGGTTAATACAAAGCAATGTAAGCTGTGTGAGAGAGGACGTGCTGGTGTGCCACAGCTCAGATGCCTCAGCCTCAGAGAAAACTCCCTATGGCAGGGATGTTTAAACAGACCTCAGGGACAAGGAAAGAGCTACAGAGGCCAAACGTGATGGGAGAGAAGAACACTTCATGAGGAGAAGGACTGTGGCTAACTTGGTCATAAGAGAATGGGATGTACTTGGAAAATGAATTCCAAAGGACTTTCAGGGAAAGGAGTCGGGGGTAAGGTGCAGGTGAAGCTGGTCTGGACAATATATTGAGTTCAAGACCAGTCTATGATATGTACAAAACCCTGTGTGAAAAATAAAGACAAGATAGGCCCAGCATGGTGATGCACACCCTTAATCCTGGTACCCAAGAGGCAGATGCAGGTGGATCTCTGAGTTTGAGGTCGGTGTGCTTTACATAATGAGTTCTAGGCCATCCTGTGCTACAGAATGAGACCTTGTCTGCCCTCCAACACCCACCCCCAGACCAAAAGGAGGCCAGACATGGTGAGTCATGCCTTCAGTCCCAACACAAAAGAGGCAGAGGTGGATAGTTCTCTATGAGTTCAAGGTTAGCCTAGTCTATACAGTGAATTCTGGACTAGACGGGGCTACACAGTGAAACCCAAAGAAAAAAAGTTTTGGAAAAGGTTGAGATGGCTCAGAGATGAAAACAGTTGGCTCCCATGTGAGCAAGAAGACCAGAGTTCAGATTGCCAGAACCCACATAGGTACCAGATAACAGCTCAACTGTAACTCCAGCCTCAGAAGGTGGACACAAGACATCCCCACAGCAAGCTGGCTAGAGATTAAGGTAGAAGAACAACTGAGGAACATCAAATGCTGGCCCCCATATGAATGCTGATTTGCATATGCATGTATGACCCATACATATAAACATATATACACACAGAAAAATAAAAGGGGGGCACAATAATAAGAACAAGAATGAATTTTAGAGAAGATGCAAATGATCAGATTGGTAGATTTGAAATATGGAAATAGCTCTGCAGTTCCTGTGAGATGTGATAAGAATTTTTGAAAATCTCTGCTGGTGGGGCAGGGGGTGGGGGTTCTCAGCCAATGCAATAAGCCAAATCTAGTCGAATTAATAATCCCAGATTTTAATAAACAGAGCAAAGCAACTCCTGGGTGACTCTCAGAAAAGCAGGAGAGAAATCACACAGCAGGACTAGGATCCAGGTCTTAAATATCCTGTAGGTGTGTACCTGTGGTCTTGAGCATCTTAGGGGGAGGGGTCTCCCCTTGGGCTGCTTTCTGAGGCATCATGTGCTTTGGAGAGGGAGGAGAGGGGCTGAGGTGGAGCTTCCACCTAAACATGGTGGTGCGGAGAATAGATCGAGAAGACGAAAGAGCAGGGAGGAATGTTCAGGGGGTAGAACTGTCAGTTGTGCAAGCCCGACCACCTAAGTTCCCATGTAAATAGCCAATGCAGCCACGCCCATCTGCAGGCCTAGTATTTCTTGGAGACAGAATTGCCTGAAGTTCATGGCCAGCTAACTTGGAGTAACAGGTGCTATGATGGAAACAAGAAAGACACCGTCTCAACAAGGTGAAAAGTGTACATCATCGAGACACAATATTGGCCCTCAACTGGAAGGATCTAGAGTCATCCAGGGGGCAAACCTCTGGCCTATCCTGGGAAGGAGTTTCTAAATTGGGCTAACTGGGGTGGGAAGATTCACTCCAAATATGGCTAGTCACATCCCCTGTGTTAGGGCCCTGGACTGAGTAAACAGAAGGAAGAGAGTTGAGTACCAGCATTCACCTCTCCCTTCTTCCTGACTTCCAATGCCCTGTGAACCAGCTCCCTTGGTTTCAGGCTGCCAAGCCTTCTCCACCATGCTGGATGGGACCCTTGGGCTATGAGACAGAAAGGATACCTTCCTTTCGTAAGCTGCCCTTGCTAGGTGTTTTGTACTGAGAAAAGTGACTCATCACATACATAAAAACTGGAGTGGTCTGGATTAGATATTAGGCCACTTTGAGGAGAAGAATGGGTCAAGTCAGAGGTGTTCCAGAAATAGAAGATGTGGACAGGAAGTCAAGGGAGAGTGAGGAGCACTTTGCTCTGAGGGTTGATGTCTGTCAGCAGTGTGTGACTCAGCACAGGCAAGCCTCCCACTTACAGCTCCCACTTGGTTCATGGGATGTTTGATGCTTGTCTCTAGAGCCAAACACACTGAGTGGGGGTGCTCTTGAGAGTGGTCACTTGACCGTGTGAGGGAGGAGAATCTCAGCAGTGAACAAGATATTCTGGGGCACCTGGGAGGCACCCATGTGGATATGCCCAGGGGTGATTGTCTGTCTGAGCCAGACACTCAGAAGGAAGACTCGGGAGTGGAGGGTTGCATATGTGAACCACCTGGATAAAGACAGCACTTAATGAAGCTACAGACCTGAGGAGGGGGTGAGAAGGAAAAATGAGACCACATCCTTGTAAGGAGCCCTGGGGTGGGATGGGAAGGTCCTCGGTGCCAAGGGAGCCAGGTTAAGGAATAACTTAAAAGCTTCCTGAAGGAATGTGTGACCTAGTCCTCAGGGCCACCAGTCATCAAGCTGTCACAAGACACAGGTGACGAGAACTGTCCTCAGATACACAGTGGGACAGTCCTGTGATCTTTAGCCAAGTGGATTTCAGAAGATGAGCCTTGATCCCAGAAGCCAGATTGCCTGAGGTTGAAGGCTGAACAGGAAGTGAGGCTGTGGAGACAACTATTTAAAGAAGGGTTACCGTGGCGAGGGAGGAAGGAGACAGAGTAGCTAAGAGGGATGTGGGGTAAAAGGGGGATTTTTTTAAAGATAAGAAAGACTTGAACATGGATGCCCATAGGAGAGAAAGCAAATTAAGGTGGGTGGTTGAAGGGAAGAAATGATGATTTATTGACATTATCCCCTTTGAAAGGTGCAGCCTGTGGGTGCAGGTGAAGGGCAGAATATTTGTGAAGCACAGTCCAGGTCCTCAGTTCTGTTCCTCAGTACAGATGGGAAAACTCACCCTGCTGTCACGCAGCATGGACAGCAAAGAAGATGGGCCACTTGGTTCAGTGTGAAATTTTCTTTACAGCTTTAAAGCTCAGGTAATTTTGTGGAGTTAATTCGAAGAGCACAGGGTCCCCGGCTAGTGTAGACCACACAGTTTCTGACACAGTTCCTTCACCTCACATCCCTCCTCTCCACCTGCTTCTTTCCTCATGTCAGAACTACTTCTGACTGCTGTCCAGAGGATGTGCAGGGTGGCTGGGATTTCTTCCCGGCTTTCCACAGTGGAGACAATTTTGCGATATAAGAATAATCACAAGAATATTGCTTGCCTGATTTGTGCTGGGAACAAAGCTTTCACTATTTTTATGCCGTCACAAGGTCCCCTTCAGATTTTCATTATTATCTTCAGTGGCGAGGTAAGTGAAGACTCGGAGAGAATAAACAAACTCCTGCAATCATAGAGCCTGGGAATGCTGAACCAGCACGACATCTAGGTCTGTGCATGGTATGAGCACTTTGCACTGATTACCTTGATAGAGCCTTCAGAGATAGCAAGTTGAAGGCAAGGGTGGTAGCTCTGTCCTGTAGTCCCAAAGCTTTGAGGTCTAGACAAGGGGATGAGGCCCTGTCTCAAAAACCCAAACATAAATAGCTAATTGAGAAATTGTCCTCTCTCAAAATGTCCTTACAGGGGTGTTTCATTTCAGAAATATCCTCTTTGTTGACTTTATCGAAGAACCAACATAGGGAAAAACTGGTATTGTTGTGTAATGAGGGAGCTGAAAGGAAGCTGGAAGGGTGAGCAGGAAGCAGGGGGAAGCATAAAACCTCAGCGTGATGGCGGCCTTCAGTTTGCCAAACTGGTGAAGAACTGCATCCACTTACTTGACAAAAATTTTAATTTCTACAGTTATTCTGTTCCCCCAGGATTAAAGGAAAAAGCGCTCATTTGAAACTTAATTGTGATTATGTTGAAAGCTGTAAAGGGGATGTTTAGTGGCTGTGGAATGGGAAGAGGAGGATGTGAACTGATTTATGAGTCAATCTAAGATATCCTTGAGAAAACTAAGATTTGAGCTGTCCTTAGAAAAAAAGTAGAAGTTGTCCAGTTGAATAGGACACAAAGGGAAGGCACCTCGTTCTCAGAGGAGAAATTGCCATATGGAAAGTCCCAAAGCTAAAAGGGATGTGACATAAGACCAGCATGTCTGAAGGTCAAAGGTAAGTAGGCAGTCGGATCAAATGAGGTCAAACCAGGGGTCACACGACACAGGGCAAAGGAAGTACTGGATCCTCCTTTGCTAGGTGGTTACATAGTAACATATAGGCAGAGGGGAGGTCTTTGAACCACAAGGCAGAGGTGGTCTCTTCTACCTGCAGCACAAAGGTGCCATGAACTGATCCAGCACTGGTCAATCAGAAAATGGCAGTTCCATCCCCTCCTCCCTCAAGTCTCCATGTTTTATTTAATTTTTTGAAATAGGGTCTCTACACCCCAGGCTGAGCAGAACTCACTATGAAGATCAGAATGACTTTGAATTTCTAATCCTTCTGCTTCTGCTCGAGTGCAGGATTACAGGGATGCATCACTGGTCCAGTTTTATGGGGTGCTGAGGGTCACGTGTATAGTAAGTAAGCATTCTACCCCTGTAGTTACCTCTAAGCTACATCCCGGCATTCTATGGGAATTTCATCTATCTGTCGTCTGTCTGTCTGTCTGTGTACACATACACATGTACATCCATGCACATGCCTGTGTCATGACACCTGTATCAAAATTAGAGAACAAATTTCAGGAATTAGTTCTCTCCTTCCACCATGTGGGTCCTGGGGATCCAACACAGGTTCTCAGACCTTCTATGTTAAACCATCTCTCTGGCTTTCCCCACCATAGGAATTCTTTATTTTATTTGGTTTGGTTCTTTGTGATAGGGTCACTCTATGTAGCCATGGCTGTCCTGAAACTTTCTGCATGGACCAAGCTATCCTGGAACTCACAGAGATCTGTCTGCCTCTGCCTCTTGAATGCTGGGATTAAGACAGGGAAACCACTGGCCAAGCTAAGTCCATATATAAAAATGAAGTTAACTCTGTTCCTTGTGTTAAGGAGAAACATTTTTTGTAGGGTTACTCACATTTCAAGATAACAGCTTAACAGGCCTCATAGAGACTCAGGTGACAATCAGGGAACCTGTATGGGTCTGAACTAGGTCCTCTGCATATACATTATGGTTATGTAGCTTCCTGTTCTTGTCAGACTCCTAACAGAGGGAGTGCTGGCATCTCTGACTCTTTGTGTGCTCTTGGGTCCCTTTTTGCCTTACTGGGTTGCCTCGCCTAATTGATATGAAGGTTTTTGCCTAGTCTTATTACTATTAACTTGTTATGCTGTGTTTGATTGATACTCCTGGGGGGGGCTGCTTTTTGTTTTTTAAGGAAACAAAGAAGAAATGAATCTAGGTGAGAGGGAAGATGGGGGGGAGGACTGGGAGGAGTGGAGGGAGGGGAAACTGTGGTCAAGATGTAATGTATGAGAGAATGAATTAGAAAAGAAATCTCCTGGCAATCAGATGGGCAGATGGGGGAAGTTCTGCCTCTGATCCTGTGTACCCAATACAGAGGAAAACAGCAAGAGGTGGGGAGGAGGGTCCAGAGTGCAGCCCTGGCCAGTTCTTCGTCTTTTCAGTTTTGAGAACCATAAATTTCTCTGATGATGAGACAGCAAGATGAATAATGTTATCTTCTCAGTTAAGGCCTTGA
Organism: Dicrostonyx torquatus; assembly: GCA_028555095.1. Classification (NCBI taxonomy): domain Eukaryota; kingdom Metazoa; phylum Chordata; class Mammalia; order Rodentia; family Cricetidae; genus Dicrostonyx; species Dicrostonyx torquatus. Next base: position 3,608,584 of record JAQHUG010000074.1, read on the forward strand.
ATATGAGAAAGGGTGAAAAAGTCTCTCATTTTGTCTGTTTGTTTGAGACATTCCCACTATGTAGCTCTGCTAGCCTGGAACTTGTGTAGACCAGGTTAGCCTAGAAATCACAGAGATCCACCTGAGTACTGGAATTAAAGGGCTATGTGACCAAGCTCTGCCAAGATATGCTTTATCTACCTCTATGGAAACTAATCTAATCTGAAATGAAAATATATACACCCAAATCCTCTACTTTATATCTTTCTCATTTTTGTTGTTATATGTTTTGGACTCTGTGTTTGTAAGAAAGTGGTGTATCCTCCACCTCTACAAACAATTTACTCTTCTCCCTCAAAATGCAAGAAAAAATGCTATAAAAATTGAGGCCAAAGAAAAAGTTTCCTCCAATGTAACTAAGTTTATATCAGGGCATGAAACAGCTGATAAAAATATAACCTAGGGGTAATATAGAAGTCTGGTTTGTTCCTTTTCTAGACAAATAGGCTCTGTGTGTGTATGTGTGTGTGCTCACATGCAATTGGGAGAGAAAGAGAGAGCAAGAGGCGAGAGAGAGAGAGAGAGAGAGAGAGAGAGAGAGAGAGAGAGAGAGAGAGAGAGAGAGTATTTTGAGAAGGGATCTCAGGTGTCACAGGTTAGCCACAGGTTAGCCTTGAAGTCCTGGGCCTTCCGCTTTTACTTTCCCAGTTCTGGGATTATAGACACACATTATCCACCATACCTGGCTTATTAAAAAATTCTTTTTATTTGTGCGTGTTCACTCTTACACCTGGGCCAGAATGTGCATGTGCAAGTCAGAGGACAACCTGTGGGAGTCCATTGTCTCCGTTCACCACGTGGGTCCTGGGGATTAGATCTGCAGTCTGACAGTAGGTACCTTTACCTTTGGGGCCATTTCAGTGCTCCTCTCTTTCTAAGGATTTTCAAGAGAGGGTTTCTCTATGCAACAGCCCTGGCTGTCCTAGAACTGACTTCAAACTCACAGAGTTCTGCCTGTTTCTGTCTCCCGAGTGCTGGGTTTAAAGTCATCCACCCCCATGCCTGGCTTCTTTTAAGGATTTTTTTTAATTTAAATTCTGTGTCTATGAGGGCTCTACCTGACTGTATGTCTGTGCGCCATGTGCGTGCCTAGTGTCCTCAGAGGACAGAAGAGCACACTAGACCTCCCGTAACTGGAGTTGCAGATGTTGTGAGCTGCCATATATGAACCAGGTCCTCTAGAAGAGTAGCAATTGCTTTTATCCACTGAGCCATCTTTCTAGCCTCATAATGGCCTGGTTTTTAAAAAGCATTTATAGGTAGAATTTTGCCGGGCCAGATTGGCCTTGCACTTGTGAAACTCCTCTTGCCCTTGCCTCCCTACTGTTGAACTTAATACTATGTACCACCCAGGCCCACCCTTCCTTCCTTCCTTCCTTCCTTCCTTCCTTCCTTCCTTCCTCCTTTCCTCCCTCCCTCCCTCCCTTTCTTCCTTCTCTCTCCCTCTCTCTCTTCCTCTTCTCTTTCTTTATTTTTATATTTATTTATTTATTATAATTAGTTTTGAGACAGGTTGTCTTGTGGTCCAGGCTTGCCTCACATGTAGCTGAGACTGGTCTTCAACTCCTAACCCCAAGCTCTGAGATCACAGACAGGAACCACTATGTCCAGTTGAAATTGGCCTTAAATGTCTTAGATGATAAAAGAGGATCCAATGTGGATATCACACAATGACATTCAAGAACGAAGAAGTGAAACTAGTTATTCATGATCTATGCGTCAATGCTCGGCCACTTGCTTTAATCAGCAGTTAGAAATGTTTTCTATTCTTTCAGCATTTTCATCCCAGAGGAAGGGAGTGATTTTACACTGCGGTACTGACACCACTCTATCATACATGAGCATCTGGATTGCTGAACACCCTTCTCCCATCCTGCAGGCTGTGCCTCTTCATCCACATCCTTAGTCACTCCTTCTGTAATAAACAGGTCCATCCGAACCACTGCTTCCCTGAGTTCTGCGAGACACTCTGGCAGGGTAATCAGACTGGAGGAAGGAGTTGTCAGTAGTTCAGAAGCCCAGGTAACACACCCTGGGGCTTGTGACTGGCAGCTGAAGAAGGTGTGCAGCTGTGGGACTGAACTTCTAACCTGTGGCTTCCTGGATTGACTTAGAGGACGTCAAGCTGTTCTCCACTGCTACAGTATTGAAGCATTACTTGCTTGCTAGGAAGTGTGTGTGTGTGTGTGTGTGTGTGTGTGTGTGTGTGTGTGTTAAACGGGTTTTGCTGCTGTTACTTTTTATTTGTTTGCTTTTGTTTTTCAAGATTAGGGTTTCTCTTTATAGCCCTGGAACTCACTGTACTGGAACTCACTCTATATGTAGACCAGGCTGGCCTTGAATTCAAAGATGCTCCTGTCTCTGCCTCACGAGTGATGGAATTAAAGGCATGTGCCACCATTGCCCCGCTAGTGTCCTTACATTTTTTGAGGCTCCCCAAAGCATCTGCTGAAGGGGTGTGGTCCTCACCATCCCAGCCTGTGACCACACCCTGCTGCCACCCACCTAATTAATTAATGGGGCCGGGTCACCAAGTCCCAGGAG
>JAQHUG010000074.1:3636669-3663024 GCA_028555095.1 Dicrostonyx torquatus
AAGAAGAAAATACAGCTGTACAGAGAGAGGAATAACAAGGAATCAGAGAGAAGAAACGGTCATTAGAAAGCCTTAGGAAGCAAGAGGAATTTAGACATATAGAATAAATACAAGGCCTTTTCAAGTTATGATGGTGTGAAGCCTGGATTCTTTCCACGCGTCTCCGAGCACATCTGGGGAAAAGCTTAAACTTCTGTGTAGGGGCGACGGGCCCTTACAATATATCACTGTGGGGGTGGGCTTTGATGTCTCAGAAGCTCAAGTCAGGCCTAGAAGCTCACAGTTTTCTTCCTGCTGCCTGCCAATCTGAATATAGAATTCTCAGCTCTTTCTCCAGCACCACGTCTGTCTGCATGCTGCCATGCTCCCCGGCCTGACAACGATGGACTAAACCTCTGAACTATAAAGCAGGCCCAGTTCAATGTTTTCCTTTATAAGAGTTGCCATGGTTATGGTGTCTCTTCACAGTGATAGAAACCCTAACTAAGACACCAGTCCTCACCTAAGCTGAACTGTACCTAAACTAGAAATTTACTGGTACCACACAGGCACTACATTCTAAAAGAGCAGTCACTCCTAGTGAGACTAGCTCCTGGTAGTTCTCTTACAGTGCCGTCAGTTGGTCCCTATCTCTTCTTCCTGCCGATGAGAACTCTAAAGATGACTTTCTGTAGGTTAGATCATCCACAATAAAGGAGTGTTGCTTTACGCAGAAAAAGCCATATGTGACTCCTAGAGACCAGATTTTACAGCCAATGTTCTCCTCCAACAATAAAAAACAAAATTAAATTAAACCCTACATACCTTATCTATGATGAATTTGGTCTGGTTTTCGTTAAATTGAAACAATGTCTACATAACTATTGCTATGAAATAATTTAAAAGGTCATTAAAATAGATACAAATACAGGACATGACCAAGTGGATAATTGAAAACTGAATTTTTGGCCAAGAGTATGAACTAAGTTACTAGTCAGGCATGGCCTAACATCGGGATAAAATTTGGCTGATGTTCAAAGTCCCTAATATTTCAGACACTCCTGTCTGTTCTTAGAAAGATTTCACAACAACACCAGACCTAGAGAGGATATGCTCCATGCTTCAAAGAGCGTATCTGCAGATGGGACTCCAGGAGTAATCTGAATTGATTTGATAGTTCCAGAGAAAATGATAGCACTTATTGCTTTGGATGTTTCTGATGCAATGACACAGGGAACAGAGAGCCGCTTGCTCTGCTTGGGGTAGTTTAGGAGGTAGAACTGGGGGAAATGACGGGCATGGGAGGATCAAAGCAGAAGAAGGGTGAGAGAAGAAGGCAAAGACTCAGCAGGGCTATTTGTGAAGCTGGATGGCAAGCAGCATGGCATGAGGTCACTGCACTCTAACTTTAGAATATTTTCAGTAACCCGAAAGAAACTTGATGCCTGTTGGCAGTCATTGTCCACCCTGCTCCCTCAGCTGCCCAGACTTTGACAAGCTTTCATCAGCTCTTTCTCTGTGGATCAGACTAGGATGGGTCCACCAGCACATTGTAACAGCACAATAAGGTAACATTTGAGTTTTGATTTTTCTTATTTGCTTCTTGTACCCAGCATAATATTTTCAAGGCTCATGCAGTTTGTGGTATACAGTACAATCTCTTCTTCTTCTTCTTCTTCTTCTTCTTCTTCTTCTTCTTCTTCTTCTTCTTCTTCTTCTTCTTCTTCTTCTTCTTCTTCTTCTTCTTCAATTGGCACACAACAGAATGTCCATCTCATTTCTTTTTAGTGTTAAGTATTCTCTTATATGGATATAACCTATGCTTTGTATCCATTAACTGATAGGCATTTCAGTTGTTTCCACTTTCATACGAATAATGCTACTGTAGACACCAGTGTACACATTTTTGTGTGTACATATCTTTCTTTGTAAGTACATAGGAGTGGCCGAGTCACATAGTAATTCCACTTTAACATTGAACAATTAGTTATTTACCTTATGGTTTTCCAAAGGGGTAGAGTCCATGAAAGTTGTCTGTTTTGTTGTTACATTTGCTCATGGTAGCCCTTAAAATGCTCTTCATTTCTCAAAGTTTAGTAGTTATGCTCTTTCTTTGTTTCCCATCTTAGTAAATCCTTTTTTGAAAGTCAAAGTTTTGCTAGTTTTACTGATATTTTCTAGACTCAGTTATATTTGCTTCTCTTCAGTTTTGTCTTTAATTTGCTCTCTTGTTTTCCAGTTTCCTCTCCTCCTCCTCCCCACTCCTTTGTCTTTTTATCTTCTGAAGCCCAGACTGCCTCCAAGCTCAATATGTAGCTGAGATGATCTTGAATGCCTTCATCTCCTGCCTTCACCTCTCAATGTTGGGTTATATGGTGTATGCTACCACATCCATTCTTTTTTTCCTAGTTTCTTTAAAAAAAAAGATGGGAGCCAGAGGAACAGGAAGCCTGCTGTGAGATCAAGTCTTCCAGAAAATGGCCTGCAAGCTGCTCCTATTATACCTCAACAATATGGCTGCCTAAACAGGCAGCCAATGGCAACACCAATGGGCAAGTTTTTGTGACAGGGGAAAATCTCATGGGATTACCCACCCTAGACAAAGATGGCAGGCAGCTAAAGACTGCTGAGAGATGGAGAATTAGTCATCCGCACGGATGAGCCCCCTAATTTATTATTCAGTTCTTAATGGTCATCTCCAAAATCAGATACTTACAAGCAACATTAAATGGATTCCCAAGGTTGTAATTCTGTATCTATGCATTTATACATATATGTAATAATAACAAAAAAGAATCCAGGAATTTGAGAGGGAGCAAGGAGGGTGTTTATCAAAGGAGTAGGGAGAGGACAATGAAGGGAGGATGATGCAATTCTATCTTAATTAAAGATAAAAAATATATATCAAAAGATTCTATTTTATACTTTTTTTTGAGACACTGTGTTTTTCTGGTTAGCCTGTAATCAGCTAAGTAGACCAGGCTGGCTCAAATTCATAAAGATCCACTTGCCTCTTCTTCCCAAATGCTGAGATTAAAGGCATGTTTTACCACTACATCTGATCTTATTTTATAATTAAAAAAATTGTGCGTGTGTGTGTGTGTGTGTATGTGTGTGTATGTATCTGTATCTGAATGTGATTCCATTGCCTAATGAGGCCAAAGAGGGCACTGGATGGCCTGAAGTTGGTGTTACAGGCGGTTGTGAGCCACCTGCTGTGGGTGCTGAGACCCAGGCATGTTCATACTCTTAGCCACTGAACTTATCTCCAGCCCCTTTGCTAACTTTAGGCAGATGTTTAGTCAATGAATTGATATTTGAGATCTTTTTCCCTTTTCAAACACAGATGTTCACAGCTGTGCATTCCTGAGAACTCTCTGAGTTCCATCTCTTAAAGGTAACACTGTCCAACAAAGGATCAGGGAAGGTAACTTTGGCCACTGGAGAAGTCCTGCAGAGTCTGTGAACTACAGCCCTTAGGATTTTCCCTTGTGTAGGGTTAAGGGACATAAGCAATTGTTTTTAGTTACTAGTTGCTAATCCTCACCTCTTCATGTTCACTCTAAGGTCTTCAGTATAGTAGATCAGCATAATGTTGACAGAGACGTGGAGAAATAACACAGCCCTGGGACAGGGCAGTACATACATACTGTTGTTCTTCCCATACAAATTTGAATTGCTTTGAGCATTCATCGTCGTCGTCGTCATCATCATCATCATCATCATCATCATCATCAAAGTGGTTTTTTGAAAGAAAATGGGCCCCATAGACTTATAGAGAGTGGCACTATTAGGAGGTGTGATCTTCTTGGAGTAGGTGTGGCTTTGTTGGAGGAAGTGTGTCACTGGGATGGGCATTGAGGTCTCGGATTCTTAAGCTAGGCCCCTGCAGCATGCTGATCCAGCTGTAGAAGTCTTAGCTACCTCTCCAGCACCATGTCTGTCTGCATGCTGTCATGATTTCTGCCTTGATAATAATAGACTAAACCTCTGAACTGTAAGTGAGCTTCAATGAAATGCTTTCCTTTATAAGAAATATTTTCATTTATAAGAAAATGTTTGACATGGTCATGGTGTCTTATCACAACAATAGAAACCCAAACTAAGAATTATTATCACTATTGCAACAATGTCTCACTATATACCCTTGGCAGCCTGGAGCTCACTATGTAGACCAAGTTGGCCTTGAACTAATAGAAACCTACCTGCCTCTGCCTCCTGTGTGCTGAAATTAAAGGCATGTGCCACCACTCCAATGTTTGAATGTTATTATTGATGGGAATCCAAGAGAGCAGTTTTTGGCACAACTATAGCTACATGTATGTACCACCTTACCAAAGGATGTGATTGGCTCTCATAAACATGTGTAACTGATACAGACATACAGTTGAGGCTCTCACTTGGTAATTTCATGGTGATCAATCTGTATATAAAGTTATAATGAGAGCCACAGTGCCTGCCTCTTCTCTGTATGAAGAGTGTGATATTGTTTCAAATTAACTATCTTAGCTTAGTTTAAATACCTTGTTGCTTTATTTTTTTTTAGCTGAAAACCTTTCTACCAAGACCTGATAGAAGATGGTGATATCTACTTTCTCCACTCTTATTCAGCACAGCGCTAGAAGTGTTAGCTAGAACAACATAATAATAGAAGCGAATCAAGGGCTACAACATGGAATGAAGAAGGCAGAGTAGTCTTATTTGCAGGATGATAACTTTCTATATGGACCCTAAAGAGTCCATTGGAAAACTCTGAGAACTGTTAAACCAGTGGTTCTTGACCTGGGGGTCACGACCCCTTGGGGAGTGGTTGAACCACTGTTTCACAGGGGTTGCCTCAGACCATCAGAAAACACAGAAATTTACATTACGATTTATAAAAGTTGCAAAATTACAGCTATGAAGTAGCGATGAAAATAATTTTATGGTTTCAGGTCACCACAACCTGAGGAACTGTATCAAAGGATCATAGCATTAGGAAGGTTGAGAACCACTGGCAGGTGACAGAATTAACGTACAAAATCAGTAGCCTTCATATACACCAAGGACAAACATACTAAGAAAGAAATCAAGGAAACAATCGGATTCACAAGAGCTTAAAACAAATATCTCAGCATAAGCCTAACCAATGAAGTGAAAAGCCTATTTTACATAATAAAGAATGATTCTTCTCCGATTTGACATGAGAACACTGAGCTGTATTTCAGGTGGAATATCTTTAAGTAATGCTGGCCACCCACAGCTGGGGTAGGAGACCCAACAACCCAGGAGAACAAAAGGAATTTCTTACTTTCATATGCTTATAAAGGGAGGGTATCTTTGACTAGAGCTAAGGCCTCGTTACAGGGTGAATAATAGGACTTGGAGCCACGATGTACTGGTAGCTTAGAAAACGCATTAGACAGCATACAAGGAGATGAAAGAGGTTGGCTTAGACCTGGGCTGTGAGAAGCTGGTCCTGTGACCCAACCCTTCCTGTGTTTTAGCAGTTCTGAAGGTAATAGCTGGGAGCCTGTCTGTTGTACCTGGGGTGGGAAAGAAGTTGCACACTGAATGGATAATTCCCTCTACAGCAGCAGTATCTGTGATCTGATATTTCAGTCTTTGCTTTGATTTTTGAGTTAGGGTTTCTCTGTGTAGCTGTAGCTGTCCTGTAACTCACTCTGTAGACCAGACTGGCCTTGAACTCAGAGATCCTCCTGTCCCTGCCTCCCAAGTGCTGGGATTAAAGATATGCATCACTACCACCCAGCAGCCTTTTTTACTTACATGAAAGAAATAGCTTTATGGAACAGGGGTTAGTGGGAGGTGAGGCCCAAGGGATTTACGACATTTACCTCAGTTCTGACTACTGACTGTTGAATTAGGGTATCAAGGGGAATTAAGGTCAACACTGTCCCCTTTAACTCTATAGTTGGTTAGTTGGTGATCCTTGAGTCAGGGGCTGGTGTCTATGATTGTATGTTAAGAAAGTATTGTTCTTGTGAGTCTGTGTGGCATCCTGGATGAATTCACAACAGTCTAGAAAGGGGCCTAGGGAGATGAGAATCAAAGTGGGCAGTAAGGAGAAACCTGTTTGAGCTGGAAGAACCAAACAGCCAAAGCAAAGCAAAGCAGACATCAACAACCATGACACTGAGATTCCTTCTTCCAGTTGGAAAGTTGGACAAGAAAATAAGACAAGTTCCAGGACAGCCAGGACTGTTACACAGAGAAGTCTTGTCTTGAAAAACCAAAAAAAAAAAAAAAAAGGAAAAGGAAAACAAGACAGTGTGGCATGTGTCTAATCTTAGCACTAGGCAGAAGCAGTTGTATGTATTGAATGAGAGTTCTAACCCAGCTAATCATACATAGTTAGACCTTGTCTCAAGCAAACCAACCAACAAATAAGCCCAAACACAGGGCTGGAGAGATGGCTCATCAGTTAGGAGTATTTTTCTGCTCTTACAGATGACCTGAGTTTAGGTTTCAGAATTCACATGGAACACAACTACCTCTAACTTCATCTCCAGGTGGATCCTATGCCTCTGACCTCTGTAGATACCTGCACTCATGTATATAAAACAACAACAACCACCACACACCCTTACACACACACACACACACACACACACACACACACACACACACACACACACACTTAAAGAGTTTAAAAAATGAAAAAGAAAACAAATAGCAAACACTGACATGGATGAGGATGATAGGGACCGTTGTACACTTTTGGTGGAAATTTAAACTAATTTCATCTCTTCTGAAATCATTCTGGAGGTTCTTAAAAAACTTAGAAGCAGATCTATCATATAACCCAGCTATCCCACTCCTGTGCATTTATCTGAGGGACTCTAAGCTGATAGACCAAAGAGACATGCATATCAGTGTTTACTACAGCGCTATGTACAAGAGCTGAGCTTCAGAATCAAGCTTGGATGTCCAACAGCAGAGGAAATGAGGAAGGACAACAAAACACACACACGAGAATTTTGTTAGCTAAAAAGACTGACTAGTTAGGTCATTTGTAGGGAAATGGATAAAAGTGAGACCATCACGGTAAGTAAATTAGGCCAGTTGCAGGAAGACAAATATCCTAAGTGTTTCTCATTTGTGGTTGTTGGATTTTATGTGGTTCCAAAACTGTCTAGTGAAACTAAGGAGACAAACAGGGGTAAGGGGTGAAATCCAGATAAGGGGAGAACCGGAATGGAGGAGATATGCTTAATAAACAATTTATAACAAGAAAATTAAAATCAGAACCTAATTTTTTTCTTTTTCTTTTTCTTTTTTCCACATTCTTTTATTTTTCATTCAAAAATTTACACTTCCGCTGGGCAGTGGTGGCGCACGCCTTTATTCCCAGCATTCGGGAGGCAGAGGCAGGCGGATCTCTGTGAGTTCGAGACCAGCCTGGTCTATAAGAGCTAGTTCCAGCTCAGGCTCCAAAGCCAAAGAGAAACCCTGTCTCGAAAAACCAAAAAAAAAAACAATAATTATTATTACACTTCCTCAGAACCTAATTTTAAATGATACTTAAGTATGCCATTGATTATTACTAAGAGAAGTTTTGTTTTGTAGCCCAGGGTGGCCCCCGACTTGCTGCGATCCTCCTGCCTTAGCTCCCGAGTGCAGACATTAAGAGTGTGTGTCACCAGGTCTGATTAAGTTTTTGTGCTTTTGAGAAAGGATCTTATTATATCTCTCTGACTGGCCTTGAACTGGCATCAGTCCTCTGGCCTCAGCCTGCTATTGCTGGTGTCTGCTCCACACCTAACTTTGAAGCCTGCACTTTGATCTTTTGTGTAATAAGGCTTCCTTTACAAAAAAAGTACTGTACGGGTGTTTGCTAGCTGTTAAATACGGCTTTTCCAGATGTACACACAAGGGCAGAGGAAATGCCAGATTTCGTCTACGGGTTCATTGCGAAGCTGATTTTTGCCAGGATTCACGTGATCTTTAAGAGGGCAGTTCACATTCCTTTGCTACTCCATTTTAGCCTTTGTATATCTAACCAATGGGCAAAAGTTAGAGGCTTCCTCCAACAATTTACTGTGGCAAGTGGTCATAGGTCTCTTCCATAACGAATCTGGGGAAACTTGATTGCATATACTCACTGCAGTAATGTGCAGAGTATGTGTTCCTTCAGAAGGGCTCGTTCTCCTCTCCAGCAGTGGGCACTGTCTCATATGGCTGGTGGAAGATTGTAACTTTTTACTGTAGAGGCTGATGTCGTTTTACACTCTCCAGTCACTACTTCGTCTGTAGTCAGCTGCTACATTACTGCTAAGAATTCTGTAGTAAGGATGCTACTTCTAAGAATTCCATAGTCTTTGATTGGAAGCCTCTGAGTAGCCGCTTCTAACTTGTTGACTAGCAATTGTTACAACCTAGTTACTAACTTCATGGGATTTATCACCACCATTAACATAGAAATTAGTTTCACTCTACTCTCATTTCTTACTGTCTAGCCTGGCCTTTGGACACTATGAATGAAATTGTCAAAGAAACAATGACTGCTCTCTCATAAAAGATGTTTTTGAGACAGGATCTGGGGTAACCTAGCCTGGCCTTGAACTCCTGGAGCTGTAAGTGAGCTTTAACTTCAGGTCCTCCTGCGTTTACCTCTCTAGTTCTAAGACATTTTCCTACACCACTACGTATGTGGTTTTACCTGATGCTGGGGCTTGAACCAAGAGCTTCCACCGAACTGATTCTCCAGACCATATAACATTTATCTCTCTGTTTGTCTGTCTGTCTATCTATCTATCTATCTATCTATCTATCTATCTATCTATCCATCCATCCATCCATCTATCTATTTATTTTGAGACAGGGTTTCTCAGTGTAGCCTTGGCTATCCTTGAACTCACTTTGTGGACCAGGCTAGCCTCAGACTCATAGAGATCTGCCTGTTTCTGCCTCCCAAGTGCTAGGATTAAAGGTGCATGCCATCACAGTCCTGCACAACATTTATTTCTAATTAATTATTGAATTAAGTATTTTTAGGGTGATCGATATTGACTCCAAAGCGCTCTAGGCAAGTGCTTTACCACTGAGCTATATCATTAGTCGTGTGTGTGTGTGTGTGTGTGTGTGTGTGTGTTTCTTTATGGGTTTTCGTGACAGGGTTTCTCTGTGTAACAGCCCTAGTTGTTCCAGAGCTAGCTCTTGTAGATCAGGCTGGCCTCGAACTCACAGAGATCAGTCTGACTCTGTCTCCTGAGTGCTAGGACTGGGATTAAAGGAACCACCAACATTCAGCTTTCTTTTTTCTTTCTTTCTTTCCTTTTTTTCCTTTCTTTTGGTTTATTCCTTTTAAGACATGTAGCTATCATGTAGCCTAGGATGCCCTTAAATTTCTGATGTAACTGAGAATAACTTTAAACTCCTGATCCTCTTGACTCTGTCTCCCAAGAGCTTGAGTTACAGTCTGTGTACCAGTATGCCAGATTTATTTGGTGCTTGGGATCAAACCCAGGACATTGTATGTGTTAGATAAGGATTCTACCAAGCTTCCCCTTTGTTTTTGAGACAGGGTCTTGCTGTGCAGCCCAGAATGTTCTGAACTTGTGGCAGTCCTCTCGTCTTAGCCTCTTGAGTAGTAGAATTATAGAAAAGTGGCACCAGGCCTGGCTAAAAGGATATTCCTTTTGTTTAAATAGAAGCACTGTATTCGGTGTCCTCTGAAAACATTTAGGTTTTCTCTTTCACATCTATCAGCCTTCCCAATCCTGCCTCACACTGCCCAGGCATTCCAGCTCATCCACCTTCCTTAGTCTAGGGCCTAGAGTCTATGCTTTGATCGACGCTAAGTTTTAGTGAGACATCACAGATCAGAATTATGACTGGCTTCAACTGTCAAGAAGACAGGAGAAGGGAATTAGAGAAGGCTAACGATTGAAGGTCTGAGGAATAGAAAGAAAATGCAAAGAGCTTGATGGAATGGACTATTAGAGAAAATTCTTTCTTATTTTTAAATTTTTTAATTAATTTTTATTGAACCCTGCATTTTTCTCTGCTCCCCTCCCTCCTTTAACCCTCCCCCAAGGTCCCCATGCTCTTAATTTACTCAGAAGATCTTGTCTTTTTCTACTTCCCATGTAGATTAGATCTATGTAAGTCTCTCTTAGTGTCCTCATTGTTGTCTAAGTTCTCTGGGATTGTGATTTGTAGGCTGGTTTTCTTTGCTTTATGTTTAAAATCCATTTATGAGTGAATACATGTGATAATTGTTTTTCTGGGTCTGGGTTATCTCACTCAAAATAATGTTTTCTAGCTCCATCCATTTTCCTGCAAAGTTCAAGATGTTGTTACTTTTTTTTGCTGTGTAGTACTCCATTGTGTAAATGTACCACATTTTCCATATTTTTAAGGGGAACTATCTGTATCTTTAAGTTGGACATTCAGAAGAAAAGTACCAAGAAGGATGCACTGCAGGTCTGTGCTGATCTCTTGTAGGCTGGTGAGAACAGAGGCCAGACAGTGTAATTTTATTGTGTTTTCTCTCTCCCTCCTTCTCTCTCTCTTTCAGTATCTCTTCTATGTGTATGTATCTCAATATCTCTCTGTCTCTTCCTCTGCCCCATGTGTCTTTCAGCATTTTTTCTTTCTCTGTGAGTGTGTACATTTAAAGATATTTATTTATTTGTTTTTATTTTTCCCCTTCCTAAGTGGATCCATGTATGGCTTTCTTAGGGTCCACTTTGTTGTCTAGGTTATCTGGGGTTGTAAACTGTAGGCTGGTTATTCTTTGCTTTATGTCTAATATTCACTTATGAGTGAGTACATACTATATTTGTCTTTTTGGGTTTGGGTTGCCTCACTCAGCATGATTTTTTCTAGTTCTGTCTATTTCCCTACAAACTTCAAGATGTCTTTATATTTTTACTACTGAGTAGTACTCCATTGTGTGAATGTACATTTCCTTACCAATTCTTCAACTGAGGGGCATTTAGGTTGTTTCTAGGTTCTGGCTATTACAAATAATGCTGCTTTGAACATAGTTGAGCAAACATAGTTGTCCTTGTGGTATGATTGAGCATCTTTTGGGCATATGCTCAAGAGTGGTATTGCTGGGTCTTGAGGTCGATTGATTCTCAATTTTCTGAGAAATGGCCATACTGATTTCCAAAGTGGCTGAGCAAGTTTGCACTCTCACCAGCAGTGGGGGAATGTTCTCCTTCCTCCACATCCTCTTTAGTATAAGTTGTCATCAGTGTGTTTGATCTTGACCATTCTGACTCATGTAAGATACTATCTCAGAGTTGTATTGACTTGCAATTCTCTGATGGCTAAGGATGTTCAGTATTTCCTTAACTGTCTTTTGGCCATTTAAGATTTTTCTGTTGAGAGTTCTCTGTATCCCATTTCTTAATTGGATTATTTGTTCCTTTGATATCTAGTTTCTTGAATTCTTTGTTTATTTCTGAGATTGGTCCTCTGTCAGATGTGGGGTTGGTGAAGATCTTCCCCCATTCTGAAGGCTGCCATTTTGTCTTGTTTACTGTGTCCTTTCCTTTACAGAAGCTTCTCAGTTTCAAGATGTCCCATTTATTAATTTTTACTTGCAGTGTCTGTGCTACTAGACTTTTATTTGGAAGTATTCTCCAATATGTTCAAGGCTACTTCCCATTTTCTCTTTTATGAAGTTTAGTGTGGTTGGTTTTATATGGATGTCTTTAATCCATTTGGACTTGAGTTTTGTGCATGGGGATAGATACGGATCTATTTGCATTCTTCTACATGCCAACATCCAGGTATGCCAACATCATTTGTTGAAGACACTTTCTTTTTTGCCATTTTATAAATTTAGCTTTTTGATCAAAAATCAGGTGTTCATAGGTATGTGGGTTGATATCGGGGCTCTTGATTCTATTCAATTGGTCCTCCTATTTTTTTTTCATTTTTTTATGCCAATACCAAGCTTTTTTCATTACTGTAGCTCTAAAGTCAGGGATGGTAATGCCTCCAGAAGTTCCTTTATTGTACAGGATTGTTATGAGTATCCTGGGTTTTTTTATTTTATCATATGACGTCAAGCATTCAAGTAGTGTTCTTTCAAGGTCTGTGAAGAATTTTGCTGGGTATCACATTCAATCTGTACACTGCTTTTGGTAAGCTTTCCATTTTTACTATGTTAATCTTACTAATCCAAAAGCATAGGATATTTTTCCATTTTATGATGTCTTCTTTAATTTTGTTTTTCAAAAATTTAAAATTCTTGTTATAGGCCCTTTCTTGTTTGGTTAGAGTTATCTCAAGATATTTTATGTTATCTGTGGCAATTATAAAGGGTGATGTTTCTCTTATTTCTTCTCAGCCTGTTTATGATCTGTATATAGGAAGGTACTGATTTTCTGATTTAGTCTTGTACTCTGCTACATTACTGAAGGTGTTTATCAGTTGTAGAAGTTCTCTGGTAGAAATTTTGGGGTCACTTATATATATTATATCATTAGCAAATCGTAAAAGTTTGATTTCTTCTTTTCCAATTTGTATCCCTTTAATCTCCTTTTGTTGTGTTATTGTTCTCGATGAAACTTCAAGAACTATGATGAATACATATGGAGAGAGTGGACAGCTTTGTCTTGTTCCTGATTTCAGTGGGATCGTTTTGAATTTCTCTCCATTTAGTCTGATGCTGTTTATTGGCTTGCTGTATATTGCTTTTATTATGCTTTGGTATGTTCCTTGTATCTCTGCTCTTTCCAAGCCTTTATCATGAAGGTGCCAAATTTAGTCAAAGGCTTTTGCAGCATCTAATGAAATGATCATGTGGTGTTTTCTTTCAGTTTGTTTATATGGAAGATTATATTGATGCATTTTTCATGTGTTGAACCCTCCCTACATCTCTGGGATGAAGCCTACTGGGACATGGTACATGATTTTTCTGATCTTGGATTCGGTTTGCCAGTATTTTATTGAGTATTTTTGCATCATTGTTCATGAGGAAGATTGGTTTGTAATTCTCTTTATTAGCTGTGTCTTTGTGTGTTTTGGGTATCAGGGTAATTGTAGCCATGTAAACAGAGTTTGGCAATGTTCCTTTCGTTTCTATTGTGTGGAACAACTTGAGTATTGGTATTATTTCTTCTTTGAAAATCCTGTAGAATTCTGTGCTGAAACCATCTGGTCCTATTTTTTTTTCTTTTTTTGGGGGGAAGCTTGGGAGACTTTAATGACTGTTTCTATCTCCTTAAAGTTATAGGCCTATTTAATTTGCTTATCTGGTCTTGATTTAATTTTGGTATGTAATACTTATCCAGAAAATTTTCCATTTCCTTTCAGTTTTCCAATTTTGTGGAGTACAATTTTTTGAATTATTACGTGATGATTCTCTGGGTTTCCTCCTTGTCTATTGTTAGGTTCCCCTTTTCATTTCTGATTTTCTGAATTTGGATATTATCTCTCTGCCTTTTGGTTAGTTTGGATAAAAGTTTTTCTATATTGTTGATTTTTTTCAAAGAACCAACTCTTTGTCTCACTGATTCATTGCATTGTTTTCTTTGTTTCTATTTTGTTGATTTCATATCTGAATTTGATTATTTCCTGCCTCTTAGAGTGCCTGAATGAGTTTGCTTTATGTAGACATTTAATGCTGTTACCCTTCCTCTTAGCATTTTCATTGTGTCCCATAGGCTTGGTTATATTCTGCAGTCATTTTTATAGCCTTCTGTGATCTTTGATGGAGTTGAAGAATAGATATAATTATAGTTTCCCTTAGTTATGATAAAAGATAAAGTATATATAAATGTTGCAACTGTGATTCCTGTTTGATACCTTTTTGTTATATGTAATCTTGATATATTAAAGTTAAAACCATCCTTTTTATTTAGATGTGGGGGGTGATATATACTGTGAATATGTTTTATTGCCACTAGTTAATGAGGGAGCTGCTTTCAGCCAATTCAGTAAAGCCAGGTTGAAAGGGATATAGAGAGAGAGTAAACGGAGTCAAAGGGAAGACATGTAGCCACCTGCTGGACACAGATGCCTCTGCAGGAGCCCACTGGAACATTGTTGGTAAGCCACAGACATGTGGCAATATACAGATAAATAGAAATGGGTTTATTTAAAGTATAAGAGTTAGCTAGAAATACATGTAAGCTATTGGCCAAACAGTGTTGCAATTATGAACAACATGTTCCTCTGCCAACAAATGGCACCAACATGGACAACTACATCTGCATAAAACCTGAGAGAGCTTGGGAAGTAATTCTGAACACAAGAAGACAGAGTTAAGCAGGGCTTCTTGGTAGCAGCATTTTCTGGGTGAGTTCTGTTTGCTAGAGGCAAGTGTGTCTCATTTAAGAGAGGCTTCCTGACTCAGCTTTAGTTGCAACAACCTTGCAGCTCTTTGAAGAGGCCCGACTACCAAACACCTAAATAGTGTTTATAAATAGTCGATAGCATGCTCCTGGTGGTGACAGGGACCTTGAAACTCCATAGAGCTGTGGCAATAAACATGGTTTTCACCAGTACCTCTGCCATGAAGTTAGACTCTCAGAAAGGAATGTGATGGTTCCAGCTGCCAAAGCCACAGCTTTAATCCTAGCCATATTGCTTAGCAAATTAAAGACTCATGTGGTCAGACAAAGAGAGATGCATGATAAAGTTAGATTCAGACAAAAAAAAAAAACCTCTAAAGGAAAAAAACCTCTAAAGAGTTTACAGTGTGTTTAAAACATATGTAAACTTGGGGAAGAAAAGAAAAATAATAAAGTCCCTAAAAAAAAAAGAAAAGAAAGAAAAAGTAGTTGGGTGTGCTGGCACATACCTTTAATCCCAGCACTTGGGAGGCAGAGGGCAGTGGATCTCTGTGAGTTCAAGGTCAGGCTGGTCTACAAAGTGAGTTCCAGAACTGCCAAAGATACACAGAGAAATCCTGTTTCAAAAGATCAAAAATTAAAAATAAAAGTAAAAGAAATAGAGTTTAAAATAAAGCAATATAAAGATGGAAACTACACACAGAATCTGGATACTGTATGTTATGTGTGTATGTCTTTGAATGTTTGATGGTTGAGGAAGGAGCAGCAGCTGCTAAAGGACATTTGAATATAAATGCTGCTGGATTAATCCAACCTATATATTTTGAAAATGCCTTGACTTCAAAATTTAAGTCAAAATGTATGTTACTTTGGAGAAGAGGTTTTGATTTTATTTTCACAGGAAATGGGATGCTGTGGATTCATTATGGGTTAAGAAAAAAATCAGATTCGGTCAAGGAAGACCCCTAAAAAAAAATCTCTAATAGGAGTGGAAGGCCCAAATGATCCATTGTTTCAGAGGACCTTTATTGGAGTTTCCTCTGAGTTCTACATCCAGAACAGCCTCAAGACTGCTGGCTGAGATGATCAAGCCTCACAGAATATTTGAGCCAGGACAGGACCACAATCCTAAATTTTCTTTAGGTCACCATAAGATTATCAGTGCCCCCAATCAGTAGGAAGTGACCTAAAAATCCACACCCACATTCCCAAACATTGGGTTATGGATGCTTGTCTATGTTTAGACTGTTGGTGACAACTTGTTATCGATAATGGTCAGGCAAAAAGCTAAACAAGGAGATTAGATTCAGAGTTCTTGTTTTGAAAAAAAATGGTGGAGGTAAGTGCTGTGGGACAATGGTTCTTGTACCCTCTAAAGATTTGCCACTTGTATTGGTTTAAAAAATGCTGATTGGCCAGTGACCAGGCAGTAAGTATAGGCACAGCAACCAGAACAGGAGAATTCTGGGAAGAGGAAAGGCTCAGTCTACAGTCATCAGCCAGACACAGAGGAAGAAAGATGAGAATGCCTCACTGATAAAGGTACCAAGCCACGTGGCTAACACAGACAAGAAATATGGGTTAATGTAAGATGTAAGAGTTAGTTAATAAGAAAGCTTTAGCTAATAGGCCAACCAGTTTATAATTAATGTAGTCCTCTGTGTGTTTCTTTGGGACTGAATAAAAGCAGGACCAGGTGGGACAGAAATCACTGTCAACAGTCTATAATTTCTTTCTTATTTTTTGCTGGTGATTCATTTGATCATTGTTCAATTTTCATGTATTTATAGGCTTTCTGCAATTAATGTTGTTGTTGAATTCTAACTTTAAGCCATAAGATCTGATAAAACAATTATTCCATATTCTTTGTATCTGTTGAGATTTGCTTTGTCACCAAGTATGTAGTTGCTCTTGGAGAAGGATCCATGAGATGCTGAGAAGAAGTTATATATTCCTGTGTTTGGGTGAAATGTTATATGTTGCAATCGGCAGAGGCTGGGTACCTTGTTCTGTCCCACCTGGCCACCAGGCTAGCTTACATTCAAAATAACCACACAAAAATTATATTAATGTAATTACTGCCTGTCTATTAGTTCTAGCTTCTATTGGCTAAGTCTTACATATTATTTTAACACATTTTTAATAGTCTGTAAGTCACCACAAGGTAGTGGTCTTACCGGGAAGATTCTAACCTATGTCCATCTTGGGCTAGAGAAGCATGGCATCTCTCACACTTCCTTTCTTCCCAGAACTCTGTTCTGTCTACTCTGCCCACCTAAGGGCTGCCCTATCAAAAGGCCAAAGTAGTTTCTTTATTAAACCAATGAAAGCAACCCAATTACAGAAGGACCCTCCTACACCAGTTATATAGATGTCTGTTAAGACCATTTGAATCATAACATCTGTTAGATCCTGCATTTCCATGTTAAGTTTCTGTTTGGCAGATCTGTCCAATAGTGAGAGTAGGGTGATGAAGTCTCCCACTATTAATGTATGGGGCTTGATGTGTGATTTAAACTTTTGTAATGCTTCTCTTATGAAGGAGGGTATCCTTACATTTGGAGCATAGGTGTTAGGTATTGAGACTTTATTTTGATGGATTTTTCCTGTGATGAATATGAAATGACCTTTTTTTAAAATCTCTTTTGAATAGTTTTAGCTTGTTGAATAGTTCTATTTTGTTAGGTAATAGGATAGCTCCATCAGCTTGTTTCTTAGGTTCATTTGATTGGAAAATCTTTTTCCACTCCTTTATTCTAAGGTAATGTCTGTCTTTGTAGTTGAAGTGTGTTTTTTTTGCATGCAGCAGAAGGGTGGATTCTGTTTTCATATCCAATCTGTTAGCCTATGGCTTTTTATGGACCAATTGAGTCCATTGATATTAAAGAATATTAATGACTAATGATTGCTAGTGCCTGCTAATTTTTGTTGTTGTTGTTGCTGCTGCTGCTGCTGCTGGTGGTATTATGTGTGCATTTCTCTTGTTTGGAGTTTGCTGGTGTGGGATTATCTATTGTCTGTATTTTTATGGGTGTAGCTAAATTCCTTGGGTCAGTGCTTTCCTTCTAGTATTTTCTCTAGGACTGGATTTGTGGATAGGTTTTGGTTAAATCTGGTTGTGTGATAGAATATTTTGTTTTCTCTGTCTATATTTATTTAAATCTTTGCTGGATATAATAATCTGGGCTGTCATTCAAGGTCTTTTAGTGTCTGCATAACTCCTGTCTAGAACCTCTGACTTTCATTGTTTCCATTGTGAAATTGGGTGTAATTCTAATAGGTCTACTTTTATACGTTACTTGGCCTTTTTTTCCTTTGTAGTTCTTAATATGTATTTATTCTGTATATTTAGTGTTTTGATTATTATGTGGTGAGGGGAATTTTTTGATACAGTCTATTTGGTGTTTTGTAGGCTTCTTGTATTTTCATAGATATGTATTTCTTTAGGTTGGGAAGTTTTCTTCTATGATTTTTTGAGTATATTTTCTGTGTCTTTGAATTGGACTTCTCTTTCTTCAAATACTATTATTCTTAGGTTTGATCTTTTCATGGTGTCTCATATTTCCTGGATATTTTGTGCTAAGAATTTGTTGGATTTAACATTTTCTTTGACTGATGCTATTTTCTCCATCATATCTTCAACACCTGAGATTCTCTTTTTCATCTCTTGTATTCTGTTGTTTATGCTTGCTTCTGTAGCTCCTGATCATTTACCCAGATTTTCTATTTCCAAATTTCCCTTGGTTTGTGTTTTCTTTCTTGCCTATATTTTCCTTTTTAAGTCTTGAACCATTTTTTCACCTGTTTGTTTTTTCTTGGCTTTCTTTAAGGGATTTGTTGGTTTTTTTCCAATTTTTTTTGTTTGTCTTTTCCACTTCTTTAAGAGAAGTTTTCATTTCCTCCTTAAGGAAGTTAAATCATTTTCATAAAGTTATTTTCAAGGCCATTTTCTTCTGCTTCATTTGTGTTAGTATACTCAGGCCCCTCTGTTGTATAACTAATCATTTCTGGTGGTACTGCATTGATGTTTATATTGGTAAGTGTATTCTTACTCTGTTGTCTATCCATCTCTTCCTCCAATTAGAACAGGTAAGGCCTGTGTTTCAGGGGTGTCTCTTTTCCTTCAATTCATGTAGTTGGGAGCTGTGACTCCCTTGAACCTTCCTTCAAATATAAGCAGGGTAGAACTTCTGTAATTGTTTCTCCAGGTACCTACCATCTCAAGGCTCAGATGGTCACTCCTATTGGTACAGGTGTGTCTATTACTCCTCCAGTTGCCGTCAGGGCTGAGGTTGAGGCTTTGTTCATCAGACAATCTTCATAATCTCTGGAACTCACTACTGTCACTGTGACCCACTGCACTTCTGAGGCTTCCTCTCACAAGATATTTAAGTGTACTCCAGACTGACTTGAAATTAGTGATCATCTTGCTTTAGGCTCCTAAATGCTAGAATTACAAGTGTGGACTGTGTGTTCTACTAGACCAGCCACGACAGTGAATTAATGAGTCAAACAGGAAGGTGCAAAACACTCAGAGTGATTCACTGAGAAGCAAAGTAGGTGTGTTATTGAGGATTAAGGGATGTTTTTTTCTCTGGGTGGGGAATCAAGTTCTAAACCTTCAAATTAGTCACCTCAGAGGCTTCCCTATCTCCAGCTAGTTTGGGTGACTTCCTGGGAAGTTAACTCTTCAGTACATTAACAGAAGTCTCAGCTGTTTTCAGGATGTAGCTTTATTTACTTACTTGTTTGTTTGTTTATCTCACTGTTCCCTTTCATAAAAGGAGCCCGGGTTGAACTTTTACTCTTAGGGACTGAATGTGTGTGAAGGCTGGGGATGTCTACAGCCTGGAAACAGAAGGAAAAAGTGATTAAAATCAACACAAAGCTTGCTTACGCACTTGCAGGAAACTTCTAGGGACACATTAAAATGGAAGCAAGGGATCAAGTTTAAGAACGGGCTAACAGTCTTGATTTCTCTTAATCTGCAAAGGCCAATTTTCTTTACAGTAAAAAGCCTTAGAGAAGAAAATTAGCCAAGTGCACCGGGGGTTTTTGCTGGCTGCACTGATCTTCTCCTTTATAATAGGCAGGCAGGAGCCTGCAGTTCCCTGCTGAAGCAGAAGGGATTCAGGCAGATGCATATCAGAGGCAATTGCTGAGTGACTCATGGCTGAGGCTGGGAATCTTGGGAGTTGAAGTGAGGACAAGGTAGGAGGGGTTTTCCTTCTCAAGGCTGGTGTTGGGAGGTGTTCTAAAGTGAACTTCACACACCCTGCTTTTAATGAAAGTTTCTTAGTGCTTAGCTACTCTCGCTTTCTTGAGAAGTCTGTGCTTGTAGCCTTCCCTCATCAGCTCGTTGTGCTTTTCTGGGCCATTTTTATTTTTCTGAGGTTTCCCCAGCTTCACATTTTAGCTTGTAAAAATATTTAGAACCCATGTCATCACTCGTAAAACTATCTTTATTGAGGTGTCTTAACAACTTTGTGGATTTAACTCTTAGATCACTGGTTACAACACTGGGAGTTATGAGGATTTCTGCTGGTACTCCACTGCAGACTAGATTGGGCATGGTCAGGGTGGTATGGCCATAGACCTGATACCCCACTGCAGGTGCCCCAAGACATTACTTCTCTTTCCTTTCTCCCTTCCCCCTTTTTCTTTCTTTCTCATCCTTTCTCTTCGTGTGTGTGTGTGTGTGTGTGTGTGTGTGTGTGTGTTTCAAGACAGGATTTCTCTGTGTATGTATCCCTAAGTGTCCTGGAACTCCCTCTGAAGACCAGGCTGGTGTTAAACTTTAGAGATCCACCTGCCTCTGTCTTCCAAGTGCTGTGATTAAAGGTGTGCACCACTACCTGACTCTCTTCCTTCTTAATGCTATTATTTCTGTTCTGCTTGTTTGCTTTTCTCACAGGGCTATTCTGAGGTTTAAAAACACACAAGGAAGTATTCTCATTTCATACAGTCATTTTGTGGTTATAACAGTAACCTCTGTGATAATTTGAAATGAGGATCAAGGATGACATCATTGAAGGATATCTAGCAGTGACTTGCACATTTCTATGCATCTCCTCTGTACAGGAAACAGTAGAATCAGTGAATCTGTGCTGCTTGGTTTGACTATGAGCAGTAGCTGTGCTTTCTTATCATTTCCACCAGTGTCAAGGCTTCTCAATGTATGCACACAGCTACGTGGAAAGAGCATATACTTTGGGGATTATTAGTCATAAATTTTATTGGGTCCTTCAAACTCTGTGCTTTTCTCTCTTTTTTTTTTTTCAACATCTATTTTGGAATGTAGGTGTAGCTCGTCTTGGTCTCTTTAGTTTCCCTAACAATCTTCAGCATCCATTTTCTCACAGTGGTTGGATCTGTTTTCTAAAGTCAAGGGCAGTCTGAATTGTCCAGAGCTACGAAGACCATAGTAGCTCAAGACTGTAGAGACAGATATAGAGCTTTGCATATTACTGAGCATTTCATTTGCGACTTTCCCTATGATGTTTGTGTGTGTGTGCATATTCATGTGTGTGCATGTGTGCATGTATGTGTGCCTTTTGTGTGTGTGTGTGTGTGTGTGTCATTCCTTAGGCATCACCCAGCTTTTTGTTTGTTTGTTTTTTGAGATGAGATCTCTCACTAGCCTGGAACTTGATAAGTAAGCTAGGCCAGCTAAACCAGTGAGTCCCAGAGATGTGCATATCGCTGCCTCCCCAGTATTGGGGTTACAGGTGCACAGCACCACACCTGGCTTTTATAAACATGTGGTTTCTGAGATCTAAATGGAGACCCCCATGACTGCACAGTAAGTACTTTTCCCCCCAAGTTCTTCATCATTCTGCACTGAACATTAGTTAACCATGTTTGATGTAATACAGATACAAAGCCAATCTAGCTCACACCCAATTCGATACGTGTTGGGATTCCAAGGATGAACATTTGAGTGTTAGGTTTGCACCTCAGGATGACATGGAGGGTTGACATATGCTTTCCAGGTATCTTAATCTGGGTTACTATTGCTGTGATGGAACACTACCATCAAAAGTATTGGGGAGCAATGGTTTATTCGGCTTATACTTCCATCACTGAAGGAAGTCAGGACAGGAACTCAAGCAGGGCAGGAACCTGGAGGCAGGAGCTGATGTAGAGGCCATGGAGGGGTGCTGCTTACTGGCTTGCTCCCCATGACTTTCTCAGTTTGCTTTCGTATTGAACCCACAACCATTAGCCCAGGGATGATCTGACCCACAATGAGATGGACCCTCCCCATCAGTCACTTAAGAAAATGTCCTGCAGGCTTGCTTATAGCACAGTCTTATGGAGACATTTTCTCAGGTGGGGTTACCCCCTTTCATATGACTCTAGCTTGTATTAACTTGATGCCAAATTAGCCAGCACACCAGGTAAACACTGTTGGCCCCAATGCTCTTAACACGAAATCTGTTCAGAACTGAGATGCCTGCCTCTTGCTGCAGGGTCATTGCCTTTACTTGAGTACTAATAGGATTTGAATTAGTTATATTAAAAAACAAAATGAAGTGGGCTTTTCTCTCCTGAGCTCATAGGTCTGACAGAATAGGCCATTTTCCTCATATTCCTCTCTTTCCATCGTATCCCATCTTGCATAACATACTGAAAGTATCACATCCATGTGTTCTTCTGTCACTGAAATCAGTAGGATGCATAACTTTCTAGGACAAAGCATCCATTACCAGCATTGGCGCCCACCCTGTGGGAACAACTGAAACTGGGAGGAAGGTCTGTGCCATGTGTGGGAAATGCTGCAGATTTGTGACGAGTAAGATTGTCAGCCTCCTCCCACAATTATCCTTTCTTCCCATAGTCAATTTTCCCTGCAGGGGTTAGTAATGTGGTTTTGTGGTAGAGCACAGTTGTGTAGCCATAGACTTAGCATTGAAACATCTCCTTCTGCGGGGAGGAGGTACACTCAGGACACTCAGGGAAACATACGTCACAAGTCTGGGAAAGCTAAAGCTTACAAGGTGCACAAGTACCCTCTTCCCAAAGTTATAAAAGCAGGGAACAAATGCTGGGAGTGAGGTTGGGGAGAAAGTGGGGGGGAGGGTGCAGATTCCTTACCTAGCTGAGCTTCCAGGAAGAGATAATCTGAATCTGTAGAGCTGCCTGTATGTCCTTCGGAGAGCTGGAGGGATATGACATTTCGAAGTCAACACCTGTGCTGGGGTGAGCTCTCCAGTGATGACTTTGAGTCAACCCTACACCTGTATGTAACCCCAAGAAAATCACTCGTTCACCAAGTCAGACTTTGAAGAGATAGTTTCTTTGATCTGTTATTGGTTCCCTAGCTGGGGTAAAACAGATGCTTGCTTCTGTCTCCCAGGAAGATTCACATACAAGACACATCTGTTAGAGGCCTGAGTTCAATCCCTGGTACCACAAAAAGAACATAAGACAAAAGCTAATTATTTCCACCAGTATTGCACTATGTTACACCCGAGTGTATGCTTCCGGCTCCAGGATGACACTGTCTACTGCCTCTTCTCTGTCAGGGTGTCCTTGAGAAGAGTTACTTTGGGCTCAAAAGCAAAGATGAGAAGAGACGATCCTGTCCCTCTCCTTCTCCAACTAGGACAAGACCACCACACCTCCCAAGGGACACTCTTATCCAGCGCCAACTACAGATTAGCACAGCACTTTGCTGCTTAATTGCTTCACGCTCAATATTGTACTAATAGCACAGTGGGACAAAAAGCATCCATCCAAAAGCATTGAACATCACAAATGCCAGACAATTTCACTAAACTGGAACCTAGGCATCTTTCTCTTGATTATGAAGCATGATTTTGTGCAAGGGGGTCTTAGTTTCATTGCTGAAGTGATGTTGCAAGATCATCAACCTTTAAATAACACTCCAATCACCATTTCAACCTAGTTCGGGACCAGTGGATGCTCAAAATGAAGCACAAAGTGCAAGTCTGTTTCTGCAGAGTGACTGCAGATGCTAATTTAGATTTATGGAGAGAGACAATGGGCCATGGCAATTTAGGGAAGTGCAGTAGAGCAGCTGGGAGACCACTGAGCTCTGAGAGGACACTTGCTAAGGAAGTTGCACACCTCCTTCTCCTCTGCCCTGCACCCAGCAGCTGTTACTCATAGCAGAGAACTCATGATTTCTTATTCTTTCCATTTCGTTCTTTTTTGATGTTTGTTTCAAGCAAAACTTGAAAATGATTGAATTCAAAAGAGCAAACACCTAAATTAAGAACTCACCCTCTGCTCTGGAGGAGCAGATGTTGAGAAGGTTTCTTCTCTAGAACTATGACAGAAGCAGCCTGTAGTTTTCCTTGCATGCATTGGTTGAGCCTGTTTTTTACACTGGGTCCCCACTGACAGTTGTGTTTGGGAAAAGGAGAGGCAGATGCAGTGTGTTTGGTTTTAAAATATCAAGTGAATCTTGTTCATAGTGTAAAGTTAACTTTTTCATAACTCCCATGCCTGGTGTCATTTTTACCTTCTTTTGTTAGTCTCTGTTTCCTTATCTTCCTCCCATTTCTTCTTCTCTTTCATAGGCACTAGAGTATTCCTTTGAAATTACTCAAAGTAATATTTTCTAGCTGATTGGGTTTAAGATATGCTAACTTATTGATGGCAAAGACTATTAACCAAACAGAAACCATCCACGGTCTGCAGGAAACTGAAGCAACTGATTATCTATACGCCTGGTTTTTAGGGAGGATTCTGAGCTGTGCTTTCAGTGTCGGTTCACTTCAAAATGCATTGGAGTTTAATTGTTATTCTAACACTGTGGAGCAAACTTTTAAGTAGTGATTAGTGCATGATGACTCCTCCCTCATGAATGGATTAATGCAATTATTCCATTAATTGAAGAGCTGACTTCTGTACAAAAGGGAACTAGACGGACTCTCTCTCTCTCTCTCTCTCTCTCTCTCTCTCTCTCTCTTTTTCTTTCTTCTTTCTTTCTTTCTCTCGTTGGGTTTTCTACCTTCTACCATGTCAGATGCAGCCTCCTCAATCTTAAGCTTCCCAGGTTATAGATCTGTGAGTTCTGTTTATTATAAATCACCTAGTGTAACAGGAGGAGTGGGCTACTTGTCGTCCCGGCCACCTGGCTAGCTTACACCCGGAATAATCACACAGAAACTGTATTCATTTAAACACTGCCTGGCCCATTAGCTCTAATTTCTTATTGGCTAATTCTTACATCTTAATTTAACCCATTTCTGTTAATCTGTGTATCGCCACGTGACTGTGGCTTACCAGCAAGATTCTAACCAGTGTCCGTCTCAGGCAGGAAATCCATGGCATCTCTTACTCTGCCCTTCTTCCCAGAATTCAGTTCTGTCTTCTCCATGCCTACCTAAGTTCTGCCCTATCAAAAAGCTAAGGCAGTTTCTTTTTTCAACCAATGAAGGCAACACATAAACAGAAGGACCTCCTATACCAACCCAGTCTTAGGTAATCTTTTAGAGAAGTCAAAAATGAACCATAACAGTCAATGTCATAGAGACAGCATGGTAAGGAAAGGGATATGCTGCCAGCTTTCCAGAAGCCCCAGAAAGGAAGAAAGTGTGCTTGGGCTATTCTACATTGTCTATTATCATGGACTAATTGCAACCCAGTCGTATCTCCCTTTATGTCAAAATTCTTTATTAAATTTTTAATTGTTTTATTACTTGTATTTATTTTTGTGAGTGTGCATATGTGTGTGTGAGAGAGATAGATAGATAGACATAGAGATAGATAGATAGATAGATAGATAGATAGATAGATAAATAGAGAGGGAGATGCACATGTCATAGCACACAAATGGACAATTTGAGGAAGTTGTTTCTTGCCCTTCACCATTTAGGTCTTGCAGATGAACTCAGGTCATCAGGTTTGGTGGTAAGCGCCTTTACCTCCTGAGCGGTCATGCCCTGCCTCCATTAAGAAAAAATGTTTTGGTCCTTTACATTTTGTAACAGTGTGTTTATACTTTTCTCTGTCCTCTGCTTAAGCACAGCTTTCTTGTTGATCAAGCTACACAGAATAACCTACTACATGACCAACAGTGTGTGACCTGGCTTATAGATGTCTGACTAAAGACTCGTGAGGCCTCAGGTCTTATCAGCTGACTATCTGCACAAACTGTCCTGACTCAGGAGATTTGTTGATTTCCATGATGCAATGCTGCCACCATGGATGATTCAGACTAATAAACTGAGGTTTGTTGAGTTATGATGTTGGGACGGGATGCACACAGGGATGAGCGTGTGTTCGCACACCACTCAATGTTGTTAGGTAATTCAAGCACAGCCTGGGCCATGTGCATCGGAGAAACGTTTGTCTCTTGTCACTACTGCTGTGATCATTATTGTGTCTTCTGCTCTTTTTCTCTTCTGTGTGTTTGCATGTGCACATGTGCATCCAGTCATCCACTGAAAACTCTGAAGAGCCTAGCATTTGCCAATTCCATGAAAACACGTGTCTGTTGTATGATTGCAAGTCAACGGTTTCACATTTGGTTTGTGAGATTCCTGAGTCTGAACATTCTTAAGATGCTAGAAGTTTCTCTAGCATAGTTTCTCTACAAGTCCTAAGAATTGGTTTCCAGAACATTAGACCTCTCTATGGTATTTTATTTACAAACATTGAAACGACAAAGTGTGATTTTTAGAGTCTGTAAGTGGACCTTTTTCTCTTCTGAGTAATAATTTATGAATTTTTTCTGTACTTTTCTCTCAACTCTTCCTTTTTATCCTTATTGAGTAGCTTAATCGCTCAGTTTACAAAAGTACTTTTTTTTTTTTTCTCATTTAATTTTTACTTTATTATGATTTTTCCATTTATTTTCACATAAGAGAAAAGTACAGAGAGATTTACAACAACAGACAACGAAGAAAATCTCTGTTGACAGACTCTTGACACTGACTGCTGAGAGAATATCTTTCTGTTCTTTTATACACCAAATATGGGACAATTTGATCAGAAATGAATTCTCAACTTCATACAGTGCTGAAGTGTTATTTAAATTGTTAAGTTTTTCTCTGCAAATTAGGTCAGCATGCTAAGCACCCAGGAGAGCCACACGTAGTAAGCACTAAATAAACACTAAGTGAATTTTGCAAGAAAAAAAAAA
>JAQHUG010000074.1:3668421-3709414 GCA_028555095.1 Dicrostonyx torquatus
GCCCTCTCCAAGGGCTTACCTCAGTCAAAAGGGCCGAGTTCTCCTCCGGTGGGGGTGGCTAGATCCGAAGCCCTCTCCAAGGGCCTGCCGTACGGGCCGTTCTCCAGGCCGTTCTCACAAAAGTACTTTTTAAATAACAATCTTACTATACAACTCACCTCACCTTCAGTTCTTTAGAAAGTTTTGCAATAGTGTCTTGTCTTTAGAATTTATATGTTTAGAAATGGATTATTATTCTGGCTTGTTGCAGGGAGGCTGCTTGTTTGTCTTGGCCTCCCAGAACCAACATAATACATAGAAACCATATTATTTAAATCTGTAGAAGGAGGCTGCTTGTTTGTCCCCAACTGCTTAGCCCTGAAGTAATCACACAAAAACTGTATTAGTTAAATCACTACTTGGCCCATTAGCTCTGGCTTCTTATTGGCTAACTCTTACATATTAATTTGACCCATTTCTATTAATCTGTGTATCACATGTGGCTGTGACTTACCAGCTAAAGTTCAGTCTGGTGCTGGTGGGGCTACATGGTTTCTCTCTGACTCTGCCCTTCTTTCTCCCAGCATTCAGTTTAGTTTTCCCTACTTAGCTCTGTTCCTCTATAGCTATGTTATAGGCCCAAAGCAGTTATTTTATTAATCATTGATATTCACAGCATACAGAGGGGAATCCCACATCAATTCTGGCTAGTTTAAGGAGCTGTTCAGAATTGGACCCAGGATTTTTGGGCAAACTATTCATGTATTGTATATGAATCATACTTTTAAGCCTGTTTTTCTGACTCTTAATAATTACTCTACTTAGTAACTATGTATGAATTCCAAATCAAGGCTAATAAACAGGTCAAAGGATAACTGTGAGATGTCAAAACATGCTACAAACTGCACAAGCAGTAAGCATGCCCATGAAACTGGAAGAGCAAAGAAACAGACTGAGTACTAGATTTAAGGAGGTCAGTGCCAGACTGCTCTTAAATGATTTGGACTCTGGATTGAACTTGACCTAAACCTAATTATAGAGTAGGTAAGCAAGTTGGAGCTTGCAGGAAGTCTGTCATGTTCCACAGGTACCATGGAGTTAGAAACAGAATGGCAAAATAAGACTGTGGGAAGTTTCAATTCATTGTTGCTAAATAGACAGGTTTGGTGGTGGAATGCTGTTGCTCCACATCACCACGGTAGACAGGCAGCTAGGGATGAAGGTCAGAATGAGCAGGACAAACTGTATCTTACTGATATCTCTGTCCCTCCTTGTTCCTCCTTGCCTTAGCAGCTATGATCTTCTGAGCACATGGGTTACAGGTTTGTCTCCTGTCTCAATGCTCCTGCAGACTTCTCTTGTATGTTTTAGATATTAATTCTCTATAGTTGTATAGCTGGTAAGGATATATTTCCATTCTGTAGGTTACCTCTTCACTCAACAGTTTCTGTGGATATATAGAACCTTTCATGTTGAGCTATATTCTTTTACTTTGTAGTCTATTCAAGGTTTTTTTGTGTTTTTTATTTTAAATCATGAAAATCGTTGGATTTTTGTCAAAAGCTTTTTCTGCATCTATTAAAATGATCATGTGATTTCTCTCTGTGATATAGCACATTTGTTAATTTGTGTATGTTCCATGGGACTGGAGCTACAAACAACTGTGAGCCACTGTGTGGGTGCGGGGCAGCAAAGGGGTCCTCTAGAAGAAAAGCTAGTGCTCTGAACTCTGAGCCCATCTCCCAAGCCCCATGGGTGATTTTCTCCATGTATTCTTTTTTAAAATATTTTTATGGTTTATTTTAACTTTATTTTATATGCATTGGTGTGGAGGTGTCAGATCCCCTGCAACTGGATCTTCAGACAGTTGTGAGCTGCCATGTGGGTGCTGGGAATTGAACCCGGGTCCTCTGGAAGAGCAGTCAGTGCTCTTAACCACTGAGCCATCTCTCCAGCCCCTCTCCATGTAATCTTTAATATAGCTTGCAATTATTTTATTAAGAAGTTTGTGCCTATGTTCAAGGAGGTTTGTCTTCAGCTTTCTGTTTTAATTGCAGCTTCACCTGCATTTGCCATCAGAGTAACAGCAGCTTCGCACTGTAAGTTGGGATGTTGGCCTCCCTTTCTGTTTTGTGGGATAACTGGGAAAGATTGGTGCTGATGTTTTTTGAAGGCCTGGTAGAACCTAGCAGTGAAAAATCATTATTTTCAGCAACACTAAGAGTACATATATTTAATACTATAATGTTTATATACTATAGTTTCTATCACTCTTGTTCTCCCTCACTCTTTTTTCCCCTTTCTTTCATTCCTATTTTTGTTTTTAAAAACAGATTTCTATGTAGCCCAAGATGTAGTAAAATTTCCTACGTACCAGAAGTTAGCCTTGAATCCCTGATCCTCTGCCCCCCTATCAAGTACTGGGTTACAAATGCATGGCACCATTCCTGTATTTTTTTAAATCTTTCTTTCTGGTGGTTTTTAAATGACATTTACTGTTTCAAAGCACTTCACAAACACCATTTCTGGCCCATTATAACTCTAGGAGGGATTTTTTTGAAAAATTGTTTCTTGCACAGGAATTGAATAATTTGCCTGGACTTTTCACACTAACATCAGAGCTGGACTCAATTCAGGCTGCTATTTGCATATCTATATCTATAGCTATCTATCTATCTATAAATATATAAAATCATTTTATTCCTGTGTCTGATATTCTTCTCATTTATACAGTATAAACTTTTTTTGCAGTAGGAATTATGGGAAGAAATTACCAACTTGCTCAATGTCACTTCTTTAAATAGCAAACGTGACTTTTGCTTTTTAAAAAAATTTTATGAATTTGTACTTTTATTCCCATGCCCCCTTCAAGGTGATGTCTCAGGATTAGCTTTCAAGATAAGTTGTACTTCCTCAGAACTGGTGAAATGGGACCACTCTGGCTTCTCTGGATGACTGGGGTGTGGAGATGGGAGCACAGACATCCTTTGCCTAAACAGAATGAAAAAAATGATTCGTCATGCACTGATAATTGCGGCACAAAAGAATCTGACTGTATTAAAGCTGCATTTTCCTCTTTAAGATCCGAAGCTCCCTAACCTCTTATAAAAGTCCATTCACCTGGCATTAAAAGCTTCCTTCCCTGCACCAAACCCCACTCTGACCTGAAGCAAACAATGGCAAGTTCTATGAAAGTGATGCAGCCGCCGCCACAGCGGAAGCCTTTGTTGTTCTCACTTATCCTTGCACGCAGACATCTCTGAAAAGAGAGGCAGGTGCTATTTGATAAAAAGAAAAAGAAAAAAAATCTGGTCCCCACAGTAAATGTGGATGGCAGTCTGAACATATGTATACCCCGCCCTCCGTTTTTTCCAAAGGTGATGGTAGACAAGTTTGGACTCTTGGAATATCCTACTACAACTTAGCCTCCTTCTTCCTCCTGGATTGACTGATTCTAATATTCTAAAGCCGTGTTCAGTAATCAATTCACAGACGTTGTTAAGAGGCAGACATCCCAGTACATGACCAGACAATGGTTTCAGGGAGGACTCTGGAGTTAGAGTGGAGGCTGCCCTTGAATCTTTTCATTTCTTATTATCTGGAGAGATTCTCTGGAGTCCCTTCTTTGCAGACCCAGCAGATTCATTGGCAGGATTAAACAGTTTGGAACCGGATTGTAGATGAAAGCGTTGCTGCCTGAATATCAATGCCAGCCACAAATCAGCACCAGCAATTGTTCCGTCATTAGCGGAGCCTGAGAACGGGAGCGGTCCTAATATTAAGTCTGCTGGCACTCTCCTTGGATTTGTTTGCCTAGATTGCATCCCGTTACATTTGCAATCTGCTCTGTGTTATCCGCACACAGACTGACAGACTTTTAAATTCACATTTAGAAAATCTGAAAGCAGTTTGAAAAAAAAAAAAACCAACCCATCCCCACTCCAGAAAGAGTAATATATCAGCAACATCAATTTACACTACCAATAAACAATATTTAGCCACTGGGAGCAAATAATATGAGCCATTTAATTTTAGGCGCCTAGAATAATGAAACCTGTATTCTGTTTGGTTTATACATGTGGAGTTGGCTTTCTGTGTCATATTTCCTTTAAATAGCTAGGCTATTATATGAGCTCCCACCTATACCCAGAGGAATAAAAAGGGGTTACTATTTCCCAGGGCTTTGGTCCTCTGAGAGAGGAAAGGTACTGTGGGATTCAAAGGCCGTTAAAATTATATGCATGGCAAATGCTGTTATCATTCAGTTCAGATGCATGAAGCAGCTAGCTGTGTGCACAGCAAAAATAATAATGAGAACGAATTCCTGTTTAATGTCTATTTATCATGTGCTGGCCATGTGTGAGCTACTTTACATTGGCTTTTGCTTTTAATCTCTGTAACATTGCGGTTATCTCTGTTTTACATGCACGGAAGTACTTGGAGAGGTAGGTGACTTGTGTAAGGCCACACAGCCCGGGATCACAGATCAAACTAATGCCCACTCATCTCCAAAGCCTGTGCTTTTCACTATGGTGCGATTTGAAGGCTACTGTCAGGGTCACATTTTCTGAAGCCTCCTCGGATAATCTGCGTCTTGAATCACACGCACTTCATGTTGTTGCTTCTGATTGGCCATTTCTTGCCTAGCAAGAAAGCTCTAGGTATGGACTCCTTGTTGGTCTCTGTAATTGCATCTATGCTTTGTTATAAAACCAAATAAAACAAAGAAACATACCTTAACATTTTTGGATTCTCATTAAACAGACATTCTTTTGCATTGTCATTTTGTTTTTAAGATGGATCTCTCTTCATAATCCTTAATGTCCTGAAACTCACTCTGTATCTCAGGCTGGGTTTGAACTTCTGTCAATCTTCTTGAGTCTTACAGTTTGCCACCATGCTCAGATTGAAAAAGAGAGAGCGAGCGAGAGTTTTAAGGATTTTTGAAAGACCTTGCCACTATAATCTAAGTCCCGTGGGCTGTAGGAAGAAGTATAAAATTAGCATTCTGCTTTCTTCCATCATAGCAAACTGGAGACTCAGAGAAGACGAACTGAGTTATTGTTTTCATTTGGCTCAACACCTCTCAGTACAAAAGACATCCAGGCCTTTTTCTTGTTGATTAGGGATGAGGTGAGTTTGACATAGTAGTTATCTTCAGAAAGTTGACAATGAAAAGCATCTACTATTGCTGTTCAAACCAAGCTGGTCTTAAATACTAGGGACAAAATTCATCATATTTTAAAATTGGTATCACAGGAAATACTTTTATGTTGGAAACAAAATAATTTGACTCAAAAAAAATCACTGCATTCTTGAGTTAAAGTCCACTTTGCAGATGAAGTTCTTGAAAATTTAATACATAGGTTTCCGAGCCAGCAATGGAGTCTTCCTGATAATGAGTGGTGTGAGCATGAACA
This sequence comes from Dicrostonyx torquatus, assembly GCA_028555095.1. NCBI lineage: Eukaryota > Metazoa > Chordata > Mammalia > Rodentia > Cricetidae > Dicrostonyx > Dicrostonyx torquatus. The sequence goes on from JAQHUG010000074.1 coordinate 3,673,821, forward strand.
AGCTACCTAACCCCTATGGGCCTTCACTTCCTCATAAGGAAGGTTTGCCAGGAATTCCTGTTCCAAAGAGCTGGAAGAAAGCAGAAAGGCAAGCTTAATGCCGTGTTTGCAGATGTTCCTGGCATAGAGCTGCAGGTGTCGGCTTCATCCTACCTCTTTCACAAGCCCCGTTTTTCCTCTTTCTAAAGAAAGGAGAGATGTATCTTGATAATCATCATTATGAGACAGAACACATTTTGAGGCTATCTCTATAGGAGACAATTATACCTTATTTTTTTTGTGTGTGCTATTTAGGATAAGTAGTGCTTAGCCTTAATTTCAGTGAGAAATAGGGGTTGTTGCGAGGCAAAGGGTTACCTTCCATGTCTGCCCATCTTCATGGGACACTCAGGGGCTCTGCTTATTATTTTCCTATTCTTTGCATTGAACACAGAACTTAGCAGTTGCTAGGGACCCAGTTTGCATTGAACTTCAAGTAGGCCTTTTTCACATATCAACTTGCAATTCCTCTAACAGTCTGTGAATGAAAATTGAAGAAATTAGAGCGTCAAGTAGAAGCATCAACATTTCCTCTTTTCACAGGTCTTGGCTTCTCATTGTGTTAAGAAGGACCCCTTCACTCATGTTCCCTTCATCTTTCCAGGAGTTTCTACCAATAACGCTTTGAATGCTTATTCCTTTTGTGGGACCTATTTCTCAGCTGACCAGAATTAATACAATTGATACCAAGTGAGTTTTGCTGGGTCAGATAATGAGCTGGGGCTTGCAGACTGGCTTATTCATACCAATCTACGTACAGGTAATCCCTGACTCAAGACCTCGGTCTGGTTGCTGCTTACCCCTCCAGAGGGGACATGAAGAAACATTGGTGGGAAACACACTTGCAGGTGGGTATACAGAATCAGGTATTTGGGGCTGGAGAGATGGCTCAGTGGTTAAGAGCACTGACTGCTCTTCCAGAGGACCCGGGTTCAGTTCCCAGCACCCACATGGCAGCTCACAACTGTCTGAAGATCCAGTTGCAGGGGATCTGACACCTTCACACCAATGCACATAAATTAAGTTAAATAAACCATAAAAAATATTTTAAAAAAAGAATCAGGTATTTTAGTGATACTGGATGGGGAACAGGAATCCTGCTGAGTTGGCAGATGGTAATGGGAAATCGAGTGAAGGTCATTAACAAATAAATGCCAAGCTTGAGAGGCAGAGTACCTGTTCAGTAGTTGTTTATAAAGAGGCTCTTATCTCTTGTGGTGGAATAGACTATCCAGGACCCCTTGTCAGGAAACACATGAGATGCAGATGTTTGAATACGTTCCTCTTGAAGTTTTCATTCTTTAGTCACCATGAATATTAAAGGTTTACAGATGCGGTCCAGTCCTCCACTGTAAGAGTTGCCAGTCTGTAAGTATGGGATATCATCCTTACAAGTTTCAATAACCTGGCACTTTTGTGAAGGTTTTAGATATTCAGTGCATAGGGATACAGTAGAGTACATCCCGTAGTGTATCAGTCAAAATGTGTTTTGCATCCCTGCCAAAGGACAGCAAATGTGGCCACTGTTGGCCTCTATGTTTTGTTTGTTTTGTTTTCTTGTTGCCATTGTTTGTTTTCTCTCTCTCTCTCTCTCTCTCTCTCTCTCTCTCTCTCTCTCTCTGTCTCTGTCTCTCTTTCTTTCTTCCTTTCATTTCTTTTTTGAGACAGGATTTTGTGTATCCCTAGGTGTCCTAGAACTCACTCTATATACCAGATTAGCCTTGAACTCAGAGATTTTTCTGTTTCTGCCTCTTGGGGGCTGGGATCAAAAGCATGTGCCACCACTGTCCTGGCTGTCTCCTTGGGTTTTACAGGCAATGTCCTCTGCATCTTAGACTTCAGCTTCAGTCCACTGTAGCACAATTAATAAAAACCCAGAGACAGAAATTGGGATTCAACCTGAAGGTCAGAAAAGCAAAACAGCCAGTCACTGTCTCTTACCTCTACCTTACTGAAATGGCGATCCTCCCTCCAGGAATCTCAGAATGCCACTGTGACTGAGAGCTGTCTCCTCCCGTTTTATAATCCTCTCTAGTGCTGAGATTAAAGAGATGCACCATCGCCTGGTTTCTAAAATAAACTAGTGGCTACTGGGATTAAAGGTATGTTTCCCTACTGCCTGGTTTGTAAGACTGATCAGTTCAGCTGTTTTACTCTCTGAACTTCAGGCAAGCTTTATTTATTAAAATACAAATGAAATATCACTACAGTACACTGACCTTGTTCCACGTAAAGGCGGAACCTTTGCAGCCTAGAAAGAACTCTGAAACAGCATGGGACACTGTGTGGTCAAAAGTCTTGTGTTGCTGACCCAGGGGTGTTGGTGGTGTTTGTGGGTAACACTCAAGGAAGACCTTTGGGATTCTAGAGCAAAATCATGCAGTGGAGAATTAACCTCTTCTCTGCCAAGCAGATCCTGAAGCAGGAATGAATCCTATTAGAGACAGAACTCTTGGTTGTGAGGCATCATTAGGAGTTAATTTCTGCTTTACTGGTCAAGTGAAATTACCCTTAAACATGGACAGGACTAGCTGCAATCCATCATTAAATAGAAATGAAACGCAGATATGACAACAGCAGAGCACACCTGAAAGTTGGACGATCTGCTATCCCAGATCCCAATTATCATCAGGCCCATTTATCCCAATTACCAGTTGCGCTAGTGATGTTCCCAAAGTTTTCACTGGCATATGCCCGAGGGTGTCCTGTCCAATCACAGAAGGAGAAAGAAACCTAAGTGTCGGGGGAAATTATTTTAGGGTGTGATACTTTTATTTTTGTTGCATTTGTTTAACTCCGTGAAGCTGTGTTACTGTGCCTGTCTGAAACGTCTGGTGGTGTAATAAAGAGCTGAATGGCCAATAGCGAGGCAGGAGAGAGGAATGGGTTGGGGTCTGAAATACAGAGAGGATACATATGAGGAGAAATCTGAAGAATCGAGGAAATTAGAAAGAAAGAAAGCACGTCAGGGGCCAGCCACCCGGCCACCCTGCCACCTGGCCACACAGCAAGACACAGAGTAAGAAGGAAACAAAAAGTATACAGGAACAGAGAAGAATAAAAAGCCTGAGGGCAAAGGTAGATGAGATAATTTAGGAAAAACTGGCAAGAAAAAAAGCCAAGAAAAGGCTAGGCACTCATAACTAAAAATAAACTCCTGTGTGTGATTTATATATATTTTGAATCTGGGAGGTGACCTCCACCCTCAAAAAAGTACAAAAAAACAAACAGTAAAAGAGCAAAAACATCACACAATACCTAAGCATGGTTGATGGATGGGTTGTCTCAGTGTGCTAAAATGGAAAGTCATAGTAAGACTATGTCAGTTACAGCTCATCGATAATATTTTGACTATAAAACTCAACCTTTTAAAAAATTTAAATGTTTTTTTTCTTGAAGATTTTTTAGTAACGAAAGAATTTTTAAAATTTGGTAAACTTAAAAATTATGCAGGTTATAGTTATACGCACATGCTTTCCCTCTCTGACCACTTAGTTTAGTATAATAAAGTTCTTAGAGCTTTATTTAAACATTTCCATCTGCTCAGCAACTGGAGTCCATCTGGAATTAGGTATTTTTATCAAGTTGTATGCGTAACTCAGACCAGGTTCATTCTTCTAAAGAGAAAATTATTGTATTTCATAGGTTTCACACATGAGCAAATTGATCTATAGCTGTGCAATGAAAATAGTGTTATTTGACTACACTCTTAAATGAAAGTCTTGGAAATTATATAGCTGAATATTTTGCACTATTATTGCTGTTTTCTTTGGATTTCTGTTTAGGAAGGGCTTCTTTCTTTACTTTTTACCTATACTAAACAGCAAAAAGACAGTTGTGTTGGAACAGGGTGGGTGAACAGCTCTGCAGTGGTCCATGGGTGTGATGTCAGGAACACCTCCCAAGGTGGATTCACGAGCTGAAATCATCACAGCCTCCTTAAAACGACTTCGTCTCTGGCTAGAGAGGAGCATCTCACACCAGGGGATCCAGGATGACTGGGTTGTGCTGAATGCAGTTTCACTAATTTCTGTCCAGATTAACACGTGTGTCCAAACCAGGAATCTCAGTGGCTGTGCTGTGCTTGGCTACTTCCTCCTGTCTGAACGCTGAGGCCTTTGGAAGGCATGTAACTGGCTTGTGTCTTAGTTTCTCTGTTGATAATACAAGCGGATTCAGTAGGTTATGTATATTTTCTTCTAATTCTGATTTTAATTTCTAGAGAGTTTTTTTTTAAACTCAGTTAAGGCTCACTGAAATGAGTATCAGCGGGTCAAAAGGATCTCCTTTCAAGCATATTCTGCAATATATACATTGTGAGTCTTCTATTAGTTATGTTTTCATTTCTTATTTGTTATTCTCCCTCCAACAAAGTGACACTAAAATGTCTCATTTTAAAGTATAAGGTTTTTTTTTCTGGCAGCTGTTGAGAGATAGTGATCAACTCAATTATCTAGGTAGAGGACACATGCCATCATGTATGTGGCACATCACATTGAAATGCAGGAGATATGATTGAATACGGTACCGATATGTGGAACTGTCTGTTTTCTATACTCCACCCAGCTTCAGATAACTGTTGTATTGTCCAAAATTTTCCCTGAGTGTTTCTTCAACCCATTTACATCTCCAAACATCTTCAGGTAAAAAAATTCGTTAATTTATCATAGGTTTATGAATTACTATTTCCTGGTATTTGCCTAAAATCTGTGTCTTACTTGGGGTTTCTGTTGCTGAGATGAAATACCATAGCCAAAAGCTACTTGAGAAGGAAAGGGTTTATTTCACTCATAAATTCACATAAAAGTTCATCACTGAAAGTAGTCAGGATAGGAGCTCACACAGGGCAGGAACCTGGAGGCAGGAGTTAGCAGAGGTGATGGAGGAATACTGCTTACTGGTTTGTTCTCCATGCCTTACCCAGCCCGCTTTCTTATAGAACCCAGGAGCATCATCCAAGAAATGGCACCACCCACAATGGGCTGTGATTTTCTTAATTACTAGTTAAGAAAATGCTTATAGACTTGCCCACAGTCTGATCTTTCGGAGATAATTTCTCAGGTAAGTTTCCTTCCCCTCAGACGACTCTTGCTTGTGTCAAGTTGACATAAAACTAACCAATACAACCTACCTATTCAGTTCCTTCTCATATTTCTCTGTCCTCAGAATAGCCACTGATTTGAGGGTATTTTAAAAATTCTCCCCTATTGCTGTTAAATCAGCTTCTTTTGAAAATGTACCATGGAAGAAATAAAAACCCTTCTGAGGACTGGCGCTCAGAAGCCTTGAGAAACCATAGCAGTGCCGGTCCGACCCTCAGAGGCACACGAATGAGAAGGAATGCCTGTGGTTCATAATACCTCTAAGAGTGCCTTTCCTGGATGAAGCTCTTATTAGATGCTTGCTGAATACACAAAGAGACCAACTTAGACCAGAACATTTATTGTTAACGCCTGTTGTTGATGCTGATCATCAGACAACTCTATCATCGCCGACATTTTCCAGCTAGCACATACAGTCATGACTCTCACTTCATCTGGAAGACTGTATCATGTCTAGCAACTGTACTGTGCGTTAATATCTGAAACCATTTCATTGGTTACAAGGCACAGAAAATATTATAGTTAGCACAGTCTGAGTGCTTGTTTGCGAGAGAGAGAGAGAGACAGAAAGGCATGTTCAGTTCGTTCGTTTTGTTTGTTTCTCAGAACAGTGTTCCTGTCTTGGCTCCTAAGCAGAGACTTATTTGCCAGTTGATTCCATCCTTCTGACTTCCCGGTTTCACTATTTTTTCCCAGCCAATCAACTGTATCTGTGGTTTTAAAGCACGTGCCAATGGACCAGATATCAGGCAGAAAAGGCATATATACATCCCAAAGACCTATGTTAAAAATAAGTAAGATTGTGCAAGGCAGGAAAGCCAGAAAGCATTCATACAGAAGCAAATCGTCAGAAATTGGTTCATTCAGTGCAGCATCAGAGCCTCCGTAAACCACTCCTTATCTCTTTCGGCCAGTGGGCAGCTTCTAATTGGTCAGGGCCCAAGGAAAGGGGAACAAATGCTAGGAAACCTCGCTGCCTGGCTTTATACATCAGCAAGATAGCCCTAGCTGTACATCAACGGACAGCCTTCAGGTTGACAACAGGAAAAACGTGACTCAGCTCATACAAAGGGGAAGTCCTGTGCTGGCGCAGACAGTGGCTTTGCCATTTTATTGCTTTGCTCAGACATCTAACGTGAAGATATGCAGGGCTGAGAACTCAGCGTTCTCCGTTGGGACAGTGAACTTAGCATCTAAGTAGGAACAGAGCAGAGGAAACAGCAGGAGTACTTCATGTGGCAATGGGAACAGGAAAGGCACAGCAGTGAGTCAAAAACAACAATAACAATAGCAAAAAAATAAAAAATAAAAAAACAACTGTCCTTTGAATGACAGAGTCTAGAGAACAAATAAAAAAATAACTAGTTTGTGAAAGAGTCATTTTTTTTCCTCCTATATTTATGCATTTACATTCCCTCTACAGAAGAGACAGTGGTATCAACCTGCTTATTGATGCTGGCCGTCTACATGTGATTCACACATCATTGTCCTTGGAGTTTTGGAAGGATTTTTACTTGAGACTTACAAACCTGAAGAGAATGTTTTTCTCTCTGGGATCCAAGTACTTCCATCTTACATAAAATAGCACCACCGCCAAGTAGGCAAACCTCCACTGTGGAGTTCATAGCAGAAACACCACGATCATTAGAGGATGTGTCTTTGTGTGTGTGTGTGTGTGTGTGCACCTGCCTGATGCCACTTTCCTCTGCGTGGTGGCCCGAGGCATCTCGTCATATCACCTTTTCCAAGTTCTCATTTACGTGAGTCTGCCTTCTCTTCTATGTCCGTGGATAATGAGACCAGGGTGAAGGTGGTGATTAGGCTCCCGGTTAGACACTGAGTTATTAACAGTAACCAGGAGATTTCTAAAACTCTTCAGATTGGAATTTTACAGGAGAGACATTTACAACAATGGGGTAGTCATGCATGAAAGCATGATTTCTAAGTTTCTGTCTTTTGAAAACAATGCTAATTTTTGACTAAATGGTCTAGACAAAATTATTTTACTGTTATTATCTTGTAACTCGTAATTATTCTGTTATGGCCTGTGATCTAACAATGTCTCAGGAATTTATTAAGGATAGTGCCCTCCCCCCCTTTTTTTAAAACTATCTTCATCATTATATCCTTGATACACAGTGCCTGAAATGTGTCAATCATTCCATTGACATTTTTGTTTCTATCATGCTTAGATGGTTCAAATTTACTAGAGAGAAGAATGTTTAGGAAATAAGATGAGTTAGGCATTTTTTGTTGTTGTTGTTTTTGGGATTTTTTTTGTTGTTGTCGTTTTAATTTGATTTTTGGCAAGGTCTCACTTCGCTTAACTGGAATTCCCTACAGGACTGCCCTCCAACTCATAAAGATCTGCCTGCCTCTGCCTCTATCTCTCCAGTATTAGAATTAAAGGGATGTGCCACCATGCCTCATGCCTCATGATTGATTTTTGACTTAATTCTACCCACAGGATTTCTAGAGCCTTCCTTAATCTCAGATTCGAGGGAAGTTCCCCATCTCTCACCTGCTCTCTACTCTTCAGGGTGCCAGAGCTTCTCCTTTCTCTGTTCCTGTTCCCACTTTCTCACATCACAGAACAGTACCGAAATGACCACACCCTTACTCACCAAAGCTATTGTGTGAGTCAAATGTAAATCCTCCTGCACACTGGCAAACTTACCGTATCTTCTGAGATTCAAGGTAGCAAGAGCTGCAGATCTTCTATGGAGCTGGAAGGCGAAAGTGATACATGCCCTTCTCAAACACCCATTTGCTCAGCCTCTTTGCTTCCTGCAAGTGTGGTCAGACCTCACCTTGTGAGCAGTACCTTTAACCATTCTCCTTGGGCTGTGCACTGCCCACACAACATACAGGAACTTCTGACTTCATTATATCTTTCCCCCTTCTTATGGTACATGTCTTCTAATCAACCAGCCTGTCTTCTTGTGTTGATTTTCTGTTCATTCTTCTTACTTGGATACACACAAACCGAAATGCAATCTCATGGGACCCAATAGAGAATTATTACCAAATATAGGCCATTTTCATACTCATATAGCATGACTGGTAACAAATGACACATCAAGACCAGTTCAATTAGATTCAAATTATTAAGATTTTTAAAATGCCTACTTGGATACAGGACTATGATGGGTGAGGAGAGGCATGGATGAGCAAGCTGTAACCTGTCAAGAGTTTCATCTAATGGGAGACAGATGTAGAAAAAGTGTCTTATAACATATTTTTATGGATACTAAGCAACTAACATAAGCTCAGAACAGGTAATGGGAAGTTCCATCAAACAGAATGGTTCTCTATTCCAGGAATCACGAAAAAAGTAGAAGTGTGGTGATTAGGGCAGAAGGACTAAGACACTTCAGTTACACGATCATCTTTCCCTTTCCTGCCAGAATATTTTTCTCTTTAGGACTGTCTCTTGCCTCCAGTGTTCCAAGTTGAGCCATCATACAGCGTTGATAACCTGGAGCTCACCTGTTGCATCTCTTGAATTTTGCTTTTCCTTCCATTTTCCCTACCAGTTGCTGCAGTTCTTGGGCTTCATGAGCCTGTGTCTGCTCAGTGAATTCAGAATCAACTTGGTTTCCTCCTAATAGCTTCTCACAGATCTCATTTTTCTTCATGCTTTTTCTAGCTGTCTGTTGTGTACTTTCCTGATATTGCCTCACTCCCAACTTCCTGTACCTTGACTTATCTTTTTTGGACAAAAAGTAGTTGGCAGATGAGTCACCGGTACAATCATTATGACTTTCTTTGGTGCTCATAATAATTGCAGATTCCTGGCCTCAACTTCTACTTTGGATGACTCATATATTTTTAGGTAGTGGATCAGAGGCTCTGTTGTCTCTGTTCTGGCTGGTTCCAAATGTTCTCCAAGGTCTGATGAGTGTTTAGAAGTTATACTGCTACGAGAAATGATGGGCAGGATGTAGCCAGGCAAAATAGGAAGAGAGCACAAAGACAAAGAAGTTATGCTAGTGAGTAATTCCTTCCTAGGGGGAAGTTGTTTGATGGCATCCTATTTTTACTGCTTGGCAAAAGATTGTTGAATGGATCATTACTTTAAACCTTTAAAAGCCTCCAAAGACTCCAGTGGGTGAAGGTTTTAATCATGACTCAAGCATCTATCCTATTGTATACTCTGTGGTTTGAGAAAGTCAGAAACAAATTAGTTTTATCTCCCATGAAGCCTCTAAGGATTTTTAAGATAGAGCAGGGAGGCACAAAAGGAGAATATCCAACTTTCCAACTACAATAGATTAGTAAGACCCTTACATCACGTTTGTCCTTTCTATGTCTTGGGACACGGGGTTTCATGCACAGTATTAGTTGAAATCAGTAAGCTGTGGGCTACAGAAGTACTGATTTCATGATGGTACAAAATGGTGGCAGATTGTCCTATTTGCTTTCTACTGTTGTGATAAACACCATGATCAATAGCAACTTGATGGGGAAGGATTTATTTCGCTTATTTCACTTTAAAGTTTACCATCCATTATGAAGAGAAGTCAGGGAAGGAATGCAAGGCAGGAACCTACAGAAACTGAGACCATGGAGGAGTATTGTTTACTGGTTTACTCTTCAGACTACATAAATATATCTTGAAGACCATCTACTTATGGGTGATACCTCCCACAGTGGGCTGGGCCCTCGCATGTCAATCATTAACCAAGAATGGAGACATTTTCTTGATTGGGGTTCCCTCTTCTCAGATGACTCCAGCTTGCATCCAGTTGACAAAAGTTAACGAACACAATGGTAATTCAGTTTTTATGTCTGTGGGGGAAAAACAGTAAGACCATCAATATCTACTAAGGAGAAACATTGAAGGGCAAATTAAGCAGCTGAAACCTTTAGGCCCAAGGAAATGTGAAAATATTGCACTTCTTAAATTTTATAAGAATGGAAAATTTCCTTAAAAGTGCACTGGATAAGCACTATCCAGAGAATGTACATTGAGGGGCTCTTAATCTCTCCCATTATAGGATACTGCTCTTCCTCTTACGTTGAGGCTAATGCCCATCAGTTACTTTGGATTTCAAAGTCAGATACTGGATATTTTCACATTTGTTCTTTGTTACTTTCATTTATTTTTTCATTGTTACATCCTAACCAAAGTTTCCCCTCCCTCCTCTACCCCAGTGTCTACCCACCACCTTCCCTTCTCCTCTATCCTCTCCTCCTCCTCTGTTTCTCTTCAGATATAGGTGGATCTCCCACCTCCCATGGATGGCATATCAAATTGCAGTGAGACTAGGCACCTCCTCTTCTTTAAGGCTAAATGAGTCATTCCAGTAGGAGAGATAGGTCCCAAAAGCAGGCAACAGAGTCAGGGACAGCCCCTGTTCTCACCATTAGGAGTCTCACAAGAGAATCAAGTTATAAATTGTAATATGTGCAGAGGACCCAGGTTGGGCCCATGCAGGCTCCCTGGTTGTTGGTTTAGTCTTTATGAGCTCGTATGAGCCCAGGTTATTTGGTTCTGTAGGTTTTCTTGTGATGACCTTGATCCCTCTAGCTCCTTCAATCCTTCTTCCCCATCTTATGCAGGATTCCTCGAGCTCCACCTAATGTTTGGCTGTGGGTCTCTGTATCTATTTCCATCAGTTGCTGGGTGAAGCCTCTCTGATGACAGTTGAGATAGGTACCAATCTATGAATATAGCATCGGAATATTCATTGACCTTGTTTGTTTTTTTTTTAACCAGTCATGTTTGGGCCTATCTCAGGTCTCTGTGGTATCCTGCCTCTGGGTCCTGACCCTTAGGGGTAAGCTCCTTCTCAGAGTATGGATTTCCAGCTTCCTCTTCCTCTTACATTAGTTGGTCACTCCCACAATTTATGTGCCTTCTTTACCCTAGTGCATCTTCTAGGCATGGTAAATTGTAGATCTAAAGCTTTGTGGTTGGGTTGTTATCCCAGTTCCTCCATTGGAAGTCTAGCCTTGTTTCAGGAGAGGGCCAGTTCAGATTCCATATGCCCCTATTGCTAGGAGTCTTAGCTAGGGCCACTCTATAGATCACTGAGAGTTTTCATTGTTCTAGGTTTCTGGCCCATCATAGAGAGGTCCCCAGATTCCAGTTGTCTCTCCTAGTAGTATCTCCTTACATCCTCCCCGCACCAGATCCCTCCTGTTCTCCATCCCTACCACTTTCTTCCAGCCATCATTATCCACTCACAATATCTATTCTGTTTCCCATTTACACTGAGATTCATGCATTCTCTCCACCCCAACCCTTCCAGTCCTCCTTGTTACTTAGCTTCTCTGGGTCTGTGGGTTGTAACATAGTTCTCCTTTACTCTATGGCTTATAAACTACTTATGAGTAAGTACATACCATGTTTGTCTTTCTGAGTCTGGGTTATCTCACTTGGGATATTTTTGTTGTTTTTGTTCTATCCATTTGCCAGCAAATTTCCTGATGTCATTGTTTTTAACAACTGAGTAATGCCCCATTGTGTAAATGTTCCTCATTTTCTTTATCCAGTCTTTGGTTGAGGTACATCTAGGTTGTTCCCAGCTTCTGGCTATTGCAAATAAAACTTCTAAGAACATGGATTGAGTAAGTGTCCTTGTGGTATGGTGGAGCATCCTTTGGGTATATGCCCAAGATTGGTATAGTTAGGTCTTCAGGTAGATTGATTTCCAATTTTCTGAAAAACTACCGTATTGATTTCTAAAGTGGCTATCCATTTTCATACTTCTAACAACAGTGGAGGAGTAATCTCCTTGCTCCATACCCTTTCCAGCATGAGCTGTCACTTGTGCTTTTGACCGTAGCCATTATAATAGGTGTAAGATGGAATTTCAATGTAGTTTTGATTTGCATTTCTTTGATGGTTTAGGATGTTGACCAATACCTTAAGTGATTCTCAGCCATTAGAGATTTCTCTGCTAAAACTCTCTCTTTTGTTCTGTACCTCAGTTTTAATTGGATTTTTTTTTTTATGTTTGGCTTCTTGAGTTCTTTCTATATTTCGGAAATCAGCCCTCTGCCAGATGTAGGGTTTGAGAAGATATTCTCCCATTCTGTAGGCTGCCATTTTGTCTTTTTGACAGTGTTCTTTGTGTTATAGAAGCTTTTCAATTTCATGAGGTCCCATTTGTTAATTGCAGATCTTAGTTCCTATGCTATTAGTATTCTGTTCAGGAAGTTGTCTTCTTTGCCAATGCATTCAAAGCTATTCCCCATTTTCTCTTGATGTTGGGTTTCCCTCTGTATGCTATGATTACCATTGATTAATAAAGAACTGCTTTGAGCCTATAGCAGAGCAGAGCAGAACATAAGTAGGCAGGGAAACTAAACTGAATGCTGGGAGGAAGAAGGCAGAGTCAGAGAGAAGCCATGTAGCCCCACTGGAACCAGACAGAACTTTACCCGGTAAGCCATAGCCTTGTGCAATACACAGATTACTAGAAATGGGTTAAATTAGGATGTAATAGTTAGCCAATAAGAAGCTAGACCTAATGGGCCAAGCAGTGATTTAAATAATATGGTTTCTGTGTGATTATTTCAGGTCTGAGCTGCTGGGTGGCTGGGAAACAAATTAATGACCTCCTTGCAACAAATTGGCACCCACGTGGCCAACTAAAATCCACTTAAAACCTGAGAGTGTTTGGAAAAGACTTCTAGGTGTGTGCACGCATGTGCACACACACACACACACACAAACAGAGTTAAGCATGTCTTAATGCCATTGCTTATTTAAGAAATGTTTTCCTGATTTAGTAATAGCAGAAAAGAAGGTCACGGTTTTAAAACTGTGGCTTTCTGGGTCATGCATTAAAATGGGATTTATGAGTAGCATGCTACAACTTGCTTAATGGCTCAACATAGACCCACTGTATACTTGGAACTTGGATAATGTGCACAGCTTGGAGAGGTGCTAAATGGACTTCCACCATGTTGGACTGTGTGGTACAAACAGGCTGGGCCATATATACCCTAGCAATGCCACAGCTTAGATTCTGAAAAAGCACTTAGCATTTTAAGAAGTGCTTCTGGTCAGAAAATAATTACAAATATGCAAAAAGACAAATCCAGATAAAAAAGGCCTATAAATGGGTCACAGTGTTGGATATGTACGTAAGATTGGGAGAGAAACAGAAAAAGAGAATAGAGAGTTGTAAAAAGAAGTAATTTTTTTTTAAAAAAGGTAAAGTCTTTAAAGAGACAGAGTACAGACTGTCAAAGATGAAAATAAGTAAAAAATAAGCCACATACAAATGGAGTATACACAGAGAGTATGGATTATGTATATTATTGTGTGTTCTTTGAATTTTTTGACTTTGAATGATCTAAGTACAAAGAGATATTTCATTGTATGGACTGCTAAGCTAAATTGACATATATATCTTAAAGGTATCTTGATTTCAAAATATGGATCTAAGGATATGTTGCTTTGGAAAAGAGGTTGCTCTTTTGTTTCCATAGAGCATAAAAACCTGTGGACATTCCAGGCTAATCTGGTTTGGTGGGCCAAGACCCCATGAAAGGTCACCTTAAACACTCCTCAAAAAAATTACTTTGCCCAACTGCTGACTGAGATGAACCTAACAAACAGATACACCATGACAGACCTGATTAGCAGCACTCCCAATCATCAGGAAGTAGTCTAGAGAACTATGCCCAAATTCCCAGATATTGTTTATAAATGTTTCTTTACATTTAAAGGGGGATAGCTATAGAAATTTGCATTGGTATGGATCTTGCTTTATTGATACAAATTTAAGGTCAATTTTGTTATATTGTATATATCTATATCTATATGCTCTTGATTAAGGTATTCTGTTTGTGTAGCTCATTTAAAATGTAATGTATAAAATTAGGAAATATAGGTTAATAGTCAAGATTGTAGTCACGTTAGTTAGATTTCCTAGATGTACAAAAATATATTTAAATTAAATAGGTGTTCTTCAAGTCTTTCAGAGACCTTCAGAATATGGCATTTAAAGTGTTTTAAGAACTTAGACTTTTAATGAAAATGAGACATATCTGCTCCTGGCAGCACAAGCTATTTTAAGAGGAAGATGGGCTCGAAGAGGCTCCTTATGGAGTTGGTTAGCTATTTGGGCAATAAACTGCTCTTGCCTGGACTGCTTGATGAACTGCACATGCAGGACCCACGGAGAAATGACTGTTGAACTAGCCTAAAGGTGAGACAGTCCTTTGGGATTCCTGTTTTATGAAAGAGTCTGCAAGACATTCTGCAGGACACTGAAAAAAGTGACTGATAAACTGCCAATATAGGCATAACTGTCTTTGAAATTTCCTGCTTCGTGGAAAAGTCTGCTAGATACTATGGGCCTATAGGCTGAAGATAGATGCTCCAACAACAGAAGAACTTTGGGTGACTGTCCAAGGAGCAAGATGTCTCTGTCATTTCTAGAGTTTTAGAAGTTGCTTACAATGTACTTTCTGTTTACTTAGGTAATATTATATCCTTCTGGAGTCTTTGATGGAGTTGAAGAATAGATAGATAGTTGTAATTATAGTTTTCCTTAGTTATGATAAAAGATAAAGTATATATAAATATTGTAACTGTAATTATTGCTTGAAACTTGTTTTGTTGTATGTAATTTTTCTATGTTAAAGTTAAAACCTTTTTATTTAAACAGAAAAAGATGTGTGATTCCCCTCTGTATGCTGTGATTATCATTGATGAATAAAGAACTGCTTTGAGTCTATAGCAGAGCAAGGCAGAACAGAAGTAAGTGGGGAAAGCTAAACTGAATGCTTGGAAGAAGAAGACAGAGTCAGAGAGAAGCCATGTAGCCTGGCTGGAGCTGCATGGAACTTTACCCTGTAAGCCACAGCCTTGTGGCAATACATAGATTACTAGAAATGGGTTAAATTAAGATGTGATAGTTAGCCAATAGGAAGCTAGAGCTAGTGGGCCAAGAAGTGATTTAAATAATATGGTTTCTGTGTGATTATTTTGGGTCTGAGCTGCCGGGCAGCCGGGAAACAAACTAAGAGCCTCCTTGCAACTTTCTCTTCTATCAGATTCAATGTATCTGTTTTTATGTTGAGGTCTTTGAGCTACTTTGACGTTTTGTGCAGGGTGACAGATATGGATTTATTTGCATTCTTCTAAATAACCTCTAGTTAGACCAGCACCATTTTTTCAAGATGCTTTCTTTTTTTCCATTGTATAATTTTAGCTTCTGTATCAAAAATCAAGGGTTCATAGATGTGTGAATTTACTTCTGTGTCTTTGATTCAATTCTATTGATCAGTCCATCTTTTTTATGCCAATAGCATGCAGTTTTTTATTATTATTGTTCTGTAGTACAGATTGAAATCGGAAATAGTGATACTTGCAGTTCTTTTATTATGCAAAATTGTTTTAGTAATCTGGATTTTTTGTTTTTCCATATGATGTTGAATATTGTTCTTTCAAGGTCTGTAAAGAATTGTGATGGAATTTTGATGGGGATTGCATTGAATCTGCACATTGCTTTTGGTAAAGTGGCCATTTTTACTATGTTAATTCTATCAATTCATGAGCATCAGAAATCATTCCATCTTCTGGACATATTCTCCAATTTCTTTTTTCAAAGATTTGAAGTTTTTGTTATACAGGTCTTTCACTTGCTTGGTTAGAGTTACACTAAGATATTTTATATTATTTGTGCCTATTGTTCACATTTGTCATAAAGCATTAAGTGGGATGAGCAGAATTTAATGAACATTTTCCTCAAATTTATTCCTTTTTAAATTATCCTTTTCCTGCTTTGAGAACATCATGCATGCATACAACATATTTGAATATAATCTATTCTCATTCTCTCCTCTCTAACCTCCCATATTCCCACCCTGCATTTTCTTCTAACTTAATATGTACTTTCAAAAACTAGTTTTTAATTTTTAAAGAATCTCATATATTAATACTGTGTTGACATCATTTTCTCCCCTTCTTTCTCCTTACTTTTCCTGTGTGCCTTCCATGCCTTCTCAAGTTCATGGTCTCTCATATTTTAATTATTATTGTTTCATATATATTATAAAGATAATCTGATGAGTGTTGATAATCCATTTAGTGTTGCTCATATGTGTATGTGTTTAGGGATGAGCACTTGGGAGTGGATAAACTATCAGGTCTTATCCCTGGAAAGGAATGAACCTTCTCCCAGCTTCCATTAATTGCCAATATATTTTCATTTATCAGAGGGGTCTTGTGAGATTTTCCCTATCAACCATTGCAGCCAGCCACAACTGGTCAAAATGCAGAGAAACTGAGCATGGCATGCCCACCATGATTGATATATTTACAACATAAGCCCTGTACCTAAGACTTCATGAATATTGAGGAAGAGGAAGCAGGAAGATATCGAGAACAGAGGACCAGGACCTCCGCTGCAAGAAAGTTTCTTCTACCTATGACAATGAAAACACACCTGTGACATTTCAGCATGTGTTCTTTCATTGCAAACCTAAGACTACTTGGTGCTACCTCTGTGAATGGGTAGATGTTGTCATCTTGGATAACATGCAAGTGACTTACCCATGTATAATCTGTGTATTCTGATCCTACTTACTCCCAAAACCTCAGAAGTCATTATTTATATCAATACTCAACTTTCTTTCTCTTAATGATACTTATGGCTGCCTGAAATCATATGCTATTTTAGTCATTGCAGTCGGCAATTTGTAAATTCTTAGCGTTCATGGCTTCCTCAGGAACCCAGAAAAATAGCATTTGGCTTACACTAGGTGCTCCATAAATACCTCAATAAATGAGGAGATTTTATGATGTGAAAAAAACTTCAGTGGACAAATTCATTTGGAGAATATTGAATTAATCAACCATTAACAGTTTTATCTGCTGCAGGGCTTAAGGAACATTTTAATGTGCAATATATTATGGATGTCAGGATGGACAGAAAATATTTTGTGTTCTCCAAGTACTTGATCCTTTAACTATCTTCTCTGGCAGTGTTTACACATTCTAATAGACAGTCAAAGTAGAGGAAATATAACAAGACACGGTTCATCAGCAGCAAGACACACTGGCCTGCTCTAGGAGGTTCCTTGGTGGATTCCCTAGAAGACCAGTTCAGGAAGAATTGGCTTTGAGCTGAGAAGATCAGGGTAGAGGAGAGGCTGGGGGTGCGAGAAGAATGGTAAGAGTGGAGGTCTTACAAAGGTGGCTTTGCCTTTCCTTCTCTCTCCTCTTTCTCTCTCTCTCTCTCTCTCTCTCTCTCTCTCTCTCTCTCTCTTGGTTTTTTCGAGGCAGGGTTTCTCTGTGGTTTTGGAGCCTGTCCTGGAACTAGCTCTTGCAGACCAGGCTGGTCTCGAACTCACAGAGATCCGCCTGCCTCTGCCTCCCGAGTGCTGGGATTAAAGGCATGCGCCACCATCGCCCGGCTGTCTTTCCTTCTCTTGAGAGACCTAGAAAAATGCCAGAGTGGGACAAATGCAACTTAGAATAAAGAACTTTAGGTCATGTGCCAAACACATGTATTTTTTCCTCGAAGTGAATGCATGCTTATTGGAAGGTGTGCAGCCACATGGGGTGCATGGGAACGGGTTGACTTCGTACAAACTAAGGACGCTCCTATACCTAGCAATCAGAGCAAAAGAAAACAACAGCCCACAGCATTACTGCCAACCCACAAACTGACTTTTAGCTTTAGCCATGGCATTGCTTTTTTCTTTGTATTTCATACTTCCTAATTTAAAAAAACTATGTGTTTTTAATTTTTTTCCCTTTGTACTTAATTTACTATTACTGTATGTTTTGGGGATTAAAGAGAAGCACTGCTATGCGGCTTAGGCTGAGCTCTGGCTCCTGCCATCCTCTTGCTTCAACTCCCCAGGTCCTGGGATTATCAGCACATGCAACTGAGCACGGCTTCACTTTTAGGTATTTCCTGATCTTCCTTCCACATGGTTTATCTATTTAGTCAGGTTCTTACCTTGGGCTTGTGCTTGTCTTCCCCAGCCTTCTAAATACTAGGATTATGGGTGAGCACTATCACAATTACATTGACATTATGTATTTTAATGTTATTAGGTTTATAAAAATTTGAAGCATTACTAATAAAAACTCAGAGAGAGAAATTGAGGTTCAACCTGAATGTCTGAAAAAAAAAAAGCAGCCAGCCACTGACTCTTACCTCTACCTTAGTCTGAAATGGTGATCCTGCCTCCAGGAAACCTTAGAATGAAGACTGTGTCTGAGAGCTGTCTTCCCATCTCATAATCTTCTCTAGTTCTGAGATTAAAGGCCTGCACCACTTCTGCCTGGTTTCTATGTCAAACTAGTGTAGTACTGGGTTTAAAGGTGTGTATTATTGTGGTCTCTAAGGCTGGCCAGAGTGGCTGATTTACTTTTCTGATCCTCAGACAAGTTTTATTTATTAAAATACAAGTGAAGTACCACTACACAAATTTAGATTTCCCCCCCCCTCCTAGTATTATGATGCTGGGAATCAGACCAAGGGTCTTATACCTTCCAGGCAAGTGCTCCACCACTGAGTCACACCCCTAATGCCCGCATTTAGGGTTTCTAGTTGCTTTATCTAACACACCATTTTAAAAAGTCCTTTCAAATAACTAGCAATATTGTTTCCATTTTTGCTGTGTTACCCATGCAGCCATGTCAACTTTCTCTTGTTGATGTTATAATGATCTAAATTCAAACTTCCACATCCTTATAGTCAAGATGTTTCTGTTCTAAGAAGAACATTACTGGTTGTGATTTTCATCAGATGTTGTCAGTCGGAGTGAACTGGTTTCTTGCCTCTATCTAATCGTATGCTTGTTTAGCACCTGGTGTCTTCTGTTTCTTTTCTCCACTCACGTTTATATTTTTTCCTCCTTTCTTCATTGCTGCCCTGTTTGATTTCTGAGACAGTTTCATTATGAAGTCCTGGTTAGCCTTAAATTTGCTATGTAGACCAGGCTGGCCTTCAATTCACGGAACTCTGCCTACCTCTGCTTTCTGAGTGCTGGCATTAAAGGTGTGCCCTGCCACTCTGACCAACTGCTGCCCTTTTGATTGTTAGAATTGTTACGTATTATGCATATGCTACATAAGATTCTTATGGAATAGGAAGTTCATTTTCTATATCATTTAACCGCCATATTTTATAATGGTTACCGTAGATATTATATAATATGTAGAAATAAAAATTTTGCTACTTTCTAAACAACGTTAATACAATTAAGGACTCTAATTATGTTTATCCTTCGCTTGTCTTTCATCTAATTTTCATCGTTTATTTTAATTTTACATACACTAAAGACTGCACAAGGTATTAATGGCATTTTATGCCAATATTAACTGACACCTACATTTCCATTTCCAATCTTCCTTACATTTCTGTTTTCACCTGGGATTATTATTTTTGTCTGAGAACTCTATTTTGTTCCTATGGTATGGATATGTTAGGAACATATTTTCTGTTTTACTTTTTTTCAAATTACAGTGTATTTATTTTATAACTTCATAGTGTATTTTCACTGTGCATATAATTTTAGTTTGGCAGCTATTTCCTCCCAACGCTTTGAAGACATCGTGGCATTGTTTCCTGGCTCCCGTTGCTGCTGTTGGGAATGTAGCTACCATGCTTATTACTTCTTCTTGAAGAAAACCTGTCATCTCTCCTATCTGTTGTAAGATTTCTTGTTTCAGTTTCTAGCACTTACTCCTTTCTTTTCCTCTTATTTTGAAGTTTGGGGTATTAAGCCTGGAACCTTGTGCACACTAGGCAAGAGCTTATTTCCAAGTTGGACTCCTATACTCAGCACTAAAAAAAGACAAAACAAAATTGAAATGCCTATAATTCTGCTGTGTAACTGCCTCTCTTAGAAAGGGCTGCATAAAGAAGATCTAAACAATGACAATATCAATAGACACCTTTCCTCAGAAGGGAGAAAGTCTCATAGGGTCCTACCCCTTACACAGTGTTACCAGGCAATAATGACACTGATACTCTATGTCCACAAACAACAAAAATGGACTCAGCAGGTTGTACTTATATATTTGTTCATATGTGTACATGTAACAATAACAATAAAAGAAAAAAGAGGGGATCTATTTTAAGGGGTGTGCACAGGAAGGACTAGAGAGAGAAAAAGTAAGGAGGAAGTGATGTAATTATACTAAACATGAAAAAAATAAAATGCTCAGAGATGATTTTATTATCACTGTTTAATCCAGGAAGTTCTCTGAATTTGTAGACTGATGCTTTTCAA
The DNA here is from genome assembly GCA_028555095.1 of Dicrostonyx torquatus. Lineage (NCBI taxonomy): Eukaryota > Metazoa > Chordata > Mammalia > Rodentia > Cricetidae > Dicrostonyx > Dicrostonyx torquatus. The sequence continues at coordinate 3,694,181 of JAQHUG010000074.1, forward strand.
TAATTTTGGAAAATTCTTTACAATTAAAATGGTGTTTTAGCATATTTACTGTGTTTCCTCTATATTTGTAAGATTCTATGACACATTATTTGGAAATTTTCCATGTATTTTATGTTGCTATTCCTTTTTGATTAAAATATTTTTTCTCCATGTTGCATATGTATTTTCTTTCTCTTGATGTTTTTTAGTTTCTTTGTTTCCGATTGAATATAGCCTTCTGCTGTCTTTTATCTTTTGAATATTTTGGTTAAAGTATTTCATTGATTGTTTTTCTGGATTCAGTATCTCTCATTATTTTTTTTCACCTGTCATCTAGTTTTGTAGATTAATCTCATTATTTTAAATGCAATGTTTTATAATGTTATCTTCTGTGGTTTAGTTCTGTTACCTTGCCATAATTATTACTGGAATTCATGGAAAGTACCAGACTAAATAATGGGCACTGTATATGAGCAAGTGTAAGTGCCTATAACCTGTCTTTATAGAGAGGATCAATGTTATTGGTAAGCATTTTTACATGTTAAAACCTATCACCCACTTAAAACAGGATATAAGGAGGCTGGCGCCAATAGTTGAGAGTACTTACTAGTCCTGCAGGGGAGCCGGGTGTGATTCCCAGTATTCACGTGCTGGTTCACAACCATCCACTCCAGGGGAACAGAACTTTTGGCTTCCATGGGCACCCAAGCATCGTATGGTGCACAAACAGACATGCAGGCAAAAATACCCATATCTATCAAATTAAAAAATATGTAAAAAAGAGTATCTAGGGCTGGAAATTGGCTCAGCAGGTAAAAGCACTTGCTGTTAAGTCTGATGACCTGAAGTTGATCCTGGGACCTGCACAATGGACGGACGGGAAGAACGGCATGAACTCCTGTGGGCTGTCTTCTCACTCCCACACGCACATTGTGGCACTTGAGCATGCACACGTGTACGCATGTGCATGCACACACACATACACACTAAAATAAAAGATTAATGAATGTAAATAAAATAGGATGGACAAGGTTTTGAAGCTGGATAGTGGTAAGATTTTGTTTGCCCCTGGTTTGCTCCCACAATCGTGTGTGGAATGTTCATCTGGCTGCTTGCACAAAGCCTTGCTCAGTTAGACTTGAGTCTCAGTTCTTGATTTTCCCACCTCACAAACTGCTCCAGCACCTGTGCTCCCATCCAGGGGCTTCCTCATGGGCATCTCAGGGAATTCACTGATTGCTGGAGTCACATCTTTGAGTTGCTCATTTCATTGAGATTTTGACTTCTTGGACTCTACTTTCACATCTCACACTTTAGGTTTTGTTCACTTGATTTAAAAAAAAATCATGCTAGGTTCTTTGCCTTTGAACAGAGATATTTTGCTATTTGGATCCAATTTTCCACACTGGTCCAAGCTCTGATGGGATACAAGAACATGCAGAACAAAAGGTTGTGTCTCTGTATCTCTTTTTCTCTAGTACCTGCTCCTTCATGCCCTGGTTGCTTTTGCAATACTTTTATGTTGTCAGTTTCTTATAACCAAAGGGTAAATCTAATGTAGCTTCTTTATTACACCTGTAAATAATGTTTTTAATTTTCAGAATTATTTTATTGAACACTATGCCTGTGAATGTGTAAAGTGCACTTTTTAAGTAAAAATTTTAATTTATTAAGAAAATGTTTGTTAATCACCTATTAGGCACTTTTTAGGCATAGAAATTAATCTATAAACAACACTCATATCTGTTCCCATATATCTTAAGGGGTGGAAGGGAGGAGGAGGGACGAAAGGGAGGGGAGAAAGAGAACATGAGGGAACGGTATGGTCAAGATGAGGGAAGGACAAAGAGGGAGAGCAAGAAAAGAGATATATTGATTGAGGGAGCCATTATAGGGCTCACAAGAAACCTGTCACTAGGAAAATTCCCAGGAATCCAGAAGGATGACCCTAGTTAAGGCCCTAAGCAATAGTGGACAGGGTTCCTGAACTGGCCTTCTCCTGTAATCAGATTGATGACTACCTTAATTGTCATAATAGACACTTCATCCAGTAACTGATTTAAGCAGATGCAGAGATCCAGAGCTAAGCACTGGGCCGAGCTTCTGGAGACTAGTCGAAGAGAGAGAAAGGAGCAATAACATGAGCAAAGGGGCCAAGACGATGACGGGAATACCCACAGAAACAGCTGACCTGAGCTAATGGGCGCTCACTGACTCCAGGTTGACATGGGGGAAACAGGATAGGACCAAACTGGGCCCTCTGAATGTAGGTGATAATTGTATGGCTGGGGCGGTCTCTGGGGCTACTGGCACTGGGACCAGGATTTATTCCTAGTGCTTGAACTGGCTTTTGGAACCTATTTCTTATGGAGGGATACCTTGCTCAGTCTAGACATAGTTGGGTGGTGGGAGACAATTCTGTATTCTGTCAATCATGTTTTAAATAAATGCTGATTGGCCAGGCAGGTAGTGTAGGCGGGAAAACCAGACAGGAAATAGAGGGGAGAACAGGAGAATTTGGGAAGCATGGAGCTCTTTTGGCATTCCTGCGCAGACCACCAAGGAGGCAACATGTAAGCTGTCCGGCTGAGAAAAGGTACCAGCCATGGGCTAACATAGATGAGAACAATGGGTTAATATAAGTTATAAGAGCTAGTAAGAAGCCTGAGCTAATGGGCCAATCAGTTTATAATCTTATAGAGACCTCTGTGTGATTTTCTTTGGGGCTTGCTGGCTGTGGGGTACCAGGTGGGACAGTAACCCCAAAAAGCCAGCCCTCATATTACAGTTGGAAGGGCCTTGGTCCTGCCTCACAGTGATGTGCTAGACTTTGTTGACTCTCCATGGGAAGCTTTACTCTTTCTGAGGAGTGAATGGAGGGTTGGGGGGTGGGGGAGATAGAGGAAACAGTAGGAGGGGAGGGAGTGGGGACTGAGATTGGTATGTAAAATGAGAAAAGATTGTTTTTTAAAAAAATAAATTATTTAATTGAAAAAAACTCATTTCACTAGGAGAGAGAGAGAGAGAGAGAGAGAGAGAGAGAGAGAGAGAGAGAGAGAGAGAGAGAGAGAGAGAGAAAGATTAAAAACAAACAGAACCCTAGAGCTCTGGAGATGGAGGAAGTGGGATAAGATGTTCCACCATTGGCTGGATGCAGAAGGGCTCAACCCATTGTGAGCAGTGCCATCCTTGGGCAGGTAGGCCTGGCCTTTGTAAGAAACGGACTGCACGTGAGCTTTTGAGGGAGGCAGAGAACAGTACTCTTCCACAATCTTCATAGTCTCTCTTATGTTTTTTTTTTTTGTTTGTTTTTTGGTTTTTCAAGACAGGGTCTCCCTGTGTAACAGTTCTAGCTGTCCTGGAACTAGCTCTTGTAGACAAGGTTGGCCTCTGCCTCCTGAGTGCTGGGATTAAAGGCAAGCGACACCACCACTTGGCCTTCTGTTCTTGCCTCTAGGCTCCTGCACTGGCTTCTTTGTATGACGGGCTGTCACTTGGAAGTGTAAGATGAAATAAGCCCTTTCTTCCTCATGTTGCTCTTGGTCAGTGTTTTATCAGAGCGATAGAGTAGCAGACTAGAACGTTGGCTACATGGCAAGTTTGAGAGAGAGCCGAGGCTTCAGCACTGCCAAAGCAATAACGTTTTATTAGTCTATATTTAAAGATGAAGGAATTGAATACACCGAGATTTCTTAGCCTCTTTAGGGTCACAGATTTCTCAAGTTGCCTAGGGTCCAACAAGTGGTTAGCGATCTTGACAGAGCTTGCTGTGTGAAGAGGAGTAGCTTGTTGTTTGAACTCCTCCCAAAACTGAGAACTTGGCTATTTACACATTTTGAAAATTTTTGGTAGAACTGCCTACATAAACTCTGGGTGCTATTTAAAAATGAGAACTCTCTTTTGTAAATAATTTCATAGACAAATGTCTGGCCTATGCTTGAGAGTTCAAATGGATCTACATTGTTTTCAGAACCCAAAGCGGAGGAGAGGGAAAGCGCCCCTAAGGAGCATCATCAGTTTTTGCCTTGGAGGATGTCAATCAGTTTGTTCGTGCCCGACCCTCCTCACTGTTCCTGGACCTAATTTCTTCTGATGTTCGGGCTCTGCCACGGCTTCCAGTAATTAGTGATGAAAGTCATGGATGACTTGACTCTTAGTGTGTCCTTCAGGACACGGTTTCAGCTTCTGCCTTTCAGCTCTGCACACAGAAGCAGAGGCAAGCCGCTGGATTCTATGCGGCCTTCCACAACTATGACTCACTTAGTCCCTAAGTCACATTCTTTGCAGTTGAGTTCTCCTTGGCTCTCTAGACACACACAGTAAATCGTTTTTTAATCTGGCGTTTATTCTCACTTGACTCATTTTTAAAGTCTTCTCCATCTCTTTTCTTCTGTTCATTTATAACTCTATTAGCTTGGAGACACCATTCATTTTGTAAGCAGGCTTTAAACACATTTCATCTATCAGAATTAATTTTACTGTGTGCACCACCAAATAAATACATTAAAAACAATTGTAACACTTCATTAATCAAAATGTCAACTTCCACAGGAGTGAAATGTTCCCTACCTTAAAAATCCACTTTCTGTGAGTGCTTGTCTATTTAGCTAAAATATAGAACGTGATGTAAAATTCTGTCATTCTATTAGAATCTGTGTGCAAGATTTGAAGAAGTAATCCATTATAATTAAGGCTAATTGATTATTACATGGTCAAATGAGCAACAAATGCACGTGCAAAATCTAAAATGTTAATTATTTGAAAATTGGTTAATCAATTGTGCATTCAAATGTGCATTTGTTTTAGCATGCAGGCACTTTTACAAGGGATTAGTCTGAAAAAAACATTAAAGTCAAACATTTTCAAGCTATCTCTGCTCTCGGAGGAAAGAAAATATTAAGATCAAATGAATCTGAGTTTTAAGAACCAAAGCAGTTTTTGTAATAAATAATCTTCAAAATAAAAAACATAATGTGTATACTTACTTAACATAATAAAACAACCAAATCAGTCCCAATCACTTACTTTACGGGAGGTATTTTGCCTGAATATAATTAAAAAGAAATCTCCCCATATTTAATGGTTCGCCACCTGCATAAAACTCCCATAGGCCAATATTCAGATGAAATTACTATTTTCTTAGAAATAAAACTAGAATCATATAATGATGAGCTAATTTTCAGCCAGTGATGTGGTTTCTAGAAAATTCTTTTCATCCTCTAATTTTACATAAAACCAGTCTAACATTACAGAACTTCACAGACATGCAGAGTTTAGGACAGGGTAGGTATTTGAGTGGCTTCCATAATCTCTCAGTGTGATGTTTTTATTTGTGAGTTCCTTACAATAAAGTTACATTAAGGCTGGAGAGAGGGCTCCGCAGATAAAAGTAGTGTGTTCTCTTGCAGAAGATCTGGGGTTGGGTTCCTAGCATTACATGTGCCAGCTCACAACTATATGTGATTTTAGGTTCAGGGGATTTGAAATCCTTTTCTGACCTCTCCAGCACACGTGGTACACATACATACATATGAATGTGTGCTCTAGTACAAAACTGTAGTATACATGAGACAAACTTATTTTATTTTATTTACTTCTATATAAAAAGGAATAAAATTGTTTGACTCAGCCTTTTGTCCCCTGGTTTGTACCCTTTGGTTTCTGCTGGTGGATTGTTCGGATTCCTCAGGAGCAATTTTGCCAAGTGAGAGTAAGCTCCTACTTTCTTTGAGAAGATTAGGGGCTGAGCCTGGGTCCTTGTTATACTTTAGAGCAGGTTTAATGACCTAGGTTGTGTAATTCCACATCTTATTTTGTGAGGAGAATGTAACTCTCTGTAGCAAACATTGTATCATTGTTGCTGTTGTCTTTTACAGTTGAATAGTTCTTCTGAGCCATGATCTTATGGGATCCAAACAAGTTGAACAGAAGAAGCTTCCTAGAGAAAGGGAAGACTAGATGCCTAGGACAACGTCCTCCTCTGAGACTGGAAACACTCTTCAATTGCATTCATTGCTTGATAAGAAGTGGTGACTATGTAGGCCAAAGTCTGTGCTACATAGGTACCCTTAGACGTTAGTAGAGAACACTTAAAACATGGATTTTTCCTCAAGCATATTAAGCACATAATGGGTGTCTTAGTTAGGCTTTTTATTGATGTGAAGTGACACCAGGGCATGACAGCTTTTATATAGAAGAACATTTAATTGGGGCTGGTTTACAGTTCAGAAGTTAGTCCATTATCATCAGGATGGAAGGCATGGTGGGTCCTGTCCTGAAGTGCGGTAATTATACCTAGGATCACTTTATTGGAATGACTACTTTTCCCTTTCTGGTAGCATCAATTGCAAATAGCTCCTTGGTTAAGGATGTAGTGTCCCCTCCCCCTTGTCCCATGCTGTATTTTGTCTGGTGTGAACTCGTGCAAGTCTTGGGCATGCTGTCCCAATTTCTGTGAGTTCCCGTATGTGGTACCATTTCTTGAGACACAAACTAGCTCGTGGTGGCTTGCAGGGGTCATGTATATGTCTAGTAGCATTTTAAGTCAAAGTGTAGGCCTTCTCCCTGCATGGCTGTGTCAGTTTTCATTGGCAAATGTGTTGAGTTTGGCTTTGTATTTCACTCCCACCCAGAGAGTGCACCTTTTGAGCATCTTTATCGTCCACATGCTATGGGTGAAGGTAGAAGGCCTGTGGGAAGAGGAATTGACTTTCTGGCCCCCAAGGGGATATATTTTCCTGTACTGCTCAACCTGACAGTTTTAAAGCAGGACCAGTTCTTAGACACTAAAGGTAGAAGACTTCACCACACCACTAATGGTTGATGATAAGTTTGGGTTACTGGGGTTCCTTAAATAAAGTTCTCCCAAGTGCTCTAAAAGCTTATCTGTTATTGTTATGGTTAAAAAGGAAAAGACACAAAAGGAAAAGGAATGCTAACAGTGTTGCAGGAACAGGAAGCTCAGTAGACTCTATGTGTAAATTTAGCAGGCATTTGACTCATACACAGGTACAATAAAATCAGGGATTAGCGAAGCTCTCAAAGCTCATCAGAGAAGTTTCTCTGTGCAGTGCATGGTGAATAATGTAAAGACTGGTCCAAGTGTCGAGAATCAGTGTTAGTGGAGTGCTCAGCCACCAATGGCACATCTATATCAGAGCCACTGCACAAAGGTCAGGACTATCACAGATGAGGGGATGGAAAGACTGTGAGAGCCAAAGGTCAGGAAGGACAAGAACAAAGTAGTATCTTCTGGATATAATAGGAGTGCTGTACTCATGAGCTCACGAGACCCGTGGTTGCCTGTAGAAGACCTGAACAAGATAAAGCCAGGCAACATGCTAGCTCAGAAGGAGGTGCTCAGAGCCTGACCTAGAACTGGGGAGTACTGACAGTTGGTCGCTTCTGGGAGAGAGTCAGTTTTCTTTAAGAGTGTGGGCCCTAATATGTTAACCATGCTCCAGTGGTTGTCCCAATACTCATGAGTATATGGGAGCACAAATTGGACTTGGTAGTTGAAAGAGAGAGAGAGAGAGAGAGAGAGAGAGAGAGAGAGAGAGAGAGAGAGGTGCTGAAGGGTGTGGAGAGGTGAGGTAGGGTTAAGTGGAGGACTGACGGCTCAATAGGATTAAAATACATTGTACACATTATTTGAAGAATTAATAAAACATTGAAAATAATATCTCACAACTGTGGATAGGCTAAGGGTTTAAACAGTTAAAATGTTTTACCTAGAAGAGGGAGATAAATTCTAGAAATTATTTTTCCTTAGGAAAATAACACAATAAGTCTAGTCCAAGAAAAGAAAAAATTGGATATTGTAAAGTGTTGATTACAATGGGGACAATAATATTGTTTAACATTTTTGTATAATGCTAGTGGTCAGATATAAGGTGCAATAAATTTTTGGTGGTTTAATGGTCATTTTTATAATGTTTTTCTTGATTATAGGTCATGCTTCTGCTTTGCTCAAATGTCTCAGAATGCTCTAGGTATACCAGATGTCTTGAATAAAATATTAGAGCACATTAATTAGGTAATGTCTATCTTTGGGGAGGATAGGGTCATAATTTTTGTAGACACTAAGAGTTTATAATTGCTCTGATTTAATCAGTATTTGGATTGTGCTAATAGTCCTTATTTATTATATTAACTTTATATATGATTTCTTACTAGTTCAGAAATATTTTGTTAGCAAAGATTATTTGAAAACTGCTTAAATAGGGTTGGAGAGATGGCTCAGTGGTTATGAGCACTTACTGCTCTTGCAGAAGACCCAGATTTGATTCCCGGCATGCACAGGGTGTCCCACAACCACCCAATTCTAAGGGATCTTATATTGCTCTTCTTTCCTTTGCAGGTGTCTGGCACGAATGTGGTACATAAACATACACACAGGCACAATGCCAACATGTGCAAAAATTTAAAAATAAATTAGCTATAGAAAAAGAAACTGGGTAAATAAATGTGTTTAGTGGCATTTCATTTTTACTTTACATATCTGTAACAGGCAAAGAAAACTTAGCCTTGTATCCTTAAAATTATACTTAAACTTATTAAGTATGTCACTGTCTTAGGGTTTTAATTGCTGTGATAAAACACCGAAAAGCAACTTAGGGAGGGAAAGGTTTATTTGGCTTACAATTCCACATTGCTGTTCATCACTGAAGGAAGTCAGAACAGAAACTCAAACAGAAGGATTTTGTTTGAGGTCCACCAGCCCAGGGATGGTAACACCCACCTTGGACTGGGCTCTTCCCTATTGATCACTAATCAAGAAAAAGCCTTACAACTGGATCTCATGGAGACATTTCCTCAATTGAGGCACCTTGCTCTCTGATGACTCTAGCTTATGTCAAGTTGAAACACAAAACCAACCCATACAGCTATCATGTAGTTTATTATCATAATTGATGGTGATAGTGTGATTCTATTTTGGTAAACCTTATTGGAAATTTTGCTTCTTCTTTTTTTTTTTTTAAATCATCTTCTGTTGCTATTATCTAAAATTAAGAGTCTAGATTTATAAGGTAGGTTCAGCAACCTGGATCTTCTTCTACCCAGAGCTGTTAACACTGAGGTAGTGAAGTAAAGAACCAAGAAATCGAGGTTGGAGAGATGGTTCAGTGGTTAAGAGCACTTGCTGCTCGTTAGGAGGACTTGAGTTCCGTTCCCAGCTCTTATGTCAGGTGGTTCATGTTAGCCTGTAACTCTAGTTTCAGGATATCTGATACCTCTGACATTTGAGGATAGCTGCACTCATGTGTACATATTCACAAACATACACGTAATTAAAAATAATAAACATAAATCTTTTTTAAAAAAAAGAACTAAAAGCAAAGGATGACCCAGAGTGGTGGTGAGAGCAAGCCTACAGGGAGAGAAGCACAGGGAGCCTAGACTGTCGTGGGGCATGGCCTCCAGTGGATTTTAATTACCCCCAACCCTGTATCTTCTGCCAATATGAGGAACCTTTTTTAAAGCTGTCTTCTCAGAAATCTAGTTTTGTATGTGTCACAAAAAGAATAGAAAATATCATGTCTAATGTGAATTTGTTTGTAAAAACTCACAGTTCACTTTCTAGCTGGTGTTAGGGTTTATTCTTCATGTGGTTTGAAGCAAGCAGGGCTGCGTGTCTTACAAACACAGGTCATCTTTCCTGATTTCCTTCATGGAACTTTTTAGCCCAATATAACAATCAAAAAGCAAAAGACAGTGTGTTTTAAAGTAGATACTCATGTTCTTAAAATAACAGCTAAACATATTGTCATTGTATTTGGACTGAAGGAGCAAGCTTTGGTTCTTTGAGATGTACAATGAAGACCCAGACTCCTTCCTTCCTTCTTATTTATGTGCACTGGTGTTTTGCATGTATGTGTGAAGGTATTGGAATTCAGTATTACAGACAGTGGAGTTACACAGTTGTAAGCTGCCATATGGATGCTGAGAATTGAATGAGTCCTTTGGAAGACCAGCTAACGCTCTTCTCCAGTTGGAAACCCAGATTTTCTGGATAGTCTGCATGGGTGTTTGTATTGAGGCTTTGTGTACTTATATCAAGGCTCTGTTCTTTCTTTTTCTACTTTTTTAAATTTATTTTGGAGATAGGGTCTCACTATGTAGATTTGGCTGGGCGGGAACTCACTATGTAGACCAGGCTCACCTCAAAGTCACAGAGATTTTCTTGCCTCTGTCTCCTGAGCAATGGGATTAAAGGTGTGAGCTAGATCACACTTGACTCAATGTGATTTTATTACATGGAAAAATAGCTAATTAAGTTACTATTATCCCTCAGTCATCAACAGAGAATAACCAATAATTGATTTGGGAAGGGAGGGAGACCTTTCATAAGCAGGAGCTTTTTTTTTTTAATTTTTAAATTGGATCTGTCTCCTGATGATTAACGCAGAAATTCCTCTAGCAATTACAGACTCTCTTATAAATGGCTCTCATAATTTACAGCTTGCCAGGAGCAGCTTCAAAGTCAAACATGTGTGTAATTCACTGTCTTGGCTCATTTCCATCACATTTCAGCCCCCCTCCATATATGCAAAGTTCCTCACTATTGAGAGTGTGTTCCTCTGAGCCATGCAGGCTCATGACAGAGGGTGCACCGTGGCTGGCTTCCACGGATCCATTTGGATGGAAAATGGGGATATTTCCAGATAAAGTAGTTCCATCGATCAGTTTCACCCTTCATACGTAATCAGTGATTCCAGTCTTATCCCCCTTACACCAGTTTCTTTTTTCTTCTCCACCTTTTATTTTAACGCTCCCTGAGCTAAAGGGGAGCAATTTAGGTAATGAATCTGAACTTCTCAGGATGATTAAAAAGAGGCACTGGATATTCATCTCTGCCTTTATAATGATAAGCCAGGTGTACAGTGGCATTTGGCAATGAGTGGTTGTGGCAAACACTGAAAAGGCAGCCCAGAGACTGGAGCCTGGCACAATTTAGGCGTACCGGACAATGGGAGACTTAGTAAGACAAATGAACTATCCCAGCATCATCCTCCCTGCCAAGACACTGGAGGAGGGACTCTCACTTTTGTAGGAGGAAAGATGAGAGTTCTTACAAACTATATCAGCAAAGCTTTAGCTTTCAGCCCTCACAGGGTGGCAGCCCTCTTACATGCGTCTGCGTGGTGGCCTACCTACGGAGAAGGAACTCCTGTTACTTTTCAGACATGAGCTCCTGTCTAAGTTTGAGCTGTCCCATGTGTCAGAAACCCACATAGAGACTCCACAGACAGCCCGATGAACTGGACCAGCCTGAAGACACCTTGGCTCAGCTGAGTGACTCTGACTGAAACTTGCTGAGTGTGCTGCACTACAGAGCAGTGATGTGGTGGCAAGGAAGAGAGCAGAGGACATCACATGATGGAATCAGGAGACCAGGAAAATGACTAGCCACCTGTGGATTTCCTCTCGGTGCTGGCACCAGAGATACCCGCATGGCTTCTACTTTCCCTTCTCCTTCTCATGCCCAGGCACCTGTTGCTGAGGTGAGGAGGGGGTGCTGACGTTCTGCTCTTGTGATGGTGGGACCTTGAACAACGTTGGAGCTCTGGCTATCCCCTCACCCAGGGTGCTCACAGCCAAAGCAAGCCCCCACAGGAAATGAACCAGTTCTAACCATATTCTGCTCCTGTGCAAAGACTAGATATATGACCTTGATCTGCTCAGTGACACAGCGCTGGAAGGCCTCACATTCAGGCAGAGAGGGACACCACAGTTCTGACACCCAGTCTGTGTGGTTCCCATTGCTGGCTACCCTGTTTTGTTTCTGACCATGCAAGTGCTAGAATGGGTACTAGGGCGCTATGCTTCTTGAAACCTTGTTTGCCATACTGATTCTGGGTCTGTACCACCACCTGACTGGGAAATAGGAATTTCAGACATTTCATCATTGCTGGTACTAGTAGTACCAGAGGTCTTTGATTTTATACAACTAAGAAACCTAGCCAAAGGAAACCTGAGCCCAAGAACCCACTATTAGCCAACAAGGGCAACACTCCGATTGTATGAGTAGCCACAGAGAGAGAACCCCACGTTCACTGCTGTCTACATCACATCTTCCTGTATGCCAGGAGCCTCCCCAAGATCCTCCAGGTGGTTGAGGATAGACAGAAAGACATCCAGAGGAAAAGCTATACTGCTTGCTTGTCCACTTTCACTTCTTGCTGGTGAGAAGTTGCTACTGGTGCTGCTATTCTTTACTGACACCAGACCCCAACTTGTTTGGTCTTACACTGTGAGCTGAAGAATGGCAGCTATATGAACATTCTGTAAACCTTCAGCATGAGATTGGGACTGTTGGGGATGCAGTATTATGGGATGAACAGCCACGGGGTCATATGCATACGGTCATTCCTAGACTCTCTATTCTTTATCCTGTAATCCAGCTGTTCTTAGCCTGTGGGTCTCTGGGCCTTTGCAGGGTCATATATCAGATAACCTGCATACAAGATATTTACATTATGATTCATAACAGTGACAAAATTATAGTCATGAAGTAGCAACAAAATAATTTTATGGATGGTGGTTACTACAACATGAGGAATTGTATTAAAGGATCACATGAAGCATGATTAATAAAAACTCAGAGACAAATATTGGGGTTCAATCTGAAGAGCAGAAAACTAAAACAGCCAGCCATGGACTCTTACCTCAGCCTCAGTCCAAAAATGGTGATCCTGCCTCCAGGAATCTCAGAATGAGACTGTGAACTATCATCTCCCATTTTATAATCCTTTAGAGAGATGGGATTAAAGGTGTGCACTACTGACATTAAAGGTGTACACTGCCTGGTTTCTATGGCAACTAGTGTGGCTACTGGAATGAAAGGTGTGTGTTATCACTGCCTGGTCTGTAAGGCTGACCATTGGGGCTGTTTTACTCTCTGCTCTTCAGGCAAGCTTTACTTGTTTAAAATACAAATGAAAGGTCACTACAGCTGCAACATTAGGAAGGCTGAGAATTACTGCTCGAAAGTGCCATCTCCTAAATCTGCTTTCATTAAAAAAAAATACTTGTCCTACTAGTTCTGTTTCTTTAGAGAAGCCTGCCTATTGAAGACACCAATTAAAACATAATAGATGTGCAATAAACTGGAAAATTTTTAGTAATAGTGAATATTGTGGCAAACAGGCTCTAGAGACCCTCCTGTCTCTGCCTCCACAGTGCTAGTATTACAGGGCATGTAGCACAATACCTCGTTTTTTATACTGGCACTGGAGATGGAAACCCAGGTCCTTTCTGGTCTTCAGGCTGAACCCCAATATTTGTCTCTGAGTTTTTATTAATCACGCTTCATATGACCCTTTAATACAGGTCCTCATGTTGTAGTAACCCCCATCCATAAAATTATTTTGTTGCTACTTTGTGATGCTCAGATGACAGGAACTTTCCTGACTGAGCAATCTCCCCAGCCTCTCTGAGCTTGCCATTTTTCTTTGACACAGAGTGTCCCTGTACACCCCTGGCTGACCTGGAACTCACTACGAAGATCTGGCTGTTCTGGAATGTCCTGCGGTTGCCTCTTTCTGTGTTCTAAGGATTGCACATGTAAAAACTCTTGCTTAGCTTGGTGACTTGTTTGTGGCACAGAGAACTCAGTGGCCCTGAGTTATTGTACAGAAAGATAGCAAACACAACAGTCAAGGCAAAAGGCTCACGGTCTTTGGAAAATCAGGTAAAGACTCCAAATGCCCTTTCCTAGAGGCATTGCCCACAACAGGCTTAAGTCCATTAGCAATGAGTCAGTCAGTTCTTGCTAGCAGTAGTCAGCCAGGGCAGTACATTAAAGAGACAACAGTGCCCAGGTCTTTGGTTTTAATCTAGGGTTGGATTACGCAATTCCTCTCTGCCTAGTTTCTGAATCCCAGACTCCCAGGGGGAAAGCAGATGTGGAGAATGAAACCGCACTGTCTGCACAGTTGAGGCACAGAGAAACACTTACTGGTTCTAGAGATGGTGGGAGTGCTCTTCAGACACAAGTGCCTAGACATCCGGGGCAGCCTTGGGAGCAGGGCTTTAAAAGGGCAGGCATTGGACTTGCTGTCTCAATGCTTCTCTCTGTGGGCATTTTTATAACACATCATATAGATACAGCACACAGTCCCTCTTTTAAAAACTCTGAAGGCCCCACTTTTCATATTAGAAAAATGTCTCAGCCTAGTTTCATACAGCTTCACATAGCCCCACCCCCTTTAAAATAAAACAATTCAGGCACAATTGACTGTTTATGCGAAAGGATGCCAAGGCCTCCCAGACTTCCATCTCCACTCTCTAGAAAATAAGCTAGTCTCCATGTGATTTATGTCAGAATAAAATAAATCTTCTATTTATGTACCATTCAAGATTGTATACATCTGCTTCAACATGAGAACAAAATTTAAAAAATATAAACTCAGTATGGAGAGAACTCATTTTTCAAAATTGAGTTCATGGTACCTTTAACATTAACACTAGTTTCTTGCCTACTGTCCAGTAATTTAAAACACTATCTCCAGAAAAAAAAATATGATCCTCTTAGCTATGAAAAGTTTATTACCAATGATTCCTTCATTCAGGCCATTCCAGAGACTAGAAGGCTACAGGACAGAGAAATTCTGAGATGCTCTGTGACTTTCCTCTTTGAACCATTTAAACTTCCTACTGAAACATGGATATTGTTCAAGGAGTCAGAACACACACTTTCTAATATTTTGAGGATTTGTCCAGGTTTTCATAAAGTGATCACTTATCAAGTTCATTAAGAGTATGAAATCAAACAGACAAATTGTCAGAACCCTTCCTGGGAAAAGGAGCAGATTTACCGAAGAATGGGACTAACACAATTAATAAATTTTAGACTTTTTTGAGTCAGAGTTCTCTCTATGTAGCCCAGACAATCCTGGAATTCACTATTTAGGTATCACTCCATGGTCTCAAATTCCTGCCTCTGCCTCCTGAGTGCTGGGATTAAAGTTGTGCACCACACCTGCCTCTTTTGAAACTTTTGAAAAAGATAATTCAAAAGCTTTAAGAAAAATAAATGTGAGAGAAGCCCTCCCTTTTCATGGCGGCGGGTTCCTGGTGAGTGCCACCGCTTTGGATCCACCGGCTCAACTCAGGGTAAGTTCTACACTAGCCCCCAGCCTCCCTGCTAGAGTAGGAGACATCGCCTCCCCTTTCCCCAGCTTTGCTGTGTCCCACATTCCAGAGGGTCCCTGGGCAAGGTTCAGCTTTGGCGCGATCCAGATTCCCCGCAGG